>CM063498.1:75465944-75468444 GCA_032207245.1 Pardosa pseudoannulata
AAATAAATGAAAAAATAATATTTTGGAGCTTTCTGCAGTCTCGTTTATTTTACTTAATTTTATTGCTATCATATTTCATCCTCTTTAGCATATTCTCTGTTCTACTAAAAACAAAGATATTTAAGATACGTGATCTCACAAAAGAACTTCTAGCAAAAATTAATTGAACATATCGAAGTTCGTGTCATTTTAATAATAATGGAGATTAATTCCTAAATCAGGAGTTTTAGAATAAAGAGTAAAGTCATGTTAAAATTTTCTTTTTAGAAGAAAAAAAAGAGACTTTAGTTTAGCAGATATTTTCTTCATTATTATACAGTTCTTGTAAAGTTTATAAATCTTTATAACTAGCTCAGAATTTACCTTTAGCAATGGAAAAAGTTCAGTTAATTTGATTTTCATTCTCATGTATTATAATTCAGGAAAATGGTATTATTACACATTTCAGGGTAATATTTTAACTAAACATAATTGCAAAAAAAAAATTTACATGAACTCATTTTCACTTTGCATTCAAAATTTAATATGAAGGCAGATTTAGTAAGAATTTAAACCATTTTTTGTAGGTTATATTTTATTTGCTTAAGAATATTAAATTCTAGTGACTCCCACGAGAAAAAAATTTAAATATGTGTTAATTAAATAATTATACATTACAGCGTTTGCACAAGTTCTTATTTTTTACTAAAAATCTTAAATTAAATTCTATATACAAATTTTATAATGAAATTTTCACTATTTTCTGCATTTGTGTTTTATTTCTCTATTTTAATAAAGTGTATGTAAGATAACTACTCAAGATTGCAATGGATGAGGAACTCTTGAATTTAGTTAATCAAAATATTTAATTATATAAAATATTTTAATTAACTAAATTCAAATTTGTTAAATTTTCTACGTGATATTGTTCCCCGCACAATTAGTGGATCTCAGTAACGTTATTTCCAACGTAATTAAACGCTTCATTTGAAACCTTAAACCTTGTAGAAACTTCCTAATGGTTCTGCAAGGTATCTTAAAATAATTTTATTTAATGAATGTTGGATAAATTGTTTAAAATGTCCTTTGTAGGCTGAATTGCAAGTTGGCTATTACATCTTAGTAAGTTTTGTAGACGTTTTTCTTTTAGGCTATATATCTTAAGCTATAATGTCTTGTGTAATTTATGGTATAAAACTATGGCTTTTAAATTACATTTGTCACTTTATAAGTGAATAAACAGTTCAAATTATAAAAGTTAACAAAAAATCATTCTATAACGAAAGCTTTATTTTTCGGTAAACGAAACAACTGTAAAATGACATAAGAGTTACAAATTTGGCATTCAGTATAAGTTTATTAGTATAAACGTTTTTTGCCTACTATATATTGTAACGAATTTCGTTATTAATTCTCTATTAGTTATAATTTCGTACATTAGTTTCCTAGTTACAGACTTTACTACCGTGATAAAAAACGACATCTGGTAGAAATACTCAACGACCTTATTTACACTTGAACTGTTCTCCTCTGTACCTTGTGGCAGGACATTGTTTCGAGCAGAATAGGATGCTGAATAGAGGATTGTTGACACCGAGAACCATCTCAATCATTCTGTCTGAGAAATTTATCAGGGTGCTGATGGAGTATCCTTAGTGTCAGCTTCAATGGAACACGAAAGAATGTGTCTCGCACGACAGAAACCTTATATATTTTAAGTGAAGTGTCAATATTTACCTCCCTTGATTTCCAAAGGTTTGACCAGAGACATCGATAATTATGTCCTATGGATGGTCGAGATTGCTCCATGAATTCCTTGGAGCCTGGCTTACACCTGTCCGGCTAGCAGTTCTACAAAACGGTCAAGTCTTTAACCAGGTGTTGGATCAGCGGAGAAAATTTGCGAGCAAACGACAGTATAAAAAGACTAGAGTTTATGGCCCAGGGTGATTTTTGTCCTTTAAACTCGAGACTTGTAGCGTCTGGAGAGCGACTTAGAGTGTCCCCTCCCCGCTCTTATTCTCTCTGTACCAGACTACCCGGAGCAGCGGCGATTAGAAAAGCTTATTTCCGTAATAATCATCGATTTCTTGTATATTCTATAAGTATTCAACATATTTGTGTTTTTAATAAAGATCTTTTGTATGTACGTAGCCTCTGCTATTCGTTTTCCAACTCAATTAGAGTTGAGTACACTACAATATATATTTATATATGTATATGACAGTTTTATCTATTTCAATTATAAATTGTATTTTTTTATGTATATCATTTTTGCATTTACGAGACTTTATATATTTTATAGTCAACAGGCTATGCAGTAGAATTCAAAAGTTCCTGAACTGAGCGCCTAGCTTAAAATATATTAGCAGTAGAACGACTAGTATCACATTTCCGTGATACCGCTAAAGTGAAGGTAATATTACAGTTGCCTTTCGATAGGATAGTGTATTGGTATTCTGTAACTTATATTGTGACAAGAAACTCTGTGTAGTTATGTGCCTATCTTACGCGAGTTGAG
>CM063498.1:75473444-75523444 GCA_032207245.1 Pardosa pseudoannulata
ATTAGAAACTACATGTTTTAATAATTATTATTTTTCTTACAAAATGTCCAGCGTATACAACAGTTACACTAAGAAACCAAAGTCAATGATGTAGGTTATGTAAAAACTATTTTACTTGAAAGGTATGTGCAGGGAACATTTTGAAAATAATGGAATTTTTGAAGAAATTATTTACAAGTTTTAAGGCTATTAAGATTTTACAATAAAAGTTTTGGAACTTTCATATGAATATAAAGTTAATAACATATAAAATTTTACGAAAATTAGAAAAAACAAACAAATTTAATTAAGTTAATTTATAAGTTAATTAGTTTAATTTAGTTCTTTGATATCATTTAGGGATAGTTAAGATCCTTTGAAAGGAATCCATTAACAATATTGTTTGATCAACAAAAAATTATGACAATAGTTTTAGGTTTACTTTGTTTTATTTATTTACAGAAAAAAACAAAGATGAATTACCTGCCATCATTAAACAAAATTAATCTAAAAATATCTGAATAGAACCTAACTAAAATAATAATACTAAAAGAATCTATTAAATTTAAAGTAAATTAGAAAGATGGTTTACAGTAAAAGGAAGAAAAGTGTAATATAAAACACAAAAGCCTGTAATTTTAATTTAATTTTAAACCCATATCGGACATAAAGAAGAACAGGATCGTAACTCTCTTTGACAGGAAAAAAAATCACAGAAAAAAATTCTTTAACTTTTGTGTGTTTGCAAATGCTTTTTAAAACCTTAAATTTATCTTCACATTTACTCGAAACTGCTCTTACACTTTGCTGATAATTTGGTATTCATATGAAATCTGGCAGTCGTTCAAAAAGTTTATGGTTAATAATATATTAAATTTTCAAGCAGATATATTTATTTTGAATATCCTCTGTCATCTTAAAACTTTTATTTTCTGTAGAGTGGTTAAGGATATAGACTGAAAATTATTTAAATATTTGTTTGTATGGACAAATAAAATTTGTGGCAATAGGTTTTAATATTAATTTACTTTAATCATTTAATTATAATATGAAGCTGAATTACCTTATATAACGTGGAGTTCTTTAAACAATATGAATCTAAAAAAATTTAATAGAGTACACAAAAACATTAAATTACGAAAATAATCTCTGGATTTCAAAAGAAATCGGAAACACACTTCTTAGCAAAGGATGAAATTAAAATGTCATATAAAATACAAATGACTGTAAATTTAAAATTTAATTTAAAACACATTTTTTTAAAAAAAGAGCAGAAAACCTAACTCTATCAAACGGAAAAAGTCTCATATGAATTTCTTCTCTTCTGCTTTTTAAATGGTTTTTAAAACATCAAAAATCAGAAGGAAATTTTTATCACCTTTACTAAAAGCTCTTTTACACTTTTCTGATAATTTGGTATTCATATGAAATCTGGCAGACGTTCAAAAAGTTAATGGCTAGTAATATTTTAAATTTTCAAAAAGATTAATTTATTTTAAAAGTCCACTGTCCTCTTAGACGTTTTCCTTCGGTACAGTACTTTAAAGGAGAGAAATAAAATAATTACCTAAAACTTTACCTGCATGGACAAATTAAATTTGTTATAATAATTAATATTAATTTACTAATTTTTTAACCCTTGGTGTTAAACATCTTTTCCAAAGGATTAGGCTTTCAGATATTTAGCACAAAACAGTTCACTCCCCAAAAGTAAAAAAGAATAAGAATCTAACTCTATCGAACGGAAAAAAAATCTCACATGAATTACATATTTTGTATGGCTGAAAATGCTTTTTAAAACCTCAAAAATAAGGAGGGAATTTTCATCACATTTAGTAAGAACTCTTTTACACTTTTCTGATAATTTGGTATTCATATGAAATCTGGCAGACATTCAAAAAGTTTATGGCTAGTAACATTTTAAATTTTCTAGCACATTAATTTATTTTAAGTCCACTGTCCTCTTAGACGTTTTCCTTCAGTAGAATGCTTGAAGGGAGAAAAAGAATATAATTACCTAAAACTTCACTTGTATGGACAAATTAAATTTGTAATAATAGTTAATATTAATTTACTAATTTTTTAACCCTTTTTGGTAAACATCTTTTCCAAATGATTAGGCTTTCATATATTTAGCACAAAACAGTTCACTCCCCTAAAGTAAAAATGAATAAGAACAAAACTCTATCGAACGGAAAAAATCTCACACGAATTTCTTCATATTTTGTATGGCTGAAAATGCTTTTTAAAACCTCAAAAATCAGAAGGAAATTTTCATCACGTTTACTAAGAACTTTTTTACACTTTGCTGATAATTTGGTATTCATATGAAATCTGGCAGACGTTCAAAAAGTTAATGGCTAGTAACATTTTAAATTTTCAAGCAGATTAATATATTTTAAGTACTTACTGTCCTCTTAGACGTTTTCCTTCGCTACAATGCTTGAAGGTAGAGAAATAAAATAATTACCTAAAACTTTACTTGTATGGACAAATTAAATTTGTGATAATAGCTGTTAATATTAATTTACACTTTTTTAACCCTTGGTGGTCAACAGCCTTTCCTAAGAATTAGGCTTTCAGATATTTAGCACAAAACAGTTCACTCCCCTAAAGTAAAAAAGAATAAGAACCTAACTGTATCAAATGGAAAAAATATGTCACATAATTTTTTTCATATTTTATGTGGCTTAAAATGCTTTTTAAAATATGAAAAATCAGAAGGAAATTTTCATCACTTTTACTAAGAACTTTTTTACACTTTGCTGATAATTTGGTATTCATATGAAATCTGGCAGACGTTTAAAAACTTTATGGCTAGTAACATTTTAAATTTTCAAGCACATTAATTTATTTTAAAAGTCCACTGTCCTCTTAGACGTTTTCCTTCGGTAGAATGTTTTAAGGGAGAGAAATAAAATAATTACCTAAATCTTTACCTAGACTGACAAGTTAAAGTTTTAATAATAATTAATATTAATTTACAAATTTTTTAACCCTTGGTGGTCAACAGCCTTTCCTAAGGATTAGGCTTTCAGATATTTAGCACAAAACAGTTCACTCCCCAAAAGTAAAAAAGAATAAGAACCTAACTCTATCAAACAGACAAAAATGTCACATGATTTTTTTTCCAGATTTTATGTGGCTGAAAATGTTTTTTAAAACATCAAAAATCAGAAGGAAATTTTCATCACGTTTTCTAAGAACTCTTTTACACTTTGCTGATAATTTGGTATTAATATGAAATCTGGAAGACGTTCAAAAATTTAATGGCTAGTAACATTTTAAATTTTGAAGCAGATTGATTTATTTTAAAAGCCGAATGTCCTCTCAGACGTTTTCCTTCGGTACAGTGCTTTAATGGAGAGAAATAAAATAATTACCTAAAATTATACCTGCATGGACAAATTAAATTTGTGATAATAATTAATATTAATTTACTAATTTTTTAACCCCCGGTGGTAATAATCCTTTCTTAAGGATTAGGCTTTCAGATATTTAGCACAAAACAGTTCACTCCCCAAAAGTACAAAAAAAAAATAACTGTGTGTCGTTCTTTAAAAATGTCCAATGTTTAATATAAATTGAAACAATTTTCTGGAGGAAGATAGTATTACGCCAGCCGTTAATAGTGTTAAAGTAAGCGAAAAAGGTTAAAGTTGGTGAAAAAAATATTTAAAAAGCTAACCAAATCTAATGCGAAGCTCTATATTTGATGATGTTAAATGAGTTCCAAAATAATATTAGGTACAATTAATTTTTTTAACCATTTAATTAACATATCAAACTGAATTATCTTATAGATCGTAGGAATATTTAAACAATATGAATGTGAAAAAAAATTATGTAGATCCCGAAAAAATATTAAAATACGAAAAGAATCTCTTCAATTCAAAAGAAATCAGAAACAATGTCCGCAGTAAAAAGAAGAAAACAAAGTGTCATATAAAACACAAAGGCCTGTGATTTTAAATTTAATTTCAAAATCCTATCGGATGAAATAAAGAGCAGGGAACTAACTCACTTAAATGGGGAAAAAAATCACAGATTAAATTCTTTATTATTTGCGCGCATGCAAATGCTTTTTAAAATCTCAAAAAATCAGACAGATGGAAATTTTCCCCACATTTACTAAAAACTCCTCTTACACTTTGCTGATAATTCGTCATTCATATGAAATCTGGCAAGCGTTCAAAAAGTATTTGGTGTCCTAAATAACCGTCGCTCGGGGAAATTAATTGACAAGAGTTGGGAAAAAAGAAAGATTCAAAATATTTTTAAAACCAATCCAAACTTTTATCTTGTTTCTCCGCGTGTTTGCGATCAATCATAATTCAAACAGACAAAAATTCGTTTCGCTGGAAGAAAAATTTTTACCTTGGCGATATTTATTTCGATTTAAAATGAAGAAATGCCAAGAAACTGACGCAAACGGAGTTGCCGGAACTGGCGAATATGCGACGGCCGAAATATTTTTACGAGAGGAAAAATTTATGCAAATACATGTTTATGGATTTATTAGTACAATACTGGGGAAAATGAATTACCTATAAATATTAAAGAGTCCGTTTGTATGGGCTTTTTTAAGAATCCACATGGTTTTCCGATCAAATTTCCAATATAAAAACTTTGATACTACTATACGCTCACTGGCGATATTATAACCATTTTTGAGCACAATATCACGTGATATGAAAGTATTGTATTAGGGACCTTTCACGCATCATTAAAACATACTATTTTTAATTCATCATAAAATTTTAAAAATATTCTATATTTAGACTAAAGTTTTTCATAAATCAATAATATCAGCCTAATTTTATAAATAATACGTAGTTTTGATATTATAACAAATAAATATATTAGTGCAAGTTCTCGCCGCTATCAGTGAGACTCCTACGGAAAAGAAAAGTGTTTCCATCGTCCAACCTTGCTTTGACCCTGTATGTACACTTTAGGTTGACGCTCTACCTCCATTATGAGGAACCAAAATCATTCGAGTGTTTTTCCCCTATTATCAATATGCAAAGATTCACAGAAATAATGGACATAAAAAGAATTAGAGTAAGCAGAGGCTGATTTTACTATTTTTTAGCTGTCCCTGGACGCCATATTTTCTAAAGTCGTGATGCAGCTTCTTATCCAGAAGTAACATTACGTAAACATGACCAGATTGGCAAAATACTATAAATAGATTTGCATAAAAGTTAAACAAAAAATTGTAAGTATATTGATGACAAGTAACTGATGTAAATGCTGTCTGACTTATATCTTTCAGTGTCTAGTTTATTTAAATATAAACATTTTTTCAGCAGACTTTGTGTGTTGATTTCCAATTGCTGCGTTGTACAATTTCGTTTTTATTCTTTTATTAACCGTTCCTGGTTGCTATCGTAATCTTTTATGACACTATGACAGGAGTCTTACAATATTTAATCAAAAAATAACATTAAGTTGACTCAGCCAGAATGACAAAATATAAGTTGATCTGTATGATATTTAAAGAATAAACTGTAAATAAATTGATGACAAGAAATTGATTAAATATTCTCCTATTTATGTCTTTCCGTGTTTAGTCTACTTATTCATGAACAATTATACAGCAGACTTCGTTCGTTGATTTGCAAGTGCTGTACTATGTAATTACGTATCTATTCTTTTATTAACTCTCCCTGGTTACTATCGTTTATGACACCATTACTGGAATATTAAAGCATCTAATAAAGAAATAACATTACATTGACTCAGCCAGATTGACAACATATAAGTAGATCTGTATTATATTTAAAGAATAAACTGTATATAAGTTGCTGACAAGTAAATGATGCAAGTATTCACTTGTTTATATCTTTCCTTGTCTAGTTTACTGAAATATAATAATTTTTTCAGCAGACTTTGCTCGTTGATTTGCAAGTGCTGTGTTGTACAATTGCATTTTTATTCTTTTATTAACCGTCCCTGGTCGTCATCGTTTATGACACCATAGCAGGTGTCTTACAACATCTAATCAAGAAATAACATTACGTTGGCTCAGACAGACTGACAAAATATAAATAGAGCTGTATGATATTTAAAGAATAAACTTACATATAATCCAGAAAAAAACATTATGCTGACTCAACCAGATTGACAACATATAAATAGATCTATATATTTAGAGAATAATTTGTAAATAAATTGCTGACAAGTAATTGATGTAAGTATTCTCTTATTTATATCTTTCCGTGTTTAGTTTACTTAAATATGAACATTTTTTTCAGCAGAATTTGTTCGTTGATTTGCAAGTGCTGTGTTGTATAGTTGCGTTTTTATTCTTTTATTAACCGTCCCTGGTTGTTATCATTTATGACACCATGACAGGTGTCTTACAACGTCTAACCAAGAAATAACATTACGTTGACTCAGTCAGGTTGATAACATGTAAATATATTTGTATTATATTTAAAGAATTAATTGCATATAAATTGCTGACAAGTAATTGATGGAAATATTCTCTTGTTTATATCTTTTCTTGTTTATTTAACTTAAATGTGAGCATTTTTTCAGCAGATTTTGTTCGTTGATTTGCAAGTGCTGTGTTGTGCAATTGCGTTTTTATTCTTTTATTAACTGTCCCTGGTTACTATCGTTTATGACACCATGACTGGAATATTACAGCATCTAATCAAGAAATAACATTATGTTGACTGTGCAGATTGACAAAATATAATCAAATTTGTATGATATTTAAAGAATAAACTGTAAATAAATTGATATCAACTGTGAGTCTTTTCTCCTTTATATTTTCTGGTGCGCAGTTTACTAAAGCCCCAATATTTCTTAGAAGATTTGGTTTTTCGTTTTGCATGTGATTTACTGTGCGATTACGTCTTTATTTTTCCATTAAGAGTGCAACCATACTGGAGTATATATATACCACAGGTGACATAACCGTTAATATGATCTCAGGAGTCGTCATTGTGACGCGATAGAAAGGGGAATTTATGGTACCAAATTCTTGTCTCTGGTGATTTTGACGTCATTCCGATGCGGAAGCAGTCTAGAACATATCTCGCAAAAAGCCCTTACCGTCCCACAACATGGCATAATAGATATAAGATGGAATAAATTATTAAAATACATCAAATATGTACACCAACTGAAAACAATGTAGAAATCTAATTTTCGCAAAATAAATTTTAAAAGTTGTAAATTATAAACTAATTTTTAGCATCAAACAGAAGCTAATGATCTTTATTCTGTAAAACGTAATTTAGCACAATACATTTTTTGTTTTAAAACATAAAATATAATTGTTTATTTTTAGTTTTAACATTATCTTTTTAACTTTTAAATATATGATACCTATGAAAGAGATTTACAGACTGATAGAGAGCAAAAGACATTTTTTTTTCAATATGATAGAAAAAGGTAGTTTTTTTACATACATATTTCAAAATTTTTCTTTCATGAAAAAGAATTTCATCTTTTTCATTCTGTTCCTATTTTTTATGTTATATAAAATCTGCTTGCAATGACAAAGGTCAATAATTTTTAATGCTAGAGCATTTTTAAAGAACTTATAAAAATTCATTCTAAAAGAAGCAGATTTATTTAATGCAGAATGGACTAAATGGGTGTTATTATGACTATTTTAAGACTCGAAAGGCACTATATCACTTTAACGTTGCTGGTTAAAAACCAAAAGCAGTACAGACATTTTATTGTTCAATTTTGTCACTCGAAAAAAAGTAATTGTCTAATTTGTAAATTAGCAACCAGTAATTTATAGAAAATAAAATTGTTTATAACATGTTTCAAAAGTTTTTTTCATGAATTAAAATATAAATGAATTGAAGAAAGGAATCATGTTGTCACGTGAAAAAAAATAGTTGTCTAATTTGTAAATTAGCAGCCAGTAATTTATAGGAAATAAAATTGTTTATAACATGTTTCAAAAGTTTTTTTCATGAATTAAAATATAAATGAATTGAAGAAACGAATCATGTTGTCACGTGAAAAAAAAATAGTTGTCTAATTTGTAAATTAGCAACCAGTAATTTATATGAAATGAAAATATTTATAACATGTTTTAAAAGTATTTTTTGGATTACAATGTAAATCAGTTGAAGAAACGGAACATGTTGTCACATGAAAAAAAATAGTGGTCTAATTTGTAAATTAGCAACCAATTATTTAGAGGAAATAAAATTGTTTATAACATGTTTTAAAAGTTTTTTTTCTTTACAATGTAAATGAGTTGAAGAAACGAATATTGTCACGTGAAAAAAAATAGTTGTCTAATTTGTAAATTAAAGAAAGGAACTAAACTCCTCGGTGCAACAGTCCCTAGGGGGCTAAAGCCTACGGTACCGATCTCCGTTTACGAGACCAAGGGCTCTGGGGTGCGAACCATATGTCCCGGTTAGGAGGTCAATCTAACGCGGAACCCCAGTGTTTAGTTCCCAATCACGCTTGGTCCTCAGTTCATCTGCCCACTGAAGGGATGAAAGGCTGAGTTAACCTTGCCCAGCCCGGGGATCGAACCTCGGATCTCTGTCGTGAGAGCGCGAAGCACTACCCCAACGCCACTGGGCTTCCAATTTATAAATTAGCAACCAGTAATTTAGAGGTTTAAATGATTAAATTGAAATTTAGTTGGCAACGTAATATCATGGTAACTGCCATGGTAACGAATAGTTAAACATATGAAAGAATCTGACTAATTTACTGTGCAGCAGGAATATTATTAACAAATGATATTGGGCAACTCAATTTGTATGAAAATGTATTTTAATTAAAAATTATTTTTAATAGATTTAAATGTTTAGCGTGTTTCATAAAACATATAACATCATTTATGCTCATATTAATGATTCTAGTAAAAATGTTAATATTTTTAAAACTGGGATGTTAAGGTCATAACAGAGTGCAGCAATTTCGGGATAAATATATAATTTAAACCCGTATCATTAAGTTTAATTAAGACAGTAAACCGTAAAAAATACCGCTGAACTTTAAGTAGTATATAGATTGTAACTGCTCCCGATACTTGTACTACGGTACTTCTTTGCCAGTTCGGAGTTTACATGGATTTCTTACTAATCACCATTAACCTTATTTGGTGCTGATTTCACAACCAAAGAAGCTCAACATCACTTAGTCTTCGCTTCTTTAGTTGCAAAATCAGCACTGAAACTAGCTACGCTAAACATTAACGTTTTTTTTTCTTCAACGGCTATCATCATTGATTAGAATCACTGTCCTTACATTTCGAAAATTACTGTCTAAATAAATTTTAATCATTAGAAGTAAGCGAAAAATATTTATGAGTATGTCGTTTTCGGTAGGAGAAAAAGTAAGCGATTTACTAACTTTTTACTTTTTAGAAAATCAAGAGAGTACTGTAATCACAGTAATTTTCAGGGCTTAAATTTCAACATATTTGGCAACTTATGAATCTATTTTGATTAGTTTTGTCTTGATTACGCGTATGTACATTACACCTTTATGTCTGAGACTTACCATATAACTGGTCAAATGACCCATAAGGTTTATGCAAAAAATGCGATGGGAAATAAATTAAAAATTCTTATTCTTTGTGTTTGCAATACACAAAAATTGACAATATACAATTTTGTTTAATTATAGTAAAGTTTATTTGTCTATTTCTTTCCAATTTTCATATTTCATACATTTATAATCAGAAAAAATAAAGTCCGGTCATTTGACCGGCTATGGTAGAAATAGGTATGTATTAAGTGTTGGTATGTATAGTGTTAAATATCCAATTTGACTATTCCAGAACTGGTTATTACTTGTACAGTCTATACGTGAATATCTCACTTAACTAGAAAACAATTAGACACAGAAAGTTGGTAATTTGTATTTAGGAGCACTATAACATTTAGTTTTTCACTTCCACTTTGATTGCAATTAAAACAATATACAGTGAAAATTTTTATTGTAATGTTATAAACTACGTGGTCCATAAGTCAAAAACAATCTGCCATAAAATATTGAAATATCTCGTTTAGGACTATTGTAAATTTTGCTCTTCCTCTTTTGTTGGCATTCTGCAGATTATTGAAAAAAGAATTTAAGCCTAACTTTTATAAACGCTGTAATGCCAATGATTGTTCCCTCACAGGACGGCATTTTCACAAATCAATAGTCAGTGATTTCAGGGGAATGTTACTATAACCAGAATTCTGAAATCACAATAATTTTAGAGCTTAAAATTTGATTAGTTTTGTCTTGATTGCGTGTGAGTACATTACACCATTATGTCTGAGACTTTAAATATCCAATTTGACTATTCCTGAACTGGTTATTACTTGTAAAGTCTATATGTGAATATCTCACGTAACTAGAAAACAATTAGATGCAGAAAATAGGTATTTTGTATTTAGGAGTGCTATAACATTTAGTTTTCCACTTGTACTTTTGATTGCCTTCTAAACAATATGCAAGGAAAAATTTTATTGTAACGTTATTAACGTCTTAGTCCATAACTAAACAACAATCTGCCATAAAATATTGAAATATCCCGTTTAGGACTCTTGTAACATTTTGCTCTTCCTCTTTTGATGGCATTCTGCAAATTATTGAAAAAAGAATTTAAGCATAAATTTTATAAACGTTGTAATGCCCATGATTGTCTCCTCCTCAGGGCGTCATTTTCACAAATCAATAGTCAGTGATTTCAGGGGAATGTTACTATAGCCATTGTAATAGAGACTGGTCTAGGCAAATTCCCAAAATCAGTTGTATGTATATGTTAGTGTTGTATATATTAGTATGTATATGTTAGTGTTGACATATAAACCAAACTAACCAGCTTAATTAAAATTATATTCTAAAATAAATTTCTGGAGATTTTATATCTAAAATTACAATCTTTGCAAAATATCTGTTTCTCCTCTTTCAGTTCTGAAAACCTATTGTGGTTAAGAGAACACCAAATTAATATTTGCTTAGCTTAATTAACTGCTTTACGTAACTTAGTTTTATTCTTAATGTCATCTTGTGATATACTCTTAACACTCTGTTATGCCCGCTTTCGCCCTCATAGATGCATATTAGCAAATATGAACAGTTTAGGACAGGAGATTGCCAAAGAAGTATTTTCAATAAACTCAAAATTTTTATATTCTAATTTTGTTATATCTTTTCGTGGCTTAACGGCTGCAATTTATTCAAAGCATGGATTAAATTCTAAGTTTGTAATAGGTAAAAACACCCATTACATGTATATATATTCTTATGCACTCCAAAACTGTTCAATTTTCAAAACATTTTACATGGAGATACAGTTGAAATCTGGAAAGGTTTTAAGCAGGTCATATTAAAATAATAGATGCATGGATATAGAAATGCTTTAATTTAAATTGTGTTGACGACTATATTTTTCACCATTTTATATAAATTTAAATCAACCAAGATTGTTAAAATCAATTAAGGACCTGAATATACCTGATATCGATTAAATCACGTTTTCAGATAATACAATTTTGTTTTAATTTTTTACTATGATTACTTGACTTATTTTATTTTCTTTACTTGACTTATACATTTTCTGCACACACCTCTAAATTTGTACTTTCTCGTCAAATCCTTTAATAAGAGATTTGAAAAAAATTTTTCAATTTTACCACTCCTCTTCAACCTCCACTCAAAATACAGAATCAAAATTAAATTAATTTTACAATTTACACTAAATCACAAATTTGTGATGAAAATCACACTCAGTTTATTTAATTTGTGATTAAGTGAATGTTTCAGTCTATTTAGTATGAATGTTATGTGTTTCCTTTGTGTTTTCTTTGTTAATTCAATTAGATTTTAAATATTCAATTTTTGTAAAATTTTTCCTCAAAATGTTGTTTTTGTTTATGTATCAATTTGTTGAGTTACGATCCCCTCGCCAGATTTCAAACGCCAAGCTGCAAGCACGCCACGCACGCAAGCTGCAAGCACGCCAATTTCGCCAAATGTGGTTGAAGCACCAACAAGATCCATGATTAGAAACAGGAGAGTGGGCTAAGAAGAGGAGTTGAAAAATCACCTGCCATATATGCAAGTCAGTGATTTATTTCATCAGACATTTAGGTTACTTTGACCTGAAGGAAAGAGTTTCCGTTTGTGCTACGAAATATGAATTAAAATTAGGAAGTATGATTCACACATTATTCATGTAGCATATAATAAATTATAAATATGCTGCAAAACTCGAAAAATATCAAAAATTGTTTTAATTATTTTAAATAAATCATTTATTTTTTCATAAATCCTAAAACGAAATTGCCGTTCATAGAGAGCACTAACAAATTATAACAAACTGTATGATTATAAAGCACAAAAAATGTCAACGACTATATTTAAAAATTATATTTCTAAAGCATTACTTGAGAATTGTTTTTATCTCTTTATTATTTTATTCCTTGTAAATTTTCTCCATTTTTAAAAATAGCTTAGATTGTATTTAAATTTTACGATCCTACTTTATTTTTAGCTAAAAAAATATGCTTCTGAATTTCATTACCTCTTAAAAAAGATTCAAGAAAATCCAACCTGAAAACTAACTGAAATTAAAATAAAAGTAAAATTTAATTTCTATAGCACCTGGGTCCGGAAATGTTTACATGCTTCAAAAACTCACTTGCGATAACCGCACCAAAAGAGTTATGCATGAAAATTATAAAAGAAAACCCTCGAAAATTTACGTGTTTCCACAGATTAACTGCGTTCTTCATTTAATACTTCACAAAACTTCTACCGACTAGAAGATGCGGTTGTAGAAATTTCTGGGAAATGAAACTGTTGTAATGTACTTATAACCTTAACACCAGAGTTAATTTACAAAGGGGAAACACAGTAAAAATATGATACCTTATATTGAGATTAAGACATTTATTTTGTACACTATTTACAATTTTGTATAATTGATTATCATATCACATAACCAGCAACTCTTTAGTTATGCGTTAGTCCTTAATCACAATGTTAAATTACTAACAGAGGCCTAAATGACTGTTGTGAATTTTTTTTAACCTTCAGTACAGGCACAGGGGAGCAGGCAGGGGCTTTCCTCATGCGGTGTGTCGGTCCGGGCTTTCGGGCACATGGGACGAGTCGGTGCTGGCCAGCCGGGCTTGGGATTTCGATGTCCAGCTACTCTTGGATCCCGACTTCAACTCTTTTTCTTAACTCTGTTTCCCAACTCCTCACCTCGGTTTTAACGCCCCTTTTTTCTTCTTTGCCAATCGCTTGTTTCGTGAAATTTTCTCACATCTGCACCCCCTTCGGGAGTACAGGTGGGTTCATTAAAATAGCCCCTTTGTGAAATCTGACATTATTTTTAACCCCTGCCCCCATAACTCAAGGTTACTTCTCTGTGCGAGCTTGACCGTTACGCTGTCATTCCGTGATCTATACCTTCTGTGCAGGGGTCTCTAAACTCGACGTGAACAATCGAAGTCCTAAATTACTCTAGGCAATTTCTCCCACAGCTGTGCATGCACGTGCAGATCATCGTGGGTAGGTACCTCGGTACAGGAACTAAATTTTCCGTGGTAAGAAGGGTGAAAAAAGGATAACTCACTAATGCAGAAAAGTCAATTTGATAAACATTATCTACTAAAATATATTTAGTACACCACGGTTATTTACTGCTTATCGCTGGTTAAAACCTTAGTACAAAATCCAAAGTTTCTGTCTTAAATATTTTTAATAAATTCTTTGCTGCTTTGTTAATTTCTGTTATATTGAAATTATAGATTTCTAGTTTAAATCGAAAAGGAAAGTGCGTAACTAGATGTTTCAATAGTCCCGATTTTAAAATTGTAATAGATCTGATTACACAATTACATTAATCCTGATTATTAACTGTACAATAATTTTGACTTATTAAATTTTGTAATTAAAATGTTTATATGCTAAATTAAGAAAATGTATACATACAATTTGTAAAGTTTGTTGTATTTATGTAGTGTACTGCTATGTTTATATATTTCTGTCTTAATGTAGCTTAAATTATTATATAATAAAATATAGTGGATGTATTTTTCCCACTCTCCCTTGTCTTTGTCTTTTTAAAATCTTGTCAGCAGAGTGTTTGGGACTCTTCAGTCCTGATTATGTAATTTTATCATTATATTGCTAGTCGATCTTAGATTATGCAACATATGATAGAACAGACCAAATTCAAACCTAGTCACAATCATCCAGGAATAGTCAAATTTAATATTTAAAGCTTAAAAGTTACCTATTCCTTGAAAGCACATAGACTTAAGGCTTCAACTAGATAAAATAGATTACAGATCGGTCAAAAGTCTATAAGGGTATTAATCTTAAGGGTATTATTATCTATAAGGGATTTCCTTTGAAAAAATTTTAATTTTGTCGCTAATAATATTTGTTTTACATTGTACAATGAAGAAAAATAACGGGAAAAGGACCCCAAAAATACATAAGTATATTTATGTACACAATTTTGAGATTCAAATGTCAAAGCGTTATTTATATCAAACATTTTTAGAATTTACTTTTCGACAGCAATGTTAAGCAATGATTGATATGATGCTATAAAAATAAACTACGATACTTTATATTTACTAAAAGAATTTCACTAAGATTCCATAGGAGGATATACATCTGTCCGTGTATTCTCGTATTTATCGCTTTAATTTATATTCCGGATATTATAATCTTGTGCCTTCGGTGACATAACACATTGGAATTTCCCATTGAGTGTATCACACTACAGTTCAAAATCAGCATGACAATAGTAAAGAGAGTTTGTACTGTTCTATGTACGCAAACAAAATGGGCTTATTAATAATACAATACTGAATTCCACAGTGTACTAAAACTTGATTAAAATGTAAATATGCTAGTGAAATTGTATATCCGACACAATCTTTATCAATGTTAATTATTTAGTTTAGAATTGGTAATATACGTCTATGTAAACATGTTTATGTTTTAGATGTTGAAATATTCAACACATTTATAGTTAATAATTAACTTTTACTAATGATAACAACAACAGATGATTGTTTATACTTGTCTTAGAAATAAGATAACTTTGTATAAGTAAAAACAGAATAATTTTAAAACTACTGTTGTACAACGGAGTTTCATTTAGTCCCATATATTTTTATTTAAAGTATTTCTGTAATTTAGTCTGTTTAGTAGTACTCTTTTTTTTTTTCTTTCTAGAATATGATAAATAATATGATGCTTAATCTGATTTAATTTTAAAAAGTTGAAAATTATTTTGAGTTTTTCTGGGTTTTAGAGAGAGAGCTGTAAACATTTTATAACGTGGACGGTTTGGAATTATTCCCGGTTTCTTTTGAATCATTGAAACTGATCGATATAAAAAACCTTGCAGAATAAAAGATGACCACTCCACATGCGATGGTAACTGGCTTTTTTCAAAAATATCATCACTGAATTAAAACAACACATCTTAAAAAAATAAAAAAAACAGACATCTTCATTAAGTGTAGGACATATTGAGAACACAGTTTAATGTCAAAATAATAATAAAGCATAGAGTATTCTTTATATATTCAGTTTATAACAGTTTACAAAAAAAAAAGAAAAAATAGCATGCCGTGAGGGCTTCTTCACGGAATAGAAGAAAAAACAATTAGAAAGTTCTTTAAATTTAAAAAATTAAAATGAAGGTCATTAACAAAAGTGTTAATCAGTGTGTGGTGGAAAGAAAATATACAATAAATATAAAAAAAATAGCGTGCTGTGAGGGCTTCTTCATGGAATAGAAGAAAAAACAATTAGAAAGTTCTGGTTAAATTAAAAAAAAATTAAAATGAAGGTGGCATTAACAAAAGTGTTAATCAGTGTGTGGTGGAAAGAAAATATACAATAAATATAAAAAAAATAGCGTGCTGTGAGGGCTTCTTCATGGAATAGAAGAAAAAACAATTAGAAAGTTCTGGTTAAATATAAAAAAATTAAAATGAAGGTGGCATTAACAAAAGTGTTAATCAGTGTGTGGTGGAAAGAAAATATACAATAAATATAAAAAATAGCGTGCTGTGAGGGCTTCTTCATGGAATAGAAGAAAAAACAATTAGAAAGTTCTGGTTAAATTTAAAAAAATTAAAATGAAGGTGACATTAACAAAAGTGTTAATCAGTGTGTGGTGGAAAGAAAATATACAATAAATATAAAAAAATAGCGTGCTGTGAGGGCTTCTTCATGGAATAGAAGAAAAAACAATTAGAAAGTTCTGGTTAAATTTAAAAAAATTAAAATGAAGGTGGCATTAACAAAAGTGTTAATCAGTGTGTGGTGGAAAGAAAATATACAATAAATATAAAAAAATAGCGTGCTGTGAGGGCTTCTTCATGGAATAGAAGAAAAAACAATTAGAAAGTTCTGGTTAAATTTAAAAAAATTAAAATGAAGGTGGCATTAACAAAAGTGTTAATCAGTGTGTGGTGGAAAGAAAATATACAATAAATATAAAAAAAATAGCGTGCTGTGAGGGCTTCTTCATGGAATAGAAGAAAAAACAATTAGAAAGTTCTGGTTAAATTTAAAAAAATTAAAATGAAGGTGACATTAACAAAAGTGTTAATCAGTGTGTGGTGGAAAGAAAATGTACAATAAATATAAAAAATAGCGTGCTGTGAGGGCTTCTTCATGGAATAGAAGAAAAAACAATTAGAAAGTTCTGGTTAAATTTAAAAAAATTAAAATGAAGGTGGCATTAACAAAAGTGTTAATCAGTGTGTGGTGGAAAGAAAATATACAATAAATATAAAAAAAATAGCGTGCTGTGAGGGCTTCTTCATGGAATAGAAGAAAAAAACAATTAGAAAGTTCTGGTTAAATTTAAAAAAATTAAAATGAAGGTGGCATTAACAAAAGTGTTAATCAGTGTGTGGTGGAAAGAAAATATACAATAAATATAAAAAAAATAGCGTGCTGTGAGGGCTTCTTCATGGAATAGAAGAAAAAACAATTAGAAAGTTCTGGTTAAATTTAAAAAAATTAAAATGAAGGTGGCATTAACAAAAGTGTTAATCAGTGTGTGGTGGAAAGAAAATATACAATAAATATAAAAAAATAGCGTGCTGTGAGGGCTTCTTCATGGAATAGAAGAAAAAACAATTAGAAAGTTCTGGTTAAATTTAAAAAAATTAAAATGAAGGTGGCATTAACAAAAGTGTTAATCAGTGTGTGGTGGAAAGAAAATATACAATAAATATAAAAAAAAATAGCGTGCTGTGAGGGCTTCTTCACGAAATAGAAGAAAAAACAATTAGAAATTGCTGGTTAAATTTTAAAAAATTAAAATGATGGTGACATTAACAAAAGTGTTAATCAGTGTGTGATGGAAACAAAATACACAATAAATATAAAGTTAACAAGAGCATTGGTAATGAATGAATAAAATGGAGATAAATAAAAAATACCGTAAGAAAATAATTCAAAGATTTTAGCCCCGTAGCTTACTGGAACCGCATATCATGTTCTTAATTTAAAAATTAAAAATATTTTATCATTTTTCAACAAACTTTTAACTTAACTGAGTGATCTTATTGAAATTGCAGAGAAAGAAATCTTTAATATTTTTTTCTATATTTTAGTAATCAAGCCTCATATAACGAAGTGTTTTTATAATGTGATTTTATACTTTGTGTACGTTGATAATTGAATTTTTATACAAGATTGATTTATGTACAATTTACTTATTTCCGAAATTATGTGTACATGATACCAATATTTTCAATTTATATTTATTATCATTTTCGTATAAACAAGTTTTCATATTATTCTGCAACAGATAATCTGATTTGCCCTATTTATATATTTTTCACTTCTGTTCCCATAACAGCATTTTCGCATTTCCATTAATTTTGAGTTTCATATTACACGGTTTCCATGTAACGTGGATCGAATTAGCCGTGTTCTAGGAAATTTGGCCTCAATAGTTTATTAAAACACCATTTATAACAATGTGAAAGTTTACTGTAAGTATAAAATTTACCATCCACTTACTATTATTATTCAGTGGGAATTACTTTGTCAATATGCATGAATTTCACTAACCTTGCCGCACCATTTAAGTTTTATAAGCAGCTCCTTGAATTTTACTTATAAATAATATACTGAAGAAAAATTTTTCTAGAATACTATATATATTTAGAATACTATATATATGTAGGAATTTAGTGCAGCGCATCCCCACACAAGGTCACGCCCCTATCACTCAGTTGAGTGAGTAAGAAACAATAGAGAGACAGTCAGAGTCGGAGTTAGAGTCGAGGAGAAGCAGTGACCTGGTCGAGTGAAGGACCTGTGGCACTTGAGCTCCCTCAATTTATTAAACACCGAGTAGGGTGTCTTGTCTATTTGAGTGTATCACACTACAGTTCAAAATCAGCATGACAATAGTAAAGAGAGTTTGTACTGTTCTATGTACGCAAACAAAATGGGCTTATTAATAATACAATACTGAATTCCACAGTGTACTAAAACTTGATTAAAATGTAAATACGCTAGTGAAATTGTATATCTGACACAATCTTTATCAATGTTAATTATTTAGTTTAGAATTGGTAATATACGTCTATGTAAACATGTTTATGTTTTAGATGTTGAAATATTCAACACATTTCTAGCTAATAATTAAGTGTAATTAATGATAACAACATCAGAAGATTGTTTAAATTTGTCTTAGAAATAAGATAACTTTGTATAAGTAAAAACAGAATAATTTTAAAACTACTGTTGTACAACGGAGTTTCATTTAGTCCCATATATTTTTATTTAAAGTATTTCTGTAATAATTTAGTTCTGTTTAAGTAGTACTCTTTTTTTTTTCTTTCTAGAATATGATAAAGTAATATGGTACTTAATCTGATTTTTTAATTTTAAAAAGTTGAAAATTGTTTTGAGTTTTTCTGGGTTTTAGGAGAGACAGCTGTAAACATTTTATAACGTGGACGGTTCTGGATATTATTCCCGGTTTCTTTTGAATCATTGAAACTGATCGATATAAAAAACCTTGCAGAATAAAAGATGACCACTCCACATGCGATGGTAACTGGCTTTTTTCAAAAATATCATCACTGAATTAAAACAACACTTCTTAAAAAATAAAAAAAACAGACATCTTCATTAAGTGTAGGACATATTGAGAAACGTGACACAGCTCTCTAATCGTCAAAATAATAAGATCACACAGCATAACGAGTGACTTGCCTTTATATATTCAGCTGGTTGTGAAATACACAGTTTACAAAAAAAAAAAGAAAAAATAGCATGCCGTGAGGGCTTCTTCACGGAATAGAAGAAAAAACAATTAGAAAGTTCTGGTTAAATTTAAAAAAATTAAAATGAAGGTGACATTAACAAAAGTGTTAATCAGTGTGTGGTGGAAAGAAAATATACAATAAATATAAAAAAATAGCGTGCTGTGAGGGCTTCTTCATGGAATAGAAGAAAAAACAATTAGAAAGTTCTGGTTAAATTTAAAAAAATTAAAATGAAGGTGGCATTAACAAAAGTGTTAATCAGTGTGTGGTGGAAAGAAAAATACAATAAATATAAAAAAAATAGCGTGCTGTGAGGGCTTCTTCACGGAATAGAAGAAAAAACAATTAGAAAGTTCTGGTTAAATTTAAAAAAATTAAAATGAAGGTGACATTAACAAAAGTGTTAATCAGTGTGTGGTGGAAAGAAAATATACAATAAATATAAAAAAAATAGCGTGCTGTGAGGGCTTCTTCATGGAATAGAAGAAAAAACAATTAGAAAGTTCTGGTTAAATTTAAAAAAATTAAAATGAAGGTGGCATTAACAAAAGTGTTAATCAGTGTGTGGTGGAAAGAAAATATACAATAAATATAAAAAAATAGCGTGCTGTGAGGGCTTCTTCATGGAATAGAAGAAAAAACAATTAGAAAGTTCTGGTTAAATTTAAAAAAATTAAAATGAAGGTGACATTAACAAAAGTGTTAATCAGTGTGTGGTGGAAAGAAAATATACAATAAATATAAAAAAATAGCGTGCTGTGAGGGCTTCTTCATGGAATAGAAGAAAAAACAATTAGAAAGTTCTGGTTAAATTTAAAAAAATTAAAATGAAGGTGGCATTAACAAAAGTGTTAATCAGTGTGTGGTGGAAAGAAAATATACAATAAATATAAAAAAAATAGCGTGCTGTGAGGGCTTCTTCATGGAATAGAAGAAAAAACAATTAGAAAGTTCTGGTTAAATTTAAAAAAATTAAAATGAAGGTGGCATTAACAAAAGTGTTAATCAGTGTGTGGTGGAAAGAAAATATACAATAAATATAAAAAAAATAGCGTGCTGTGAGGGCTTCTTCATGGAATAGAAGAAAAAACAATTAGAAAGTTCTGGTTAAATTTAAAAAAATTAAAATGAAGGTGGCATTAACAAAAGTGTTAATCAGTGTGTGGTGGAAAGAAAATATACAATAAATATAAAAAAAAAAACGTGCTGTGAGGGCTTCTTCATGGAATAGAAGAAAAAACAATTAGAAAGTTCTGGTTAAATTTAAAAAAATTAAAATGAAGGTGGCATTAACAAAAGTGTTAATCAGTGTGTGGTGGAAAGAAAATATACAATAAATATAAAAAAAATAGCCTGTGAGGGCTTCTTCATGGAATAGAAGAAAAAACATTAGAAAGTTCTGGTTAAATTTAAAAATTAATGAAGGTGACATTAACAAAAGTGTTAATCAGTGTGTGGTGGAAGAAAATATATAAATATAAAAAAAGATTGGTCTGAATGAATACTGGAGATAAATAAAAAATACAGTAAGAAAATAATTCAAAGATTTTAGCCTCGTAGCTTACTGAAACAGCATATCATGTTCTTAATTTAAAAATTAAAAATATTATCATTTCTCAACAAACTTTTAACTTAACTGAGTGAATATTGAGATTGCAGAGAAAGAAAATTTAATATTTGTTCTATATTTAGTAATCAAGTCTCATATAACGAAGTGTTTTTATAATGTGATTTTATACTTTGTGTACGTGATAATTGAATTTTTATACAAGATTGATTTATGTACAATTTACTTATTTCCGATATTATGTACATGATACCAATATTTTCAATTATATTTATTATCATTTTCGTATAAACAAGTTTTCATATTATTCTGCAACAGATAATCTGATTTGCCCTATTTATATATTTTTTCATTTCTGTTCCCATAACAGCATTTTCGCATTTCCATTAATTTTGAGTTTCATATTACACGGTTTCCATGTAACGTGGATCGAATTAGCCGTGTTCTAGGAAATTTGGCCTCAATAGTTTATTAACACCATTTATAACAATGTGAAAGTTTACTGTAATAGTATAAAATTTACCATCCAGTTACTATTATTATTCAGTGGGAATTACTTTGTCAATATGCATGAATTTCACTAACCTTGCCGCACCATTTAAGTTTTATAAGCAGCTCCTTGAATTTTACTTATAAATAATATACTGAAGAAAAATTTTTCTAGAATACTATATATATTTAGAATACTATATATATGTAGGAATTTAGTGCAGCGCATCCCCACACAAGGTCACGCCCCTATCACTCAGTTGAGTGAGTAAGAAACAATAGAGAGACAGTCAGAGTCGGAGTTAGAGTCGAGGAGAAGCAGTGACCTGGTCGAGTGAAGGACCTGTGGCACTTGAGCTCCCTCAATTTATTAAACACCGAGTAGGGTGTCTTGTCTATATTAAACATCTAGTAGGATGTCTTGCTCATATTAAAATTCGAATAGGAAGTCCTGTCTATGCCACGTCTACACCGTAGTTTAATTATTTATCTTTATGTTTAAATGTTTTCTGTGTTGTTACGTCATTAAATCTTTGTTATCGTTAATTTAGTCTGTCATAGAATTTGTCTAACGACACCGCTAGACATCGAACCCTACACACACACACACACACACACACACACACACACACACACACACATATATATATATATATATATATATATATATATATATATATATACATATATATATTATGTATACATATATATATATATATAATATATATATATATATATATATATATGTATATGTGTGTGTGTGTGTGTGTGTGTGTGTGTGCGTATGTAAGTTATTTTACTACATATATTATTTTTAATCGGAAATACTATTTTAATATACCAATTCAGAAAATCCATGCTTTTTCCATGAGTGTCAAAAATGGTAAGTGTTATAGCAGAATAAACTTTACCTATATTGTTCCTGTACCTTATCTCCTTTGGAGATCTACAATCTAGCTTATGTCTATTAAACGACAGGAAAGAAATTACTGTTTAAATCTAAATCTAAACAGCTAAAAAGAAATGTTTTTTTGGGGGGAGGGGTCTTACAATACACTACTCTACTTGTCCGGCCTACATTCAAAGGTAAGTTACTTGGGTTTTAAAGAAAAACACTGGAGTTTTTCTGAAGTTATTTAAAATCGCAATACTTTTACCTTAAAAAATAAAAGACAACACTTTACAATTACTTAAATTCAACTGTTTATTCAATATTTAAAAAAATATTTAAGATAATATAATTAGAATAAGAAGTAGAGAGTAAGTAGATAGTATTTTTTTGTAGTGAATTCAATATGGTTAATGCCTGATTGCATTAAATACCATCACAAAAATATGTAAGAAAAAATGGGGAAAAACAAAATCGTGTAAGTGCACTATCTGTTCGGTCTACATGCAAAGGTAAGTTACTTGGGATTCGAAGAAAAAAGCTGGAGTTTGAATGAAGTTCTTTAAAATTGCAATTTTTTCGCTTAAATAAACGACACACCTTTACAATTATTTAACATCATTTCTGAACTCAACATTTAAAAATGTTGTAAGATAATACAATTAGAATAGGAGTTAGATGGTAAATCGATAGAAAAATTATGTTTCAGTGTATTCAATATTGTAAAAGCCTGATAGAATTAAATACTATCACAAAGCAATGTAAGAAAAAATGGCGAAAAACAAAATTCTGTACTAAAGAATTGGCGGAATGTGGTTCAAACTCCTTGGCAACCCTAAGACAAAGTAGTTTCAGTTTTAACAAATGAAATGTGGACAAAATTTTTATATGCCTTTGGCTACGAATTGTATGGTGGATCAAGATTTGTTTATTTAATATTTTTTGCTTATCTCCAGGGAGCCAAATTGTCACGATTTCGCTCACATTTGGCGTTATGAAGTATGATGCAGGGGAAAGCGAAGTCATTTGTCAAAAGTTGCCGCTTCTTTAATCTGTAATTTCATTAATTTTTAAGAAAAACTCTTTGGAAGAGATTTTAAAATTATGATTGATCTAAAAAGTAGAAGTTGGAAAATTTTTATTTTCAACATTTACAGAGACATTTAAAGTAAATTTAGGAACTTTAAAAAAAAGATCTTTTATGATAAAATGCTTTCTTTTGTAAGTAGGGTAAGATGATATATGTTTATAGTTATTAAAGGTCAGAAGACATAATAAACATAATTTATAATGTTGAGACCCCCAGATGAGCCATAAATATTAGACTAAATTATACTTAGAATTAAAAACAGTTGCTTCTTGATAAATACAGATTAACTCCAACAAATGGTTATCATTTCTAACTTTTTATTAAATACCATTAAACACACTTTCCATAAATTACAAATTGTGAACAAATTATAATCATGAATAAATGATCGTTTTGTATTTTTAAAAATACGTAGTTATGATTTTGGGGGGCACAAAATGACGTGCCTTAAGGTTCTATATATGTGTAAAAATGAAGCTGGCATTTATTTAATGAAATATAACATAATTAACTAAAGGATCATTAAATAAATTAACTAAAATGGGTTTACTTTGTAATATGTACTAAATGTTTTGAATATAAATATTTTAACGTCATGTAAATAATATATTCTTTAAAATCATGTAGTTTATCAATAAATTTTTATTAATATTTTTTAAATTTGCCTTAAAACTGTAATAATATATACAAAAACATGAAGAAATTATTTGTTTCTAAAAAATCCTCTTTCTATTAAGTCTTAATAATTAAATTTTCATTTGCTGTGTTATTTAGTAAAATCTCAGACAACATGGATTGTAACCATATCCATACCATTTTCTTGGATACCGGTTAGTAGTCAATTTAATTATATTTTAAATACAATTTTTAAAAGCTTTTCAAAATAGTTGCAGATAAATATGCATTTTTAGACATAGGTAGAGTGCCACTTTAATTTATAAAGTAGATTGCAAAAGATAGAATAGCAAAAAAGAAGCTAATGTTGGTATATTCTATTTATAAAATTCTTCTGTCCATGCGTGTGTAACAGAACTCCTCCTAAACGGCTGGACTGATTTTAATGAAATATTTTGTTAGTAATTAAGTTGATAAGAAAATGGATTACATTCACAATTTGATCCGATAGAAAATGTTTTTTTTTTATGAAAAATCCAGAATTGAATGGCTTATTGAGATGGCTTGAAACACTTCACTGCCAACGTATCTTTGGCTCAGTGTTCAGTGCAACTGGCTTCAATACGAGAAGTCCCTGTTTTGAATGCCCGTAAAAGCTATGTGCGGATTTTAATTTAATCTAATTACGTTTGTGATGAATGTACACGTGGTAGTGTCAAGTATTTTTTAAATAATTTTTTTCCTCACTTTTCCATCAAAACCCAATTTATAATTTATTTAAAAACATTTTACAGTGTTAAAACAGGACAGCATCTGTCGGTTCATCTAGTTAATATATATATAACAAATCTTTAAATTATTTTTAAAATAATTTATGTGAAAGGCCTTTAGACATATTCGCTTACTACAAAATCTCTCTATAAATAAAATTGTAACAAAACTTTTATAGAGAGATTTTTGTCAATACACTCATAGTAAATATCTTTATTAATATAAAGATGTATTGAGGCATATTCCTCGTTGTCTCATTACTAAATACATTTGTCTAGATGCTCCTTTGTATTTCATTGGTTTCGTGACCAAATATCTATGTCCCTTAGCGTACCTCAGTTTATCATATAATGTTCAAACCTCATCAAATTATGAAGCTAGTTTTTTAACCCTCCGAGTGGAACACACCGAGGGAAAAAAGTCTCCAAAAAATAAGCTAAAGTTTTATTGTGTCAATGACCAAAGTGTTCTATGATTTTTTACTTCACCCTTTGTCGACTAGATTGGAATTCGAGAAACCCACCCTCGTAATTGTCCCTTTACTTCCGGTTATAAATAGATATATAAATAGACATTATAGATTGTTAATTTTTAATACATATAAAGCTCGTCGAGTATCGAATTTCATCCCATAAAAAATAATGTATTCTAAAAGTACAAATAAAGATATTCTTTGATAGACTTATTTATATTTTTACGAAAGTTCTCCTAGATAAATAAGTGATGCAATTAGAGATACATCTGTTACCACAAACAAAATACTTCGAAATAGAGATTTACAATGCCATGAAAAGCTATCAGAGTCTTTGTGCCTCAGGGAGTAAGGGTGCAGTTCCTAAACAATCGACCTGACCCTCCTACCTCAAAACTCCATGATGGAAAACACTGGCAGAAATGTACAATACATCCATTTTCGGAACTTTTTTGGAAGTCGAAAATTGTACGTCACAACAGCTATGAAGATATCATCGGTTTGGCGGAATTGTACGTGCGTACCGCTTAGAGGGTTAATATATTTTGGTAGTTTTTACACCAAAACTGTTGGCAAAGAAGTACGAAATAGAAGAAGAGTATCTTACTTTAACTTCGAAAATTAAATATGCCTACAATGTTATATGCAATAATTTTTTTGTTCTCTTTGATTTCCTTTTTACTTAACTCTCTGTTAATTTAATTAACCAACAAGACGAGTTTACGCACTATTGCAAACCAATGTCCAACTTTCTAGATTTATATAACGTATTTTAAGCAATTTAGCTTCAGGAAATTACTACAGCATATTATTTGTCAGCGAATCAGAGTTAATGTGCTTCGGATTTTTAACCCTAAACTTGTACCATGGGTTTTATATATCTCCTGACATGTATGAATCATTTTTTTTATAAACTTTTATAATAAATACGTCGCTTACTCTTTTTTCCAACGCTTTGCTAAGTATATATGTAGATATTTTCATTTGTTTCTGTTCGATAGCTTTAAATCTTTTCCTTGTAATTTTTATTCGGGTTTTATTCCAACTGGGATCACATTGACCATATAGTTCTTCAATGTTCTAAAGGTATTTTATCCTCTTGAAAGTATATTATGGGAATGTCTCAAAACAAATTATCTGGGTCTATGACCACTACAATACATATGGTGCAAAGAACATGTTAAATGATTATGCTATCAATGAGAACAGTAACATTCATATAATTTAGAATTCATAAAGCATTTTTCAATTCTTTTAGGATTTTATAATACACTTCCAAAGTGTACAATATTTATTTATTTCTTATAAAATATTTTATAATAAAGTTGCGTTATTCTGGTCACATAATGTGCATTCCCCATGGGAATGATATGTTCATATGGTACCAAATATGTGACTTTTTTAGGATAAAGTTGTGTTATTCTGGTCACATGTGCATTCCCCATAGGAATGATATGTTCATATGGTACCAAATATGTGACTTTTTTAGGATAAAGTTGTGTTATTCTGGTCACATAATGTGCATTCCCCATGGGAATGATATGTTCATATAGTACCAAATATATGACTTTTTTATGGTATCAAAACAGAGTTAAAGATTTAATATCTTTGAGAATAAGTGCATTTTTTGATACTCTAGAACTCGTGATGTTGTATGATTTTCAATAAGTTCATCGAACAAAGCTCTAACTTTTCAATGTATTCATGTGTTGAATGATATTTTAAGAAGATATTATTGTGTAAAAAATCTGCCTTTATCAGAACACTGTAAAATTCAAAATAAAAAGGTATGATTCACATAAATCTAATTTGTTAACTTTTAAAGTGTTTAATTTTTCTATTCATTTATACACTTAAGCTGTTAGAATCTAAAAAATAAATAATTCCATTACCAATAACTTGAATTTATGTGGTTTTCTTTCCTAAAGCCATAACACTACCTCGAATGTATTACAGAAATATACCACTCTTAGTAAAAATAGGAATATCTTACTGTATTAAAGAATTACGCAAGTAGTTTATTAAAGCAAATAATAAAAGCTAAAAAATAAATAATCCCATTACCAATAACTTGAATTTATGCAGTTCTCCTTCCTAAAGCAATAAAACTACCTCGAATGTAATACAAAAATATACTGCTCTTAGTAAAAAAAAAGGAATATCTTACTGTTTTAAAAATTATGCAAGTAGTTTATTAAAGCAAAGAATTGAAATGTTTTTAGTAAAGAGCTTTTACTTCCAATTTGATTGGTTCGTTGAAACCGAACTGCTACTAAAAGTTTAATCAGTCCATATCCTTTTGTTTAAAGCCGATATCTAAAGCACATAAATATTCATACATTCAAACTGGTCACGAATACACAATTTCTGATTCTAAACTACGGAGTCTTTATTCGGCTACGTGAAATACTCTATAATCATTTGTTACAGGTTACCTTATGTTTGATAATAATTTTAGATTAAACTTAAAAGCATGTGTTTAGAAATTAATTACTTTCACATTAGGAATAGTTTAGAGATAGATATACTTTTCATATAAGAAATAAAGGAAATTTTAATTCACTTTGTAATGAATTTACCAGAAGTATGAACGTACATATTGAATATTTCTGTTAAAACACAACCTGTTATAAGAATAGTTTTAGATTTAATAAAGTAAGCATTTTAATATATCGAATACCATAATCATAATAATTTATAGTCTAAAATGTATTTTCTATTAAAAAAGTCATAAGTTAAAGTTTTTTAATAACTAAATATTGTAAATATATATTATGGAAGCATGGAAAATGCTATATATATAACTTATGTAGCATACATAGAATGTATTAAAGCTCTAGAATCATTTAAAAATTTCTAATTAAAATAGTAAGTTTCAAAATATCTTGCACTTATTACAAATTAATCTTAGATTTAAAATAAAACTTATTTTCTTCCAGAATAATTTATAGATAGAACTATATTTCTATTCCAGAAATAATGAAATTAGAATGGTAAGATTTTGAACCATTAAATAATGTAAATATGTGTAGTATGCAAGACTGGATGGTACTATAATTTCATATACCCTTTTCTAAATTTAGAATTTCAGTTAAATTACTTAGAATACATTACGGGGTTCTAATTAATTATGCATTTCTAAAATCACACGGAGGTTCGAACACTCAGTCTCATAGGTAATTTAAGATCAATTATATATTTTCCAAGATGAGTTTGCCAAACGATAACCAAATGGATATATAGCTGCTCTTTAGTTCTCGAATTCGTGGGTTTGATTCCCACTGCTGACATGGATATTTGCAGCCATTCGGAAGTGGCTTTATGCAGTAAGTTCCCGTCTCATATAGCAAAGCAGTATAGCAAAGCAGTAGACCGTAGTTCTCTAAACCTGGTACCAGATCATAAAATGAGCATTTAGAAACTAATGTTGAATAACCAGTATGGTTTTGGAGTAAAAAAAAAAATTAAGGGAAAAAGTTCAAAAATCTCATTTGCGCTTTAATACTGAGTCCAAAATTCAATATTAAGGAATAGTTTTAGATTTAATATAAAATATGCTCTTTAAATATTATCCTAAGCGTGAGGGCGTAGAGTAAAGTTAAATTTTCTATAAATGAAATGCACAATTTGTAGATTTAAAATTATGCTTTGTTAGTATATACACTAATCAAGTACTGGTGATTATATATACTGGAACCTAGATATAAGTTGTATATTCCTGTCATATAAATTTAAAAATTTTCTATTAAAGCAATAAATTTTCAGAATTTCTTTTCAAATGTTCATTTTTCCTACGAAGTGTTAGGCTTCATCTTTCAGAAATTTAACAGGTGAAAACTGATGGACCATAAATTTTGTTCATCGCATTAAAAGAATCAATGGCACCATATAAGAGAAAGCAGATTGTAGTGTATATTCGTCATTTTTGATGGGCTTAATTCACTTTTCGATGATTGTTTGAGAATCATTTTTATCGCTGTTATTATTTCAGTATACACACATATAATAATATGAAAGTAATGTAAAAGTGAAAATTTTATACAACTGAATAATATCAGTAATAATATTAAAGTATGGTTAAAAGCTAACATTTGCTAAAAAATAAAAATTAATAATAAAAAATCTGTGTTGTAGTAATCATAGTTAAAATATTAGAACTTCGGTTTAAAAAATTGTTTAGTTTAAACCTTTATTTTTATTTTAATCCTACACAAATCACGTATATTTTATGGAATCCCGTTATGAACTTACCTGCAGTAATGGTTTTTTTTAATATATCATTTACATTAAAGAAGTATATTTATCTATGTATTGAAAGAAATAAAAGGTTATTAAATATCTGTGAAATAGCATTGTAATGTAAGATAGACGGGGACAAGTTCACTTTCGTCTCTTCTGTTTTTAATAGCATTTTAAAAAGCTTAATACATTTTAAGCAAATACTCTAAGAGTAATTTAGGTTGAAGTTACCAAAGTAATATTAAGTAAAAAATATTAGCTATCAGGTTCAGATTATTACATAAAAGTGATACCAAGTTCTTGGACTTATCTTGTGGATTAGAATCTGATAAAATGCACAAATTATGTAAAATCGTAATATTTTATGATAGTTACTCGTTTTCTTTGACCTCATTAAATCAACTCTTTTTAAATTATGTAAAATCGTAATTTGTTATGATCGTTACTCGTGTTCTCTGATCTCAACAAATCTTCTCTTATTATATATACTAGCTGCTTCGCACCCAGCCTTCGGTCTGGGTGGCAAAATGTTTCGTAAATAAAGGTTTAAATCAACTACTATAAACAAAAAAATTTATAAAATTATTTCAAAAACTCGTATGCTGTGGATTGTTGACATATATGATAGTTTTTTTTTACAACAAACAATCCCAATTATAAATATGTCGGTGCATAGTATTGCCCGGAAACCGCAGCGTAATGACTCTTATCATATATATATATATATATATATATATATATATATATATATATATATATATATATATATATATATATATATATATATATATATATATATATATATATATATATATATATATATATGTATATATGTATATATATATGTATATATATGTGTGTATATATATATATATATATATATATATATATATATATATATATATATATATATGTATATATGTATATATGTATATGTATATATGTATATATATATATATATATATATATATATATATATATATATATATGTATGTATATATATATATATGTATATATATATGTATATATATGTGTATATATATATATATATATATATATATATATGTATATATATATATATATATATATATATATATGTATATATGTATATATATGTATATATATATATATATATATATATATATATATATATATATATATATATATATGTATATATATATATATATATATATGTATATATATATATATATATATATATATATATATACATATATATACATATATACATATATATATTATATATATACATATATATACATATATATATACATATATATACATATATATATATATATATGTATATATATATATATGTATATATATATGTATATATAAATGTATATATACATATATAAATATATATAATATCTCTCTTATTATATATATATATATTTATTAGGAAATAATATTATTCAAGCAATAGTAATATATTTAAGATCATAAAAAATTTAATTAAATTTTGGATATTGAAAAATCTAAGATTGAAGATCTCTTGTTTCTTTCAAACACAATTTTGTAACTCAATTATGTCAAACTTAATTAAGTAAAGTATATAATATCCCATTGTGCCCCAAGTCGTTGGGGTAAACAGTATGAGAATTAGTGATAGAGTGTAAAGTTATGGTAAATGATGATAGCAACAACTAATTAAGCTTACCTCATATGTTTCTCCAACTTTCTTGTCTATCTTTTTAGCTGTAGTTATGTTACCAGAGGATGTCTCCATGCTGAAGTAAGAATGGTCTCGAACGTCCAGAAGGTTATACATAATAGATTTCCTTCCTGGGTCATAAGCACGAATTGTAGCAACGTGCACACCAGGAGGTGCACCTTCGTACACTCGAGGATCATGCAAAGGTTCCCGAAATGACAATGATTTGGCTGGAAATAAAAAGATGAAAATTTAATACAGAACAGAACATGATATTATCAACAATAAAGTAACATTAAAACTATGGAAATTTAAGGACATTTATTTCATTATAATGAAGTTAAACGCTTAAAGTTTATGCAAAATTCAAACGTCTTGTAAATCTTAAAGAACATTTGAAAAATGAAAATGCTTAACAATAAAGTGGTTGAAATGATATAAAAGAAATTTCCCATAAGAAAATCCGAAACTTTTGGATAAAGTAATTGTGTACTTTATCAGACGCATAGTTTTATTTATTTATTTTTTATTGGTGTACTAGGGAAATAAGAAGGAATCCAATGATCTTTCATGAGTTGTTTGACAATTTAAAAATATCCACTGTACTCATATGCAGAACGTATTTAACACATTGTATGCTGGACACGTACTAGTACTTTTGCTGACGATTGATACTTGAGCGCTGGTCACATACTAGTACATTTGCTGACAATTAATACTTGAGCGCGGAAAACATACTAGTACGTTTGCTGACGATTGATACTTGAGCGAGAGTCAGGTACTAGCACGGGTTAGTGTAACAACATGGTTTGTTTGTGGGTACAAAAATAACGGTATATGCAGGAAAACGAAGCCGAATGTTCTTCTCTACTATATAGATTCTGGAAAAATTTAGACAAATAAAAACTAGGTTTTACATTAGTTGATGTGGAACCACAGACCGGGAAATAATTAAAACTATATATTACTATTTCTATTTGATTTTTCATATTTACGATACTATTATAAATTTATCCACTAAAAATATATATTTTTTGTTTACAAAAATCTTATGGTTGTTATTTATATATTTCTATTTAATATATTTCAATATATAAAATATGTATTAAAAAATTAATTAATTTTCGATCTATTGAGATTTAATTAAATAACTAAATTTACGTGCAAAACGCTTGCTCCCGGTACAATTCCGCTGCGAAATGTACTCGCACACAATCTGTTAACTTGCACGCCGTGATATACTTATAGACAAAACAAGTAATAGGATGAATTAACTGAGAAAATGGGAATGGTTTTGGTGAAAAAATTTTCACTTCAAGTCAATAATTAAGATAAGTCATCAGTTTGAATCTAGGTAATTTGCGCTCTTTTCTAACAAATATTTGTTATCCATTCTAATTAAAATTATAAAAATACTTATTTACGGCTCTTTTTAAGCTGTTAAAATGTATAGAATAGTGGGATACGAATAATAATTAAAAAAACATGTGAAATTCCGAATCTGAGTTTCATTTGCTTTAATTTACGATTATAGTAGTTTGTGATTATATTAGTTATGATTATAACAATTAAAAAAAGGTAATATAATACTTACGACTATATTTGAACCAAGAAAATATTTATGACTTTCAAGTGAATTTTTACATTTTCAATAGTGAGAATTCACTTATTTTTTTTTATTCAAGTTCACTACAATGTACATGGCTGTATAACTATTTACGAAGGATTTGAAATTTCCTAGCATTTGTAGAATTAACTCTAAATTAATGCTCTAATCTTCTAAAACGGATGTTTATATCAACTGCATTTAGCTGATAATTTTAAATACCCAATGCGTTATGTTATTTTATTTAACATGCGTTATTTTATTTTCTCATTTGGTATGGACTTCAAAACCTCTTAAAAACAAACGGGTATATGCCTTAAAAAGATCTTTTTGTGATGAAAGTAAGCTTATTTTTTATTCAGGTTCACTACTATGTACATGGCTGTATAACTCTTTACGAAGTATATGAAATTTCCAAGCATTTGTAAAATTAACTCTAAATTAATGCTCTAATCTTCTAAAACAGATGTTTATGTCAACTGCATTTAGCTTGTAACTTTAAATACCCAATGTGTTTTGTCATTTTATTTGGCATGCTTTATTTTATTGTCTTATTTGGTATAGCCTTCAAAACCTCTTAAAAACAAACGGGTATATGCCTTAAAAAGATCTTTTTGTGATGAAAGTAAGCTCCTTCCAAAACTTAAAGATCTTCAGTCATTAAGAGATATTCTCTTAGAGAAATCACAATTAAATTTTACTTAGTAACTGTAACTGTCTTTAGCTCACTTTCTGGAATTTTACGATTTTCCAGATCAAATAGGAAACAGAAAGTCCGTTCACAATTAAAACGCAGAAATTCCTATTTTTATTACTAAAACTCTCTTATTTCCTTCGTGGGCAATCCAATCCATTCATCCACTTTGTGTTCTTTTAAAAGAACCACCTGCTCAATAAACAGAGCACGACTTTCTGTTAGCTTAAGTTAATTACCGATTAAACTAGATCTTGTTAGTAAATATTTGAAAATAAAGAGAGCATTTCAAGGTAGATTACTAAGGATAAACATAAAAGGTTATCATATTTATTATGTGAGGGAATTGATTCAAAACTCTAGAATAAAATCTTTTATTTTGAGAGTCCTTAAACATATTCTTCTACAATACTTACATAAATGATGATTTAAGGGCTGCTTTCAAGCTCAAAAGACCAAACTTAATAGTAAGAGAGTTTATGATTTTCTTCTAAAGAGGAATAGAAATGAGAGTTCCCCCCTTAATGTCAGAATTGTTCAATGTGTAGACTTTGACTGAAACGAGAAATATCAAAGTTCGTTCCTTCGAGAAAGAAAGTAATTTGGCTCTCGTCCTCCTGAAAAGATCGCTTATGTGCTCATAAGAATACTTTTATTTGGTAAAATTATAGTTAATGAAAGAAAAAAAATTGCAGTTAAGGATTAGCTTTGGAAAGTATGTGGTACTAGTTAATGTTGAACAGGGAATACGTTATAAACATTCTGTGGAAAGTAAGCCAACTGGACTGGGAAATTAATCGAGAGAATTAATTCCATTTGAATTCCCGTATAGAGATGAGGGATTTAAAATTACATTATGTTCTTTTCAAGAAACGAGTTAACACATTCTCGACGGGTTCACGAATTTATGTCATTTTCAAGTGCTACTCCTGGTTTCCACTCCCATGAATTCAAGTGCTGCAATTTCCGTTTCTAAATATGGCAACACTATCACGGTCATATGTTATCATAAGAATATATAAATAGGAGATATAAATGTTGTTTATTTAATTTATTTAAATTACATGTTGCTATTTCAATATTTTCATATAAATACTTGTAACATTTTATAGTTATGCCTTAACTATATGAATGATCAACATTCGGCTTTAGTATTTCATTATGTTTGCCGGTAAGCAGTATTAGAATCTTAAAAAAGTTATCAAAGTGAATTATGACAAGTATCGACAGATATCAGTAATCAACCATCCATGTTAAAGACAGTTAGATCTATAAAAATGTAGAGTATTTAGTAGTACGGAACAGCATTTGCTATAAAGGGGAACAGTCCAAACAGAAGTAAAAATTTTAAATTCCAACTATGGTGGTAATAAACTTTCACACCAATTTATTTGATATTTAACGATTTTCTATAAGCATTTATTGCCATTACTAATATGTAAACGTAAAAGATAGTTAAGATGTTAAATAAAATATGGTTCATTTTAAAATTTATAATTATTTATTGTTTTAAAAATATTGTCATCGAATAAGCTAAATACGCATCTATAATAATTATTGTCTTATAAATATTATTTTCAATATTATTATACATATTTGTGGAAGGAAAAAAGAAATATAAAGATAAAAATAAAAATAAAATGTCCTTTTTTATCTATTAGTATAATATTTACTTTAATGTAAAAATGAACAAATTTTGTGTTTAGATACAAATCCTTTCTAAACCATAGATCAAACACTATAAAGATTTAAAAAGATGCAAACATCTAGAATGATTCTAAGCAAACAAAAAAAGTTTAAATTATTATAAAATAAAAACCTATTTATTTAAGGAGAGAAAAAAAATTAACGTAAACTATATATAAGCAAGAGTTGGTAATAATTACACAAATAATAATTAGTAATAGTTACATGCATCAGAATAAAAATAATTATATAAAATCATAGTAAATAAAATTTCGTTTCTATATTAACTATGCATGTGCATAAAATATAAAATCATAATTATATATAAGTAATAATTAATAAAATCATAGGTGATTCCGATAATCTGATAATTGTGATAACAATTATATGCATTACACTGTATTATAAAACTATCTTTTGTTATTTGTAAGAAAAGTTAATATTTTATAGATACTATCAATTGAAATAAAAATAAATACCTTGAATAATAATTTTCCACACTTTCAATATAATCATCTTCGACTTACTATTTAAACCAGAAAATGCATTAATTCAGTAAATTTGTAATGGTTAACTGTTCGACACATGCCTTTGTGGGGAATAAGCGTGCATTAAATTCCCAAATAATGCTTTAGGGAACTGAAACTTGCTTGGTAACGCAGCAAAAAGGTAAAATCCACAGTTAACATCCCGTACGCGTTAGTTAATAAATCTCCCATTGATATACTGTCGCGTGTAGTAACACTAACCGAAATGAATATGTATTGTATGGTAGTAAATAAACATTTTCATCCAAAGTAAATATACTCATTGAACTTTGCTATAATTCCCCGAATAATCCTTTATTTGAAACGACATACTCAGACATACAGAGATTACGTTATGTAAATGAAATTTGACTCGACTGGTACATTAATACTATAATAAAGTATACATCACTTCAACGGGAAGTGAGTATAAATGCAAATCTCGACCATAATTGGGAATATTTGAACCTGAGACGTAAATAGTTAAATGTGGCTGTTTTCTATTTCGGATACTCAATTTATGTCCTTAAAAAAGTAGAAAATAATCTCGCATTAATAATTTTTTAAAATGTAAATGTAAATGTAAATTGCCAAGCATGGTTTTTCTTTAGGAATTAGCTTTTAATTAAAACTTTAAAGATATGCTACTTAATAAATTAAAACAGAAATTAAAAATTAAATACAGAATATAGCATGAATATATAAAATAATTTTTTAAATGATAATTATTCAAAAATTAAAGATACATTTATAGTTGTCTGAAAAGATGAAGTTATATACTTTAAATGAATTAATATTTGGATTTATATGAATGCATTTAAGCAGGAATAAAACATAAATAAAATATACAAATAATTAAATAGAACTAATAAGAGAAAATTAGTATGTAAAAGATTGTAATAACTCAAATAAGTTTTGAAGTTAAAAAAAATAAGTTAAAAGGCGTTAAATAATCCAATTATATATATTTTGAATAATATATCCATTGATATATATATATATATATATATATATATATATATATATATATATATATATATATATATATATATATATATATATATATATTACCTACAATTCCATTAAATATATTACTCGAAGAATATATTTTAATTTTATATATATTTCTAATTACAAAATGTACATCATTTCAATAGAAAGGGAATATAAATGCAAATACGGACCATAATTGAGAATATTTAACCCGAGAAAAATTAAACTAAACTAAATTAAATTAAATTAAATTAAAATGCTTTCCAATTATATATAATAGGCATACTTCTTGATTGAGAGGAAAACTGTCATATATTTTATCAAATCAGTGTAAATCTCATTGATTCATTGAAAATCAGTGTAATTATTTCCATGTTATTTCATATTCATATGAAAATAAATAAAAAAAGCTTGCGTTTCAATTAATTAGTAATTATTAATACGTTTCATACATGCTGGATGTTATCAAATATATCATTGTTAAAATTAAAAAAATAACAGCTTCAATGCAAGACATGACAGTAAATAACAGTAAATATGTACTTGATCTTATCAGAAAAGTTACCGTATATCTAACTTTATTTAACTTTTATACCTGTATGGAAAGATGAAACTGTATGGTTTAAATGTATTGATATTTATGTTTATGTGTATATTTTTGATGAAATATAGAATAATATTTTTACATAAATTATAACCCTTGAAATAATTTTTAAAAAAAGTATTGCAAAACTACTTTTTAATAAACTTCAATGGACCAAAGGTTTTGTTTGTTATATCTATCGGCTCATGAATAAAAATGATATAAATAATAAAAATGATAAATCCCACAAAATATATATAATTTATAAGTTGAAATGAGTACCTAAATTTTTAGAATAGTAATTTAAATAAAAAAAAATATTTTATATTGACATTGAATGAATTAAATTATACGAAACGTGTTAAATTAATGGTCTATTGAATTCATTACAAATTTCCAATTACAAAAACTTAAAGGACAAATAAAATAATGATTATTTTTATATTAAATTATTTGTTGATCGTTGTTTTGATACTAAAATAATATGTAATCTTTTAAAGAAATAATACCGAGTGCAATGAAGTTTTATGATTAACTTCATCTCTCTTGCTCATAACTCTAATCAAGATTGTAGGGAAATGATTCATGTGTCAATGGAAGGACCTTAAAGAGTAAGCATGTTATAAGGCACACATTCAGATATTAGGACTGTTTCAGAAACCTTTGTTTGTGCTCGACCACGTGTTTCTCCGTCTAGGCGAACATTTTCTGGTGAAATTAGAGGCGAAATGTTATTTCCACAACAGTGAATTTCTTTCAAATAAAAAATTATTTAAAAAATCTGGAGTAGCATCCCCCAGCTTTTTTTGTATACTTAAAAAAGGAAAAGATCAATTTTTATTTAGTTATATTTTTTTGCTCTTACCTTTTTTTTACAAAACTTATGAAGAATATCATATAAAATATATATGCCTTTTGGATAAGCTAACACGATATTTTATGAACTTAAATGAAAATACGCACTGAACAGGAATACCTAAGGGTAATAATAAGTAAACCGGAAGTAGACATTCAGTAACCGAAAGTTGCAGCTTTCCTTTCAACTTCTGGTGGCTGGAAATAACGCACAAATTGATACAATTTGTGCGTAAAAGCGTACTTCAGCTATTGTATGCACATAAATGAAAATATCGCATGCACTTAAATGAAAATACGCACTGAACAGGAATACCTAAGGGTAATAATAACAAGTAAACCGGAAGTAGACATTCAGTAACCGAAAGTTACAGCTTTTCTTTCAACTTCTGGTGGCTGGAAATAACGCACAAATTGACACAATTTGTGCGTAAAAGTGTACTTTAGCTATCGTATGCACATACAGACACAAACATACACAAACTTAATAGTACTTTCTGACTTAGGGAGGTCCAAAATGGGAAGATGAATCAAAATTTGAAGGTAGAATTTTTAAACGTTTCCATTACTTTCCCTATACTAACGTACAAGAAAAAGTAAAAACTTATTGGACGGATGAGAAAAAAACAAAGGGGTTTTACAGATTGATAAGATTTCGAAGGTTTATTAGAAAAGGATAAATCAACGTTAAATACCAGCAGGTATTTCGACATGATTGACCAAATTAAACTTAGAGATTTCATAAGAAGCAAATAAGATTTAATGTTAAACGAGAGTTAAGGCAAGTGCTGAAAAAAATTTCTTATTACTTATATAACCCCTATTCCGTTAAATAATATTAGAGGGAAATTCTTGCTTGCTTAATATCAGGTATTCAGTAGCTTTCTCGCTGTGCTAGTTCATGTTCTTATAAAAATAGTCCAATAAAGGAAGTCCATTGCATAGCGTGTTCGTGCATGCGTTCTTGCTTTCATGTATAAAATATTATTGCTGTAAATCCAAATCGTTCCGGTAGATCCCATCCTTCTGGTATTTCAAAACTTCCACCCGATCTCTAAATTAAGAATCCCTCCGAGTCATAAACATTTAATGGCTTGAGATCTAGAAATATGAAGCGACATGTCGGAGCCCCGTGCGATTATATTTATTTATTCTGGAATGTCTTTTACATGACTTCGCATTTTATGCTCACTTACGTATCATTACATTATAAATAAAACCTCTAATTTCTCGTTACAGGAGTTTGAATTGAAATAATTATGTATTCAGTCTTAACTTACTCGTTCACCTGAATTTCACATGAAACTTTTAAGTATTATAAGTAGTTTAAATAACTTTTTCCATTATATTTTTTTATTCACTGACAATTTTATACATCTTCATGTCATATGCAGTTTCAAATTTAATTTATTAGGCGATGATAGCTGATATCACAAAATTGAAAAGTTGATATCTCGGATTTATGTAACATGTGCATAAACAGCCAAATATTTTTCAGTTTCATTTTATCTTTTTTCTTATAATAATTCTTTACATACCATTTGTAAGAATGGAAAATATTAATAGGAAATATATTATCTAAATGCACTGTTTGTTAATTTAAAATTTCTTATATGTATTTGTTTTGTTGCTCTTAATCTAGTAACTAAAGCCCCCCTAAAGATACTTCAAATTCATAGAACAAGATGAAGAGAGATAATTTTATTTCCTACATAATCTAAAATACCATTTTAAGTATACTATTTTAAGCATTCTGCTGACCTATTAATTTAAAACTAAACAAATATATGTCCCAATATACATTTATTTAGTTTTAATATATGAGTCAGAGGTTACACCCGTGCTGTTTTGATAAATACCAGAAGGTATTTCTATATGTTTGACGAAATTGAACTTAAAGGTTTCATAAGTTGAAAATAAAATTTAATGTTAAACGAGAGTTGACTTTAAGATACTATCTTGACTTTGAGATACTATCTTTGAAACTAAACCATTATGGAAAAAAGTTATATACCGTACATGAAAATAATTTAATTTTACTTTTAGAGATAGTGAAGTAAAGTTATACTTTCAGGAAATAAAGAATAGTTTTGAATTCTGAAATTGAAATTAAGTCCTCTATAAGATTACAATATTCCCAAATAGGTAGTGCGATCTTCTTGGTTCTAGATGGGTTTGAAAACCAATGCTGACATAAGTGTCCTTAACTTTTTGGAATCAGCTGTATAATAATAGATCCCGGAATAACTAGCCCTCGTGTATCCAATGAGTATACCTTAGCGCGTATATAAAAGCCCTCACCCATACAAATATGTATATATATATATATATATATATATATATATATATATATATATATATATATATATAATATATATATATATATATATATATATATATATATATATATATATATATATATATATATGTATATATGTATGTGTATATATATATATGTATATGTATATGTATATGTATATATATATATATATATATATATATATGTATATATATATATATATATACACATATATATACATATATATATATATATATATATATATATATGTATACATACATATATATATATATATATATATATATATATATATATACATATATATATATATATATAATATATATATATATATATATATATATATATATATATATATATATATATATATATATATATATATATATATATATATATATATATATATATATATATATATATATATATATATATATATATATATATATATATATATATATATATATATATATATATATACATAGAGAGATACATAGGTACATAGACATATAAGTTTGTGGCAACTGTAAGTTCATGAATTATCAGACGAAAAGGGGAATGATATCTATATTTCGGTACAGGTGTCTGTCTGTTCGAATACCACAACTAGAATGAATGATCAGAATATAGAATTAGCTTTAATCAGTAGGTTATAATTTAACCACCTCTCGTGAAGCATTAGAGTAATCTTAGCAGACTATAGCAATGAAATACATAGATAAACTTTCTTATTTCAACACTCTTCTACTCAATAACTTCATTCTCATTCAATATTAGAGAAATACAATTTTGACAAAATAAGCTCTTCCGCTTTCCTAATGGGTTCGGTACATAACTCTAAATACATCCCAGAGTCATTTCTTACCTGGAAACATGATTTTCAGATTCTCTAGAACATATTGCGGTTCTCAAAACACGATTATAATAAAATTTAATATACTACAACCTAATGTGATGTCTTGCTTAATGGATTTTACATGACTTCAAGTCTCCTGCAGAATACCGAGGTCATTATAAATAAAAAAGGAACATTTATCAATGGTAAAGTTCAGGTTGGGGAACATTTTAACGATCCGAAGTCCCGTGAAAAAGAAGAAATTGATATTTTAAGGATTAGAGTAATAAAAAGATATGTCTTATCTTGATCCTTGATGATTTTTATTTATTTTATATAGATATTTACGTTTCTGAAGTGGACAAGATGCAATTTTTGTTAAATATTCCACTTATTCCAAATAATTTTTATGGTTCTCTATGCTTGGAATTTGCTTTCTATGTTTCTACCCATTCGATTCCTTATTGATTATACTAGCATATAGCCCGTCATATGACGGGATTAGTAAAATTTTTAATTTTTCCAGAATTGTAAACAACCCTATGAGGAAGGTAAAAAAAATGGGGTTTTTTTTTGGCTGAGAATTATCTTGCAGCAAAAAATAATCGTTGATTGAATTTTAAATTATCACATACGTACCTAATCTATTATTTAAGAGAAATATAAAAGAAAATTAATTACGTAATATAAGTTCAGTGATAAAACGTGTGAAAATAATGCAGACGATATTTAAATAATTTAAAATAAGAAATGATTAAATGAGATGGTTAAAGGAATGACGTCATAATGATAGAAAAATGTTTTTTTCATCTATTCTATAATAAATTGATAAATTTAATCGCCTGCTCTTAATCGGGGGAAAATGGGGCTTGAAATAATCGCATTAAACTCTCGAAAAGGGGGGAAGGAGTGAATTTCAATATTTTTGCTGTGATATGAAGCTTATTTATACCAATTTATTTTAGAATCAGATCGATAGTTAAGGAGAAAATAAACTTTACTCGCTTTAAATTTTGCTAACCCTAACTCATTAAGAATTCAATATGGAGCCTATTTCCATTCCAGGTCCAACCGCTTCAAAAATTCGTGGACAGACGGACAGATAACTTAGGCTATTATTATATAGGGGACTAGACTTGTGAACTGTTACTATTATGTTATTGTTATTGTTGTGTAGTTAGTTGTAAGTTAAATTTTAAGATAAAAGTTAACTTAGGTGGGAGAATGTCAAATCGTCTGTTAAAATTGATGTTCTACCCACATATTATCTTTTTTATTTTATTTTTTCTCTGTAAGTTGCGAGTGGCAACGAACGATTTTGTTTAGTGAAAACATGGCTGTTCTTTCGTATGCGAGAAAAATGGCTCTTGAGTTGCTTTTGTGCTTTAATATGTTAATATTATTTACGCCATAAATTCTTCTATGTGACATTTTCTGTGTATTTAAAGATCTCGCATACGTAAATATAATAAAAAGTGTTTTATATTAAAAGGGCGTCTGTTTTGAGCAATTAATTAACGCCATTGAGAACATTCTTCAGTATCACACTTCTGATTTCGAAACCCAAACGGGACAGTGATTATTTGGTGGTATATATGAATGGTATCGAAAATGATAAATTTAATCACCTGCTTTTAACGGGGGGAGAATAAGGCTTGAAATAATAGCATTAAACGCTAAAAAAGAGGGGATGGCTTAGATTTTGAACTCGCTTTGAATTTTGCTAACCCTAACTCATAAAAAATTCAATATGGATGCCTGTATCCGTTCCAGGTACAACCGCTTCAAAAATTTGCCGACAGACACCTTAGGCTATTATTATATAGGGGATTTTTATTACTTTATCCAATTAAATATATAAAACCCTTAAAATACGCTGAGCATTTTAAGCAGTTTTTCTTTATGGTTTTTTCTTTATTCTTACAAAATTTTATGACTGATGTAATGTCAATCCATTGTAATTTAAGGGGCAAAATTTTATTAATGGGATTATACGAGTTTATTAATGTATAAGATAAGTTATGTTGATTTCTTACATATATTAGCGAGTTAGAATATGGGTTAACAATATTTTCATGTAAGAAATTCTTGAAATCGTAATTTCAGTTGTAATATCAATTATTTAAATCTCACAATTTTAATAGTTTTTAAATATGGAAATACTATATATTGAAAAATGTTCTTTAGTCTTCAGAATTCTAAAATACTCATTCTATTTCTTCAATTTCCTTTTCAAACTTATCTCCTGTTAATATACTGTTTTAGAAGCACTGTCATAGTCTTATTTTAACTGCATAAATACGTCTTGCAAAATCTCAAAACAGATTTTATAGCAGTCTTCTCTACTTTAAGTGCGATAAAATTACTTTGGTAAACACATGCAGTTTATTTATACTTAAGACAACGATAAACGTATCTTGGATTTTATTTATTTTTATAATAACTTTCATTTTAAATAGTATTATTTAAAACCCATATATTTTATCATTTAAATGCAATTCTTATAATACGATCTGTAGTACAACAATTGAATTTTTTTTTATTAAAAATAGGAAATATTTGATGTCTGTACATACATATCTATTCTGCTGTACAATAACTAAATTATTTTATTCAAATTAGTTTATTCAAATATATGATACTTCTAACATTTATGAGCTTTACTCTTTGTGTTTCAGCTATAAAAAAACTAATCGTAAATACTTTTTAATGTATTTTATAAGAACTTACTTATGTTTTACTTGGATAATTTACAAGAAACGAAAGTACGATTGAAGTAACTGTTTTAGTTAAAAATTAGGTTCCTAAATAATTTCAAATAGGACTGCATAAATTCATAATTTGTAAAAATTATATGTTCATAAAAGAGTATTAATGAACATATCACATTAAGAAAGAACTATTCATGTTTAACCTCTAATTACGCTTAATAATCGATATCAAATTCTCGCGTAGTGTATGCTATACATCGCACAAAAATGTAAACAAAAGTAAGCTAAGGTATAAAGAAAGAAGATATAATGTTTAATAAATAAACAATTATGCAAAGAACTTTCTAGAGATAGGTTAGATGCAAAAAGAATTGTGGGGAGGCATTCCAAGTTAAATTAATTTATGATTACTCTTGATAGTGTACTTTGTACACCATTGCGAAGACTTATATGGTAATTATGTGTATAGTATTCTTTTCAAACAATTATTTAGTACCTGTGTCAACTGTAAAGAGTTTATGTAAGTTATAAACTTAATCTTAGGAAACTTTGTACACACAAAAACTGAAGTAAATTACTCACATAAAAATTTAACTTAAACATATTATAGGTAACAATCAAGAAGTTACCTAAAAATTATTTAGGTGATAATAGTTTTAATTGATACTTAGGTAGTTTATGAAAATTTTAATTATATATGTATTTTATTATTTTGATGTGAAAATTAATATTTAATTTATAGGAAGACTTTTCGCATCCGGTCATTGAATTTATATGTAAATTCTTAGTTTTTTTGAAAATCATATTCAGTTGTAAAAATGTTATTGAAACTTAAAATTAAAACAAATACCGGTTTTTTAAAGTACATTAAATATATTCGTAAAGTTAATTTCCAAGTAACCTCATGAAAATAAAAACATTAATTAAAAATATTAAATATAATATTTTATCGTATTTTTAAAAACTAATTGTAATATAATGATATTTTGCACATGTTTTTTATTGTTGTGAACATACAAGTTAATTGAAAATTAAAATTTTACAAAGCTATTTTTTAAACTCTAACAGTTGTATTAAATTATATTGGAAAGGCTGTAAAATAACTAACTTTTCTCTAGATTAAATATTAAGCTAATCTATCACACGGAAACAATAAAATTCACTTTCTGTTTAAATCCAAAAGCTAAATATATTACTTTTTCCAAACTCGTAATGTGAAATTCATTCAATAGAAACTCTAAATTTTTTGTAATTTATTTTTTGGAGAGTATGAAAAGTTATGTTGCTAAGAGCATTAACAATGCATTAACAAAAATTTAAGGAAACTGAAAAACTTTGTTAAAAAAATAATTTTAACTTAGCTACATTTCACATGTATGTGCACGAAGCTTTATAACTCAGCTAATAATTCACAAAATTTCTTTGTAGCCTTCAGCATTTTAGTAAATTATAAAGGTACAGCAGGAAAGAAATCGCTTAGTTAATAGATGAATTAAGCTTATCTATTACAAGGGAAACACTAAAATCTACTTTCAGTTTAAAACCAAACGCTAGAAAGATTTATTTGTCCAAACTAGCAATGTGATATTCATTCAGTTGTAAATCGACAAACGTAGAACAAATAGAAAAGAAAAGTCTTATTTATCAAACGAGTGTCTCGTAAGAGAACAAAATAAACTGTTACGATGTCAGAAAATAAAATTCTTATATCTACGAAAAAACAATTTACTTTCCACTAATAAATTTTTATTCTGAGACTGACACTTAGATTTCATCGATAATACTTGATATATAATGTTTATAAAAAATAATAGATTACAAATGATAAATTCTTAAAGTGTTATAAAATGTTAAATTAAAAATTAGATTATTAATTATAATTAACACTAGATTGCCCAAGGCAGTCATTTTGACTGTTTTTTAATTTCAATTAGAAAAACAATTATGAAATATAATGACACAATTTCTTAGAATTTGGTAACTTTTTCTATAACATATAAATGGGTTTATGAATAATTGTAGTTACTTCCGCCCTCCTTTATTATATAATATTAAAAATTAATTTTAAACAAATTTCTTTACATGTTTGTTATTTTTTCACAATGCAGTCATTTTGACTGTTTTGGGGCAATATAGGTATACAAGAAATCTCGGGCAATCTAGTTTTAATGTACTATACGTAATACAATGTCACACACAGACACCTTTAAGATGCTTATTATCTAAGATTATAAATGTAATAAAATATTAAATAAACAAATTAGAATTTATGGACTATAATCATGCCTCGACTATGCATGTAGTATATATTTAAGATTTAAATATGCATTAGATAATTTATAATGCCAAATAATAATCGAACACAAATTCTCGCATGGAGTATGCTGTACATCATACAAAAATGTAAACAAGGTATAAAGAAATAAGATATAATGTTTAATAAAACAACAATTATGCAACGAACTTTATAAGATAGGTTAGGTGCAAAAAGAATTGTGGGGAGGCATTCCAAGTCAAATTAGATTACACAGGTCAACAGTGGTTTTGGTGCTTTTGTATTTAGAGCTGATTTTATATGAGCTTGATGCCCTGAATTCAAATACAACATTAGATTTTGCATAGCAGCTCGTATTTCTGAGATTTACCATTTTGGTAAAACATACGTTGCACTATTATAAGTTGAATCCATAGATCAAATAAAAAAACTAAACATGGAAATATACTATTAATATATTATAATATTATTAATATCTTATACAAATATATTAATTAATATATTTTTATATTATTAATATATTACACAAATATTATTACATAAAATGATAGGGGAGAAAGGGATCGAGGAAATCAACTATACTCTGTCTCAAATATTTATTATAATGATAAAAAATTAAGTTTTAATTTATAACAATAATATGTAGAATAAAAAATGTATAATTACAATTAAATATTTAATAATTTACCTAGAAACTAGTGTAAATAGGCTCGTATGCCTTCCCCAATTGTATTTTGTTAAGGTGAGACGAAGTATAGTCTACAACATATAACACAATAATCTACACAATAATCTACAACATAGTACGTTTTAGGTTAACTTTATAACATCTCTTTCCTAAACTCAAATATTACACGAGGCTAATTTCTATCTACCCTGCACGACGACAAATCTCAAACTAAATTAAACTCAAAAAGTGTTTACTTTATTACTTAAAAAGTGTTTACTCAACTCAAAAAGGATTTGAACTGTAGTTGAAACGTTGAGGGTCACTTAAATTACCGGAGGTTTAGCATATCTGGTGGATTTTCCTGGAGGTATATGGTTCACATTTCCTGTAGAACTGCACAATAAAAAAATGCTTATCTAAAAAAGTAGAGCTGATAGAGAAAAACTGATTTCATATTTAGAATCAGCACCCGAAACGTAGCTAAATCCAGTTTAAAAATTTTAGGCACCATAAACAAAAAATGTTTTTGTTGGCCTGTGTTATGATTACTGTTGATGGTATAAATTTGGCTATAAATTTGTGAAGTACACTCAGATTTTCAATTTTTTATTTAATCATTTCTAATGTTATTATTATATGTTAATGTTACAGGGAATTATTATTTAATTTGAGATGATAATAAGGTCTATAGAGCAAACTACCCATTTTTTATTGAAATCCCGGCTATTAATAGGGCAGAAATTTAATTTCTGTCATATTGAATACTATTTCTTTTCTTAAAAATATTATTCGAATGATTTAATAATTTTAGAAAAATGGTGATATGACGTTTGGTTCTATATTATCATGTTTAAGATTTACTTAATTTTCACAATAATCCCTCCACTGTTCTTTTTCAAAACTGTACTTTTCAAAATTCACAGCAAACATACTGCAGTTATTGATATATAGAACTTTGTTACTGCAATATAAATTTGTTAAGTATACTGAGATTTTTAAACTTATAATTCATCATTTCTAATATTATTAGAGATATTATTAATATTGTTAGAGATGATAAGGATTGTTAGATAAAACTATTTTTTTGTTAAAACTACATATATATTTATAGCACAAATTCAATTTTCTCATACTGAATACTCATTTTTAAAGTGCATGCTTTTTACAAGCAATTAATAAGGGTGATATGACAATTGCTATAACGTTATCTTCTTTAAGATTAACTTAATTTCCTTAACAATCCTTCTACTTGACTTCAAAATTCGCAGCATGTATACTGCAGTTATTTTAATAAAGAACTTTAAAAGGAAAAAATGTGGTATTTTATCTGCAAAATTTGCAGCGCTAAACTCAGATCGAAAGATTAATTTGGGGAATTTTCTACCAGAGGAGTATAATCTAGCAAAATATTTTCCTGAATCAACCCAACTGTATCTGCTCATTGTAGGCAATTCAAGTTAGCCGTCAAATCTGAAATTAAAATTTTCTAATAATAGTTTATTTACATAAAGCACGAGTTTCCAATTACGGTATGAATTTCAAGTGAGTAGCATCTGCATATTGCAGTAACTAGAAATAAACAAAATTTGATGAATTATACATAGCAATTGAGATGCAAATACTTAGGTTTCCCTATGAGTCAGCTTAGTACATCAAATTTTATTGAGATCTTAAGGGAAAAAATTCTCATTTAAATAATTTCGATATCGGGAACGTATCGAGAGAGAGCGCAATTTCAGTTATAATTATCTGAAAAATGAATATTTTTGAATATAAAATGAAAGCATTATTTTTATTCCAATCAAATATGTCGAAATAATAATGAACTGTATATACTGTTGTTTAAAATTATTTGTATCTTATTCCTGCATAACCGGTAAAACATATTTGTTTTATAATGAAGCATAACATTACAAAAAAAATTTTCCCTAGTTTTTTCTTTTCCAAATAAACAAAAACCGTATCAAGTCTTGTTTTTATTAATTTCCCAGTAATTCTCTATTTCCTTATAAAAAGAATTGTTTCTTATTTAATTCCCCCCACCCCCCGAAAAAAATAAAAATAACGTCATTTTTAAACAAATGGAAATTTTTGAAAAAAGAATAATTATACCTAAGTTTTGAAACTTCTAAGCACTAATAAAGATTTTTTCCCAAAGAAAATACCCTTTTTTTTCGCATATTTTAATTAACGACTTTTTGTAAATCAATATAACACACATACAGAAAGAAACTCAGGCATCGCGCGGAGCTTTCTTGAAATAAATAAGTATGCATAATGCATAAATGCATATATCAAAGACTTTGGGTATATAGTATAACCCACATCTGTCGTTGAAATCTTAACAAGAGTTACTCGCGGGAGAAAGGATGCCATCTAGCGGACAATTTCTGAAACACAGCTGTCGTCTGGCATATAAATGAGCCTCCGAAACACTGTAATTACTTAAGGCAATATAGAATGAATAAAATAATAAAAACCACCCGCTATCAACATGGTTTCGGCTAGCTCATCAGAAACTTTGTTTTATTTGAAGTTAGTTGTTTCAGTTATTTGGAAGAGGAAAAAAATTGAGCCAGAATGGTTTTAACGTTCACTTTTTTTTGAGACGTCGAAGAAAATAATTTATTTTAAAAATTTTTCTTATTGTTTTGGCAAAAGGACTTTTTTTTTTAATCATGGCTATTTTTTCCCAAGCAATGTTGCATAAATTAAGTGACTGATTGTAACAGAATCTCTAATTAATTTTTTTCTTATCCTAAGGTCTTTGGTAATGATTAATTTTCCTTGATTTAAAGAACTTGGATTAAACATCCACCATTATACTACGATAGGCTTTAATGTATTGGTTAAAATAGTTTTTTTGACTTTATTTTTATAATCGAGGTTTTGAAATACTTTCAGTTTACTTTGTAGTTGTTCCATATTGATTAATTCGAATTATTTTTTCGTTAGTGAATGTGGTTACGAGGAAATAAAGTTCTTATTCGAAAGGTAACACAGTAATTAATACTGGCATTGAATATTTGGAATAACATATAAAACTTTTAGTCTAGTTAATCTTTGATTTTATTGTATCTTGTATTTTACTACCATAATGCTTAATTGTACCCAATATGTCTCTATAATAGGAGGGAATAAAGTTCTTATTTGAAAACGTAACTTGTATATTTGGAATAACATATAAAACT
>CM063498.1:75525944-75540944 GCA_032207245.1 Pardosa pseudoannulata
ATTTTAGTTTAGAAGGTGAAAGATGGAAAAAAAGATAAAATTTATGTGACAATCGCAAGACTGAGTACTAAAATGCTTTTTTCCCTGAACCACAAGACTATTCAAACCAGCAATGCAGGAGTAATTTCTTAAGATACCATTTTAAGAAAGGAACGAAATTTTTTCTGCTACATACTGTAGTGGGAGGGCAATCGAATAAGAAACCAGAATGGGTTTATTGAAAAAAGCCAAAACACTTAAATGCCTTTTTTCTTCGAAGAAAAATAGCATCAAACACGTATTTCTGATCTTGAAGGGGTGTAGAGGAAGGAGGAACTTACAAAGGTTATAAAGTTTTATTGCCCTTCGAGCGATACTAAAATGAAATATAAATGCATCACTGTATCGGTTGGGCATTTCATTTAATACATTTCCTATTTTATGTTCACTGTGGTGAAGTTTAAAGGTGTTTAATAAAAAAGCAGCAAATAAAATAAAATAAAGACACTTTCGCATAAGAAATTGTTTGTTTGTTTGTTTATAGTAATATTTCTGGCAAGGAGATTTCTTGAAAGCAGCGTGGAAAATGCAGTAAAGGGCGTCTCTTAAAATATATATAGTAGAAAAAGCTGGCGCATATTAAGTGCATTTGCTTTGTATTCATTCACGTGCTTTATAAAAACCGATTTTAGGGCTTTGAACTTTATAGAACATTTAAAAAAGGTATTCTTCTTTCGTTGAATTTCTGGGATTTTATTACGGAGTTATGAAATGTTTCTTACAATGTTATACGGTATGCAGAGAACACATAGATTCCTTCTTAATCACACTGACAGCATAAAGAGCATCTTGAAAGCTATATAAAACAGAAAATAATGACTTAAAACGTTAGAATTTTGTGTATAGTTTTTTATTATCTATTACCTTTCATTTTAATGATTTGACAAACGTACATTGGATAGGGTTTTTTCAACGATTCCGTTGAAACTTAAAATTATTGCAAAGCTCAGATCATATAGAAATTAGAATTTTCTGAACGATTTTCATTTACAATATTTTATAATCAACTGTTATATAGTTGAGTTAGTTTAATTATAAAAATATATATTTTTCGATATTTTTTATTGTTTCATCCAAAATTTTCTTTTTGTCACTTCCCTCCGTTTAGTTCTGTGTGTTTCATATGTAAGGTATTAATAGCTAGTAGAAGAGATTCTAAACGATTTTCATATGCAATATTTTATAATCAATTATTATAAAGTTGGGATAATTTAATTATAATATACATATATTTGCCGTCATTTTTCATTGTTACATCCAAAATTTTCTTTTTGTTTTTCTCTCCATTTACTTCTGAGTGCTTCATATGTAAAATATTAATAGATAGTACAAGAGAAGAAACAAAAACAATAGAAAAGACTCATACACCTATTTGTCTTAGGAAAATTTTCTGACATACTTTACAGTGAAAATAATTTTCAATTGTTAATATATGTTTAGGTAACATTTCTACATCAAAATATTTAAGTAAAATATTAATTGGCAATCTAACACAAAAAAAGGTAAGCTATAAAAGTATAGGCTTCATCAAAGGCATCAAAGGTGGTGATGCAACTGGACCATATGGGCCGAGCCCTTCAATCCAGAGGCTTCTGTCAGTAAGCACAAAAATGACAACGAGCGAAAAATAAACACATAAAAGAGCAAAGAGATAGAAGGGTGGATTCGTGAGTTCATAACACAAAACTAGAGAGTAGAGAGTTTAGGGATAGAAAAACATAAAATATTTTTGTGGCCAGTGACATCCGTACGAAAAAAGCCGAAAAATTAGAATAATATTGAACAAGATCGAAAAAAATTGAAAATTTTTCAAAAAAATAAAAATATAAGTTTTAAAAATAAATAAATTATACTAAAAATCCAAAAGGCGCCTAAATAATAATTTTTAAATAGAACAGTAATTTTTATTAACTTAGTTTAGGTGTTATAGATTTTTGTTTATTGAATAATAATGATCAGAAACGAGAAAGTTAAAAATTTTGAAAAAATAAAAATAAATGTTTTAAAAAAATAAATGAATTGCATTAAAAAATCCGAAAAGGGTCTAAATAATGATAAATAAAAGTAAAAAATAAGTTTTATTAATTTTGATTAAGTTTTAGAATTATTGTCTTCGCCGGGCACAGAACCGATATAGGCTTCATTATGAAAACTCATTTTTTGTATAACAAAACTGTATTAATGTACCGAAACTGTCAGAACCACGTTCATATAAAATTTTTAAAACAATATTTTCCAGTTCGACGATTTTTGTAATGAATTAAGAATTTTTAAATTTTACAGGAACATTATGTAATAATTGTTTTCAGAATTTTAGAGATTTTCTATTAATTTGTTTGTCAAAAAACTGGGTGTGCTTTTAAAAATCGCAGTGTACTTTATCGAAATAAAAAGCAATAAATACCGTAAAAAACACTGCTCTTTTTATATTGTATAAATTTAAATATTTGTCTAGCATCTATGTAAATTATTGAACGTAAGTGAAAATTAATATCCAGTTTTGTTTTAAAAGACATTTTTGAAAAAACATGACTGCACTAAAATATATTTTATTGCACTAAAATATATTTTTTGTTATACACTTTTATTTTAAACTGTTAAATATTATTTTTTAGTTTTGAAATGTTCCAGGTGCATTACTTTTTACATTTCTTGTTAAGAATTTTAAAATTTCTCCATTTGTTTTCTGTTTGTCAGTAAATGGCATGATTTTACAAAATCGCAAAGTATATTATCAGAATAGTGAAGTAGAGTAAGTAAGTACCATAAAACTGCAAAAATAGTTGCTTGCACATTGTACAGGTCTAAATAATTGCATTATTGTTGTTTCTGATGTCACTTGGTCCAAGTACAAATGAATAATACTCGTGTTAAGGCAAAGGGATGTGCTTGTTGTTTTAACGAGTACCTCAAGGGTGAAAGTACGACTTATGCTCAAGTGGTACCTCGTAATTTAGAATCAGGGACCAAGCAGAAGACACATAGGCTTAACCTGCCACCTCCAGAGGTACTTATTGAGAACTTGGAGGACATTATAATTAACCACAATGCTTTAAAAGTCACTAAAATAAATTCCTTGGAATTTAAAGTAATTAGTTTATGTTGTATCTTCCAACCAAGTAATCTAATAACTTTTTCTCAACAGATGGCGCTGTATGAGCGTTTTCGAAGTCTGTCAGTCCTTTGTTACGTTGTTGAACTGTTACGTTGAATAAAAAACTTAGAAAGCGAAAACGCGGCTCACACTGGATTACTCCAAACTAATAGCCTAATACTCCGGTTCCTAAAAGTTTATAAATGTTATCTATGAACCCTATAAATGTAAAATATAAAAGTTATCTATTCATTCCCTAGGAGGCAGGGCCGTAGCCAGAAATTATTTTCGGAGGGGGACCAAGGGAGAAAGACATCTATATTTGTGAATGATACTTCAATTAATGCAAGGGAAAGCACTGTATTTCCAGAATACAGTGCCGGAAATACAGTGTTGTATTTCCGGCCAGCGGCTTAGCAAAACGTTTCTGGTCTCATCGTTTTTTTTCTGAGAGAATAACTGTCCTTGAACAGCTAAGCAGATAGCACATAAACACACAAACGTAGGTCATTGTCTATATATAAAATGGTCTTTCAAAGTTTCGGAGGGCGGGGGGAGACCAGTTCCCCCAAATCCCTCCCACTGCCTACGGCCTTGCTAGGAAGGTTTCCCTTATAAGGTACTTAAAGAGGGTTTGAGGAGTGGTTTAAATGACAGACCCCTCCCCTTTTACAGTATGAACAAACGTTTTTTTAAAGTTTAACTATATTGGAAGAACAATAAATAAGAATCTTTAAAATTGTATAATAAATAAATAATTTAACAATTTATAACTGTTGTTTGTATAGATCCTTTTATTTGGAGTCATAAGAAATTAAAATAATGACTTCTCAGGTGCAGCAAGTTTAAATACATACAATTCAAAAGAAAAAAATAAATTAAATGTAGAGCTATCATCTGTTGCAAATTTAAAATGTCAAAAACATAAATATATTGAACAATCATTCATGACTCCAAAAATAAAGTTAAAAAAAAGATGTTTAACAGGTGGTTTTTCCGATAAAGGGTACATATACAGATATTGAGTGGTATTCACATTCGATTATTTTTCAAACTTTTCAAGACCAAATACTTGACATGAGTTTCATGTACAGATTGCAAGTACATTTAAGACTTATATTAGTTAAATGCTGATCTGATACTAGGTCTCAGCTTCGAAATTCACTTAGCTTAGAAATTTTGGTCACATTTGTGACTACAAAATGTTTTACTTGACCCAATAATTGCATTGTTAAAATAGTATTTAACGTAACTGAAAATTACTACTCAGTTTTATTTATATGTAAAAAACAAGCCTAAGTAAAAAAAATAACTTAAAACAAAAGCAAATTGGTTAATAATTTGTGCGCCAAGAATTTTTCTAATAAATACTGTTGTATCACTCCATTTTTGTCAAATAATCTCTCTTTTTAATCCCAAATATTTTTTAATAATATTGTGTTTTATGTTTTATATAAAGACTTTTTCTAATTATTAAAATATCGTGAAACATTGAGAATTCAAAAAATTGAAAACTGACTTCCGTTACCTCTTTAAAATGTAAATTATTAACGTTTCATTTGTATTCCTATATCGGTATCTTTATGAAAAGAAACTGTATTGTAAAACATTGGTAAAAAGGATAAAAGAGAACCAATACCGACTAAACAGCACCAAACGCTCAAGTAAAATGAGGAAAATGCTTGTAACACACATCATCTTCTTAAGGATCCATGGACGGAGGGAAAAAAACTTTCTCCCTTCTTGTAGAAGATGTAAACACATAATATGATTGACTCGCAACTTGATTCGATAAAAAGGGAAGAGGTAATGATTATGGAGATAACACTTAGGATAACGATGTTTGGATTCTTATTACGTAGTTTACGTTATTATTCGTCATTCATGCGAATTAATTTGATATTTGATATCGAGTTATGTCGAAGGAAAATTATGTAAGTTACAAGTAATTTTCCTTTTTCGGAGAATGAATATTCTTTGAATAAGACCACACTTCTGATGTCACTTTTTCTAGAGTATTATTAATTGAGTGAAATCAAGAAGAAAGAAAATAAGTTTAAAAAATATAGCTCGAAGAATCATAATGAAATTATCTTTTTCAATAAGTGTTATAAAATAGTGGTTCCATTAAGTTTTAAGTTGGTTTGAACATACATAAAATTGATTTTTGACTCATCAATCAATTCTTGATTAATTATAGATTGAAATAGTTAGATTATATAGCTGAAGGAGATGCTCAAAAATACTAGTTCTAATCACTTACCAAAATAGTTCTATCCTAAAATATTCTGTCGATATCCATTATCTTTTCTCAAAGACCTACAATGGATATCATATAGAATTGCTGTCTCTCGATTTCGTGCACACAGTCTGTTCTAGTACATAACTGACTCAGTTTTTCTCTTTTGTGTTTTGTTTCCCGAAAAAAATGTCACCATACATAGAGCAGATTCCATTACAGAAAAGTTTCGCCTTAGCATGAAAACTAAATTTGCACATTAAAATACATAACTGCAGAAATCAGATTGTAATTTGTGTACATTGATTACGTTCAATCATCTTAGGATTTCCCACAGATATCCACGAAATGAGAGATCTCGTAAAAGGAGTGAGTTCCAGCCAAAACCACAGTCCCTTCCATTTTTTCACAAAATTATGTAAAATATTCTGGTCTTAGACCTTTTATGCAGAATATAACTCTTCATTGCGCAGAGTGTAACGTTTTGTTACAGTAAATATCCATAAATAGAGGAACCCCGGTATTTATTCAGGCAAAGGCAAAATTTAGTAACCGGAAGATTACAGGACAAGGCTAGCAACCCTCGGAATGTAGCTGCAATTTCAAAAAATGGTATATCTAGACTAAGGATAACTAAGGAATGGAAATCTAGACTAAGGAATGGAAAATCAATTAAAAGATTATACTAAATTTTTTGAAAGAATGCATTACTTTAACAATACTAAGTAAACAAGAAAGTAACTACGTAAGATTAGCAGATTTAAAAGATATGAAACATATGTAGTTAATTAAACGAAAAAAGATTGGTACTGTTTTTAACATTTTTAATAAATTCACATAAAAGTTCTTAGTCTTTTTTCTATTATGTTTATTTAAGGTGAATTAGTACTGTTCATAATGTATTCGTTTGCTAAAAGATAATTATGGGTAATAAATAGTATCATTAATTTTATATTTTTACTGTGCTATATACTTGTATTCTTCCCTATAGCACATTATTTTATTTAAATGACATGCAAAAATGAAACATGTAATAATTGAAAACGATGATATGTATGAATTTAAAATATGTACCTTAGCTATGATTTTAATTCCCCATTCTGTGCTGAAATGTGACATAAAATATTAAAACAAAAACCACTTCTATCTCGATTTTTTACTGTTCCCACGAAACTTTTAAATACAGATTTAGTGGTATTTAATTTTAAATTATTGTAAAAACTTTCAAGAAATTCATTTTGTTAAAGATATTTTAATCATTTAAAAACTTTTTAAGTAAGCGTCCTGAGCATTGAGGAGTTTTTGTTATGTCATGTGATAAAGCTTGTTCAAACAATTCTTGAAGTTCAACCATCCAGTGGCAGACATTGTCTACATAAGCTAACATTGAGATGACGAATTCTAATTCGACCAGCATTCAGCCATTTAACAAAAAGTTCGTGCTAGCTTATATTATCGATTATGTATTTAATCATATAAATATTTATTTACATTACGCCAATGGGTTCCGTATTTTAAAAACTTCTATCTCTATTTTTTACTGTTCCCACAAAACTTTTGAAATACAGATTTAGCGGTATTTATTTTAAATTATTGTAAAAACTTTCAAGAAATTCATTTTTTAAAGATATTTTAATAATTTAAAATTTTTTTAAGTAAACGTCCTGAGCATTGAAAAGTTTTTGTTATGTCCTGTGATAAAATTTGTTCAAGCAATTCTTGAAGTTCAACCATCCAGTGGCAGACATTGTCTACATATGCTAACAATGGGAAGACGGATTCTAATTCTAGTTGCATTCAGCCATTTTTTTTTTAAATTCGTGCTAGCTTACATTTTCGATTATGTATTTAATCATATAAATGTTTATTTACATCACGCCAATTGGGTAACTCTAGCTTTATTATTAGGTAACCATTACATATATATTCTCTAGAAGATATAAGATTTGATAGAAGATAAGTTTCCCTAAAAGATGCTTTAATATACGTAAATATTAGATTCATTCAACAAGGATCACCATTAAGCTAAAGGTACTAAAAGAATAATTTAACCAGTATATTCTTATGTATTTTTAGAAAATAAAAACGAAAATCCAAGATAAATTTCTTCCTCTTTAAAACAGCGCTACCTTCAAAAGAGGAAGGAACACAGAAAAAGCTCCTTTCTAAAACCCAATTATGATTTAGTTGCATTAAAAATTAATTCCTGAGCACATGCATGAATGTATTTTTAAGTGATTAATTTACTTTCTCTGGGTATCCTGAGTAGTAAGCAATTCTCTAGAGACAAGAAAAAAAGTCAGTAATAAATTAAGGAATCTACAGACCTTAAGCCAATTAAGTTTTACCCGCCTTTCCACATGCTGACTCTACGCAATAGGATTTTCTAGGTTTTTCTGCATATTTGTACGAAATAAATTTATTTTTTATGCTCTCCTTCTGACCTTTCGGTAACTTAAGTAAGACTCGGAGTTCTTTAGCAGTAATATGATAATATTACAGGTTGTAACTCAGACACCAATTACATGACTTACGCATGCACTTCTTTAGAGGAATATTTAAACTAAACTAATGCTGTGAAATTTATGATGACGGCAACATTGATTAATTTTTAACTTTCTCCGAGTTGGCAGAAAAGTAATCACTCTTATAAACAAATCTGCGTAAACTTCATAATAAGCAATTTTTTTAAATCACTATAATTCAAAAATTTAATAACTGAATATGTTTAGATTTTTTAAATGTTAATTTTTCCTTAATATGTAATTTTTCGTAAATATGTGTAGGAAAAATGCTCTTCATAAGCGATAATTGATTAAGCCATTTTTCTTATAATTTGTGATGAAAAAATGCTAACGGTGCCTTAACCCTCTCCCTTTGCATCCCTCGATTTCCGCGGGCAACATAGATGTAGCAAAATTTGCGCAACCCGCGACTTCCGCAGGCATGCATTTTAGCCGTCTATTTAACTATGCAACCCGTTTATTCTTTCTTTTGGCTTTTTTTAATTGTTTATTTAGCTTTAAACTAGCAGATGGCCTTAATTGTCCACATTTCTTAGAAATATAGAAGAATTTTTTGTAGCATTTTGAGTGCGCTGTTCATAGCTGAAAGATGTCTGTCAGGAAGTGTTTCGCGAGTGATATAAACTATACTCCTGACGATATTTCCGCCACTGATAGCACTTCTGACTCTTATTTCAAGTATATTGAAGATAGTTATAGCGAAACTGATGAGAATCCTCTGCGGATAGTGATGAATCTGAAAATTTATTTTCTATTTAAAATGTTCGACAGTTGTGCAAAATTGATATGCAAAATATTCCACCAGCTCCTGCTTCATTTCCATTCCTTGGAAATCCCGGACTAAATTCCACTATGGCAAATAATGCAACTGTTTTGGACTATTTTTAACTTTATTTTATCGAGGTTATGTTGCAAATAATAGTAAAAGAGACCATATACACCCAAATCCTATCAAGAAAGAACCTCGTAGATAGTGTGCTGTATGTTTTAAAAAAAACTGAATTTGGAACAAAAAATTCGAAAAGAAACGCGAATTTGGTGCAAGGATTTCGAGGTAGGACTTTGCATCGAGCCTTATTTTGAAATTTATCATACAAAACTTCATTTCTAATAAATGTTTTGTAAGTCTTTTGCATTTTTTAATTCGTATATACGTTTTCCTTTTGTATTTTATAAAATAAATGATAATTTAATAAGATTAATTTTCAAAATTAAGCTTTTATATCATTATTCTACAATTTCATTTTTCTGAACACCTTTTTTTAGGACCTAATTCTATATTAAAAAAACTCTTTTACAAAACTTTTTTGAATATTTTAACTCTAAAATGTATATAGATTTGAAATATGTAATAAAAAATACTCAATTTTTAATCCTATTTTGATAAAATAAATACGCAGCGATAGGGTTAAAAGCATTTCTGTAAGAATGTTACTATATACTCTCTATAGCTGGTAGATTGGAATACTTCAATGAACCAGACCTGGAACAGAGGCATTATAGACGCCGGTCCCGAACGCCATGTTTTTTGGCGACCAACAGAAAAACGCTTGTTTTGAAAAACCGCCAAGTAAAAAAACAAGGCGGCAGTACGCGTTTTCTAAAGGATAAAAAATAAACATGGCTGCAAAATCGCATGTTTAAAGCACAAAACAATTAAAAAAGCTAAACTTTTCCAAAAATAAGAACTAGTATTATAAAAAATCTAACATGTGAGAGGGGTCAATCCCCCTTTTTAATGTAAGTTAAAAGCATTACTTCTGCCACTGTTAATTTAAATCTATTGAACCAAGAACCCTCCCGAATCAAATTGGTAGAGCCACAAATTTTACCAGCAACAGATTTCCCTCAAATCCAAACAAATATATCTCTTAACCCCTTTTCTGACTTAATTTTCTATTTTCCGAACTCTAATCCTAATAGTATCCTGATACATTTAAGATAATCTTGATACTTTTTAACAATTTTAAAAAAAGTATGAACTAAAATAACTAAACTCGCCATAAATAAATTTCTAAATCCCAGAAAATCCCCGAAATCGAATTGGTAGAGCCACAAATTTTACCAGCAACAGATTTCCCTCAAATCCAAACAAATATATCTCTTAACCCCTTTTCTGACTTAATTTTCTATTTTCCGAACTCTAATCCTAATAGTATCCTGATACATTTAAGATAATCTTGATACTTTTTAACAATTTTAAAAAAAGTATGAACTAAAATAACTAAACTCGCCATAAATAAATTTCTAAATCCCAGAAAATGATTAAAAAAAATCTGATCTAGGCGACACTAAGAATATCCTGAAATTTCTCAATTAGTGTTGGGTACTGACGTCAAAATAACCTCCCAAAACCGCCAAATTTGGCGAAAAATACACATCGTCTTTATAATGCATTTGTACCCCAGATCTTAAGCGAGACAGATCGTAGTGTGTTCTTTAAAGCCTATTTAGGCATATTTTAGACTAATATTGGAAATTCATTGTCATGAATTTCGAAGCTAAGAACTATTATCAAATCAACATTTAACTATTATAAGTCTTAAAAGTACTTGTAATCTATACATGAAACTCATGTCAAGTATTTGGTCTCGAAAAGTTTGTAAAATAATCGAATGTGAACACCACTCAATTCCTCGTATATGCACCCGTTAGCAGACAGTGGTTTCGCTGCAAAACCGCCAGTTAAACATCCTTTTTTTAACTTTACTTTTTGGAATCATGAATGATTTTTTAATTATTTTATGTTTTTGACATTTTAAGTTTACAACAGATGATAGCTCTACAGTTAAATTATTTTTTTCTTTTGAAATATTTTAAGTTTACAACAGATGATAGCTCTACAGTTAAATTATTTTTTTCTTTTGAAATATATGTATTTAAACTTGCTGTACCTCAGTAGTCCTTAATTCAATTTCTCTCACTTATGACTCCAAATAAAAGCATTTATACAAATAACACTTATAAATTGTTAAGTTATTTATTTATTATACTATTTTAAGGATTCTTATTTATTGTTTCTCCAATATAGTTAAACTTAAAAAAAAAGAGCATTTGTTCATGCTATAAAAGGGGAGGGGTTTCATTTTTAAACCACTCCTCAAACCCTACTTAATTATCCTTTAAGGAAAACCCTCCTAAGGAATGTAAGGCAAACTTTTATATTTTACATTTATATGATTCAGAGATAACATTTATAAACTAATTACATTAAATTCCCAGGAATTTGTTTTGGTGACCTTTAAAGCGTTAAATTGCACATTTTTCTTTTACTTTAATTGTATTTTACCATCAATAGTATTATTTTCCCATTCCTTTCAAATTTGACAGATTCATTTTTCTCCTCATTACAGTTTATGTTGAAAATACCCTTAAATATACTCTATTCTTCAAATAGGGGCTCGGTGCATCTACCCGATGCTTAACGGTAGTCAGTGTTTGAACAAACAAGCAATAAATCGCACGGATAATGTCAAAACAACAACTTTAATTCAACTCAAAAAGGCATAACAATATTTACACTACTGCTCTTTTATAGCATTTACCACGTTACTTGCATTCACTTCATTTCAACAAGTGACATAATATAAAATCAGGTGAATGAATCAAATCGTAAAATATAAATTAAGGTTAAAATATAAAATATAAATTAAGGAGGCTAAAACTGAAGTTCACGATTAAAAAGAATGAAGAAATTCAGTGACAATATACAACAGCTCAAGTCTCCAAAAATGAATGACGTCACACTGACGCGAAAGCCGCAACGGTGATATCTGTGCAAAGATCAAGTTCTGCCATCTAGTAGAGAACGGCAGAATTAATTTCTTTAGAAGAAACACATTTCTTTTTTTTTTACTTTACTTGTATGTTTTACCATCAATAGTATTATTTTCCCATTCCTTTAAAATTTGAGAGTTAGATTCATTTTTCTCATCATTAAGGTGATATCTGTGCAAAGATCAAGTTCTTCCATCTAGTAGAGAACGGCAGAATTAATACAGTATTTACAAAATATTTATTACATGGGATATTTTCTAAATGCATATTTCGTTATAAACCGAAATTTTTAATGATTATTATGCTTCCTTTATTCTACCAGGAAGTGACAATGAAAATTCATTAATTTTTCGCAAATAAATCAAACTTATTTTTTCATTGACTGTTTAAAAACGGATTTTGTAAGCATTGCTGTAGCTGCTTAAATAGCTTTGTTTCTCTTGAATGTGAAAATGGCGATACCTATCTGTATAATTGTTGTTGACAGGAAGCGTTGTAGTAGAGTAAAAAGATTTTTTTGTTATAAAAACACGTTGAAACCAATAATCAAGGTACACAATCCTGTGTTATAACAGTCTTATTTCGAAATTTCAACATTTTGTCGCTAATCGCTTTGAGGTATGTCCAGCAGCATTAGCATACACTAAATGGATATTTTGGTAGAATCCCAGTTCCGGAGACCGGCCGCCATGTTTTTTGGCTCTAATTTCTTATAAGTGATCGCCAAATTATCGCCACGAGATGTTTACAATTTGTGCTTCGATTTGTATTAAGTTTATACCCAATTTCAAAGCATATTTTGAACAAAATAGTTTTGAAATTTTGTTAAGATGAATACAAATTTAAATTTGAGTTTTTAATGTATTTAAGGGCACTTTTGTACTGTTTATTTAATTAAACAGTGCGGACTTTTTGCAATAGGTTCATATTAAGCAAAATATAAGCATTAGTTGGTTATATTTAGGCAATTATGCTTACAAAATATTTAGTTATATTTATAAAATACTGTTGCTGTTTAATGAAATTATTTTAAAATTATCAAAAGATTAAGAAGTAATAAAGTACGGTACATCTAGAAATTATTAGCTTTTTCATCAAGAAGAGCAAGGTTTGCCAGACAACTGGGTTCTAGAATTTGGCGATATTGCCCAAGCTTGGCATGTATATTTTTTAGCGGCCTGATATTTTTTATTGTATAGAGTGTAGAATGCAATTAAAATTGAAGGTGCAGAGCTAGATTCTACAATATTCCAAAATACAAGATTTTAAATATCCACGGATAAGTTGTTAATGAGTTAAGTGAGATACATACCTACAGACGTTAAAAGTAATATTGTCAAAATTGACTGTTTCGTAGTCAAAATGAGTATTTACGTTAAAATTGATCACTGTATCTTTTCTATGATTGCAATTAATCTCTTTACTTTGTATAAAGAAAACAGATTATAAAATTAAATGTATTTATAATAATTTTAACTAAAAGTATTTATTTCCTCCAATTTTGATTATTTTAATATCATACTTAAACTATTTACCTAGAATTAATTATGATATACTATACAAAATAAATATTAGTAAATACATTTTTTTACTGCTAAACATAATATAAAAATGACTTATTCCCTATCATAATATCATTTTATAAACAAAGACCTTTCTCCCCCTTTACTTCTAGTTAATTCATGAGCTATTTATATTTAGTTGCTGCATAACTACCCCCCCTCCCTCCATTCTCAGGAGGAATGAGCTCATAATCCTGCCAATTAATGAATGAAGTTATCTCAATAAAAGATATTAGCATAAAACTTCACCCTGTAACTACGGTTTTGGGCCGGGATGAACAAGTAAGGGAGAATCATCGTTCGTAATGCTTTGATATTTGTCATCTTGAACGCGAAACTTAATTAGCAGGCACAAAGTTTGAGACCGTAATACCTTTATGATCGGATATAATGATGAAAATTCTCCTAATTTTGGCTGCGTATGCGTCATAAAATTCTTCCACTTTTATATCCCGTCATTGGCCACGTTTAACGATTTTGTGGGTTTCGTAAAGACTTAGTTGGGAATTGGGACGTAAAGGCAAAGAGGAAACAGAACCAAAGGGGATAATAAATTTAAGGTTTATGCTTTTTGCAATTAATAAATGTTTGAGTGCATCCAACTACAGAGTATCCCTGTTTACGAGAGACTTTTAACACCTTTTCATAGGTCTAACGTAACACCTTAAGACAAAATATTTGTAGTAAAAATATCAGGATACCCAGCGTCGATGAACTTCGTCCACAAAGAAGCTTTTAAGCACATGAAAGATGTATGAAGATACTAATCACCAGTCCTTATAACTATATAATCTCTTTGGACTTTATTAGTACACCAGAAGTAAAGATTTTCCTGTTCTTTTTTATAAAATGGAAACTTTTTAATATTCGTGTATAATTTGTTCTCTTCTATCAAATGATAAATGTATTTCCTCCATTTTCTCAAAAGGAGATATTTAGTACACTGGAAAAGTATTTGGAACTGCACTTGATTTTGAGGGTTTTGTAAAGACTTACTTGGGAATTGGGACGTAAAGGCAAAGAGGAAACAGTACCAAAGGGGATAATAAATTTAAGGTTTATGCTTTTTAAAATTAATAAATGTTTGAGTGCATTCAACTACAGAATATCCCTGTTTACGAGATATTTTTAACAAATGATCATAGAACTAACTTAATTCCTTAAGACAAAATATCTGTAGCAAAATTAGAAGGATAACCAAGACTGATTAATTTCGTCCAAGAAGAAGGTTTTAACCATAGGGTAGATGTATTGAGATACTAATCATAAATCCTTATAACTGTATAGTCCCTTTGGATTTTATATATTAGTACACCTTAAATAAAGATCATTAAGTCAGTTTTTATAAAATTGAGATTTTTTAATATTCGTGTATAATTGGTTCTCTTGTAATAAATGATAAAAGTATTTCCCCATTTTCTCAAATTGAGATATTTAATGCACTGGAAAAGTATTTGGAACTGCACTTGATTTTGAGGGTTTTGTAAAGACTTACTTGGGAATTGGGACGTAAAGGCAAAGAGGAAAGAGTACCAAAGGGGATAATAAATTTAAGGTTTATGCTTTTTAAAATTAATAAATGTTTGAGTGCATTCAACTACAGAATATCCCTGTTTACGAGATATTTTTAACAAATGATCATAGAACTAACTTAATTCCTTAAGACAAAATATCTGTAGCAAAAATAGGAGAATACCCAATACGAATTAGTTTTATAAAAGAAGAAGCTTTTAATCATATTCAAAATGTATTAAGATACTAATC
>CM063498.1:75550944-75553444 GCA_032207245.1 Pardosa pseudoannulata
TATATATATACTGCTGCTTGGAGCTGATATAAAATAGCAATACCATATATTTTACATTTGATATAATTGTTCAAGCTAAGTATAAGTCTACTATGCACAACTAGTAAAAAAGTAAAATGTTGATAATGAAATGTAATAATTATTAAATGCAAGAATTATATAAAAATTTATTTGTTCTAAAAGCAGTTCTTAGAGTTTCTGATAAATCTTAAATGCTTACAGTTCTTTTTATATATTACATTAGAATAACTATATTGTTTGTTATGATTAACTTTATTCATTGTATAACAAAATAAAATAATTCGCTCTATCTAGATTGAATTTTTTAGAAAAGTTTTAATACCACTTGGGATTTAAAGAAATTATTCTGTTTTGTAATTTCATGTAGTATATTATTTAAAATAATATAGGATATAGGATATATATACAGGAAATGGGAAAAATTAAATAGACTTTACAAAATAACTTTTGAAATTTTGTATTCGAATCTCAATAATTATAAAAAGTATAGTATTCATTGTATTCTGTAAAACTAACATTCAAAAGATATTTCTCATTTATTTTTTTAAAGCTAAAAACTCTTAAGAAATTGAAAATTCAATTCAAATTAGCCTTTAACATGCTGTAAAAGGAAATATATTGTTGGTATTAATAAAACTGAAATTCACAATATTTATACATACTTCCATTCGATAGAAAAGATTAAACACTATGTCACAAAATTCAAAAGTTATTTTGAATGTAAGTGGATTTTTTTAGTTATTTCGCAAGATAAATATATTTTACATTTTTTAAATGTATTGCCTCTTTGACAAAACTAATTTTTTTTATAAAATTAGATCTTTATAAATTTTCGATTTTGTTTTAAATAAAACAGAGTTTTTTTTATTTTATATTGAAGCAAAAATACATTATTGAAATAATGACTTATAATTTGAATGGTACTAAGTCCAATTACTTCATTTTATATGTGCTATTCAAGCAATGCTTATAAACACACGTAGCATACTGGCACAAATATAAGCCATTTTGTATTTCTCAAAAGTTTAAAAAACCTAAAGTGTTATTACTTAATGAACAAAGTGATTAAAATTTCCTCATTAGCCTCGTATAAAATATTTAAATAAAAATCTCTAGGCACTTATTAAAAAATGTAATTAAACGTGAAATATTCTTTACCCTCTAACGAAAAAATTTAAATGGCTTATTCAAGCTAGTGTCGTAATGTGAATATTTTATTCTAACCTTCAGACACTTTTCAAAGGTTTTATTTTATTTATTTTTTGCCTTAGAGGGTCAGAATGAAAGTTAGGATAATAGCTATTCTAAATGGAGAAAATATGATGATAAGGTATAATTGTTTTAGCCTGTCATGCATCAATTAAAATATTAATTATTAATTTAATATGTGAATACAGGGTATCTGCCAAAAAGAATTTTTTCAAATCCATGACTTTTCATGACTTTCCCTGATTTAGCAGATCATTTTCCATGACTTTAAAAAGCTTAAGTATATATGAATAAAACTTCTGATCTACATACAAATAAAATATATGCTTTTAGAGAAACTACAGGAATTTTATCATAAACAAAACTATAAACTTATTTTATAAGTGTTAATAAACTAACCTACATAAAAATAAATTGTTGTATCTACATACCTAAGTTTAATCATAGAGCAATTTTTCAATCAAAATGCTTCCAATTTGAATTCAGGGTACTTTGGTATTATTCAAATGACCATGAATAATAGCCAAATATAACCCTATAATATTTATATACAATATCCCTAGAGATAAACTTATATTTTGTGCAAAAATCTTAACTAATTTTTATTAAAAAATAATTATTATTATATTAATAAAATTTTATTCTACAATTTAAGAAAAATACAGAATAACATACATTTACCCACCCATTAAGCTTTCTTGCTTTGAGTTTCTTTGGTGAACAAATTTTACTTGCCAATATGGTCAACATGATAATACATAAATACCAAACTCAGTAACTTCAGCCAAATGACAAGTAAAAATAGAATTAAACAATTCAATGCATTTTTTTTAGTCGGTAGTTTAGCGGATCCATGACTTTCCATGACTTTTACTCATTTTACTTGAAAAATCATGATTTTCCATGACAAAATTAATCCATTGTCTAAATCCATTATTTTCCATGACTTTCCCTGACTTTCCAGGTGCGCAAAAACCATGTGAATATTCTATAATAATATATAGATAATATTACGTGTGATATTAATTTCATTGGACTGAGAAGTAAGAATGGTTAAATATACGAAATAAAGAGTAAAATTTTGAAAAAAATTTATGACATTTTGCAATTAAAACAAGTTTTATTACTAAATTTGGAATTAAATATATTAATTGTTTACTTTAATTAATATATCACAGGGTACTTTTAGAAATAAACGTTATTTTCCTACTCAATATGAAATTTATTTAATTTATGAAATTTTTATTAAAGAACAAGGTATTATGAATGC
>CM063498.1:75563444-75573444 GCA_032207245.1 Pardosa pseudoannulata
TAAATGAATATAAAGTTTCTGCATGGGATAATATCCGGATATGGGATTTGGTGTCCACGTGTTGAAAAGAAAAGTGAGTCATGTTTGACTCCTCAACTTAAATAATAGTTCTTTTTTTGTTCTTATTAGTGTTATGTTTTTTTTTGTGAATTTATTTGCTAGTTTATGTGTGAGGAAATTTTGAGAATTCAACACTTATAGGCAGAAAAAGTCGGATGAAAAATATATAATCATAACAAAGAGGTGAGCCGTCTTAAGTTGCAAAAATGGGATCAAAATTAGAAAGCATGTAACTATTTTTGCAGTCAAAATACAAACTATGCTTAAATAGTTTAGTTACGCTTTAAATCTCAGTAAATGAATATAAAGTTTCTGCATGGGATAATATCCGGATATGGGATTTGGTGTCCACGTGTTGAAAAGAAAAGTGAGTCATGTTTGACTCCTCAACTTAAATAATAGTTCTTTTTTTGTTCTTATTAGTGTTATGTTTTTTTTGTGAATTTATTTGCTAGTTTATGTGTGAGGAAATTTTGAGAATTCAACACTTATAGGCAGAAAAAGTCGGATGAAAAATATATAATCATAACAAAGAGGTGAGCCGTCTTAAGTTGCAAAAATGGGATCAAAATTAGAAAGCATGTAACTATTTTTGCAGTCAAAATACAAACTATGCTTAAATAGTTTAGTTACGCTTTAAATCTCAGTAAATGAATATAAAGTTTCTGCATGGGATAATATCCGGATATGGGATTTGGTGTCCACGTGTTGAAAAGAAAAGTGAGTCATGTTTGACTCCTCAACTTAAATAATAGTTCTTTTTTTGTTCTTGTTAGCGTTATTTTTTTTGTGAAATTATTTGCTAGTTTATGTGTGAGGACTTTCCAACAATTCAACGCTTATATACAAAGTCTTTGATGAAAAATAAATAATCATAACAAAATGGCGAGCCGTCTTAATTTGCAAAAATGAGATCAAAATCAGAAAGCATGTAACTACTTTTGCGGTCCAAGTACAAATTACGCTTTAAATAGTTTAGTTACGCTTTAAATCTCAGTAAATGAATATAAAGTTTTTGTATGGGATAATATCCGGATATGGGACTGCTCAACTTAAATAGTTCTTTTTTTTTTGTTCTTGTTCCCGTTATGTTTTCTTTGTGAAATTATTTGTTAGTTTATGTTTGAGGATTTTCCAACAATTCAACGCTTATAGGAAGAAAAAGTCTTGGTTGAAAAAATATATAATTAAAACAGAAATGCGAGCGGGGTTATGTTGTTTTATAAAGCATGTAACTATTTTTGCTGTCAAAATACAAATAACATTTTAATTACAAAATACAAATACACTTTAGTGTGAACACAGATAAACTTGTTTCTTTTTAATATTGTTATATCATGTTTGGTTTAAACATTTATTTATTCATTAGTTTATACTCGATAACATCGATAAATGGTAATAGTATTTGACTAAAAGTATCTTAGTTATATACAAAAATCAAAAATAAAGACAGGGCACCAAAATATCTTGAAATGAAAAAAGACATTAAAAATCTTGTGTAATTATTGTAAAATTCAAAAATTTATGTTAATTGATCCTTGCAAATATCCGCAAAGATAAACTACGACAAAATATACCTAACATGAGTTTTGTTCCAAAATATTCCTATCTATTGCCTAGTTCTTTTGGTTTCTGTAATATTTGTGCCCTTTTTTGTGAGTTTTTTTACTGAATTCTATGAAATGTATTTTTTTTACCATAAAGCCTAAACACATTGACTAAATTTAACAAAGAAATTTTCAAATTGGAAAATTTCAGTCATGAACAGTAAAAATAACTATGCATTTATACATATAGTTTCGTAAGTTGAAATTAAAACAATGTAATATGTCTATGAAATAGTTAGTTATGGTGTTTTAAGCAGAATTTTTTTTATGATACCAAAGTTTTCAATTTAACTTTTTAAATTTAAAATTGTTTTTTTTTTTTTTTGTGAAATACAGAAAATGTTTTTCGTTTCATGACTGACGACGTACTATAACTTTAATTTAAGATAAAACTTTTGTGTACCATGAATTCACAGCTTCTAACAAAATGTTGTTGCAGAATCTGTTTTCATTGATAATAAATTTTTAAATAAATTAAACTTAGAAATACTCCCTATTAAATAATTTTGAAAAAAATATAGACTAGGTAATATGAAAGAATTTTACGTTTTATACTAGATCACGATCAATGAGATTTAAAAATTCTTCTCTGAAGGGAAACCTAATATTTATGTAAATAGTTATATTATTATTTTTAGACTAAATTAATTTTATTCAGATAATTAAACATTTAGGTAGTTTTAAAAGACTAATTTTCTTCTGTATCCAGATTAATTAGAATTTGCTTAAGTTTGTAATAACATTGATTTTGAGGACTGCGGTCTACATTATTTGCAGTATGTGGAATAACATACTGCATCTCCAGAACCTACTACTAAAATCCAATTCTGAACATTTATGAACATCTATGCCAGCAGCAATATTCAAATTTATGGAGTCTGGTACATAAGGGTAACGCTCTACTATTCAGTCATTGTTCTGTGAATATCTAGTGGTCTACATTATTTGAAGTATGTGGAACAATATAATCAGCACCTACTACTAAAATCTGAACATCTATGAACATCCATGCCAGCAGCAGGATTTAAACTTGTGGAGTCTGGTACAGAAGGGCACGCCCTTCCATTCGGCCATTGCTCTGTAAATATCTAGTGGTCCAGATTATTTGCAACATGTGGAATAATATCACCTTAACCTGCTACTAAAATCCTATTCTGAACATCTATGTACATCCATGCCAGAAGCAGGATAAAAATTTGTGGAATCTGGTAAAGAAGGGCAACGCCCTACCATTCGTACATTGTTCTGTGAATATCTAGTGGTCTAGATTATTTGCAGCATGTGCAATAGTATCACCAGAACCTACTACTAAAACGCGATTCTGAACATCTATGGACATTGATGCCAGCAGCAGGATACAAATTTGTGGAGGATGGTACAGAAGGGCAACGCTCTACCATTGGGTCATTGTTCTGTGAATATCTAGTGGGCTAGATTATTTGTAGTATGTGGAATAATATCACCAGAACCTAATACTAAAACCTGATTCTGAACATCTATGAACATCCATACCAGCAGCAGGATTCAAATTTGTGAAGTCTGGTACAGAAGGATAACGCCCTACCATTCAGTCATTTTTCTGTGAATATCTAGTAGTCTACATTATTTGCAGTATGTGAAATAATATCAGCAGAACCTACTACTAAAATCTGATTCTGAACATCTATGAACATCCATGCCAGCAGCAGGATAAAAATGTGTGGAGTCTGGTAAAGAAGGGCAACACCCTCTGCCATTCGGCCATTGTTCTGTGAATATCCAATGGTCTACATTATTTGCAGCATGTGAAATAATATCCCCAGAACCTACTACTAAAACCCAATTTTGAGCATCTATGAAGATCCATGCCATCAGCAGGATTCAAAATTGGGTAGTTTGGTACAGAATGCAACGGCCTAACATTCGGCTATTGTTCTGTGAATATCTAGTGGTCTTGATTATTTTGCAGTATGCAGAATCATATCACTAGATCCGACTAGTAAAAGGTCTGTGAACATCTATACCAGTAGTGTGATTCAGTCCAAGAAATCCACAACCTAAAAGAAATATTTTACTCATTTAACCGTCATTTACCGTCATTCTTGGTGTGAAAATCCTAGGTCAATTTATATTGTAGTCTTAAACTTCAATGATAAATTAAGCTATCTTGAAAACCTTACAATACGATTTGCTTCAAAAATTATCTCTATTAATCGCGCTATATTTCCTCCATAATTAAGATAGATTTTAATTACAGTTGAAACATGTTAAAATGTATTACAAATTTTTCTATAAAAATTGTGTTCAATCGAATTAGGTACAATTTACACAAGATTTCTTTAGAAAGTCTGAAACATTTTAGACTGCTTAAAAATCTGTTTTACTATAATAAAGGGATGTTACAAACGTGTAGAATAATTTCGGCTTTTCTTAAACGGAGGGGGGGTGGTGGTGGTGGATGGAATCTGATTTATTTGGCTTGTCACTGTCACTCCTATTTTCCGATAATTGGGAAAAATGACGTCAGCTTCTATTTTACTAAAATCCATCAATTGGGAATCGTTACGTGAGCAGATACCTATGCACGATCAGCTCAAAATGAGAAAATATGACCGCAAACTTGTTACATTTCCTGGATGTGCATTAAGCGCATTTACCGTCCGCATCGGGAGGTAAATATGTTTAATGCACGTCCAAGAAATCGTGTTACAGCACCCTACGGATAAATATTATTTTGAAAGATGTAAATGTCATGGTGTCTTAAAGTAAACCTCATTATAAATCAATGTCCCTCAATTTATAACTTCTTGATATTTTAACAAAATATATACACATACGTACGGGTTATAAATTTTCAATTACTACTAACATTTAAATATCTGGATAAAATTTATTTTGATTATTAACTAATCTTTAAGGATTTATTGTTCAGTTATTTCAGTTCTGAATACTTAATTGTTCAGCTTCTGAAAACTATAAATTGAACAATAAATTGCAGTATGAATATAAAAACTATCAGTGTAAAGGCAAATATATAAAATATCTCAGCTTATTGATTTGGTATTTCAAATTATCCCACCTTACAAAAATGTATTAATCCAATATATATAATAATAAAAGTTATGTTTTCATTTTTATGATTTTTTAACTGTTTATAGAATGATTTAGAGCAGTCAATTTCGACTATTGTTAAATAAATTATTTTGTTAAAAAATTTATATTTAACATGGGGTTTTTGAGGAATCTGTAAATGCAACAAATATGTTAAATTTCTTTTCTTGGTTAAATAAAAAAAAATGGATTTTTTTTTGCTATATAGTTGATTAAAGGCTTAGTAAATAATTTAGAGTATGAAAATTTTAAATTTTTGAACACTGAAGATTAAAATTTAATTTAATTATGAGTTTAAATGAATCGGTAACGAAATATTATAGTCTTAATTTTATTTAACAATAAAAATTAATTATAATCGATTCAGTTTATAAAGTCACTCGATTGAAAAGAATTAGCATTCTTAATACTATGACAAGTACAGCACTGAAATTGTATTGGGAGGCAAAGCGAGAATATTTATAAACGAAATATTATAAACGTCTTCACTTTATTCAACAATAAAAATCTATTTTAATCGATTTAATTGATAAAGTCACTCGATTGAAAAGAATTTGCATCCTTAATACTATGACGAATACAACACTGAAATTGCATTGGGAGCAAAACGAGAATATTTATGACTTTAAAATTTTTTCTCGTAAATAAAGGGATTCAATTGTCTATTTTGTGCTTTAATTTTACGGATTCGCTATTTCATGAACAAAGTTTTAAAAACAATTTAGAAGTCCTTTAAGTATGTCTTGTAACTTTCTAACTTGCAAGTAACCAGGAGACGATTAAGAATGTCATGTTTAAGTCCCTAATACACGCATTGTCTTTTCAAAATGCAAAAAGTAACTGATTTGTGTGGTGAGATTGGGAATAACATCCTAATTCATCGGTTGCAGCACTAAAGTTCTATTGTTAGGCAGAGTAAAGAACATTCTGTTTTTAAGATTATTTTCACTAGCGGATAAGAAATTCAATTGCGTATCAGGCGTAAATATTATGCTTTATGTATACCAATTCTGTGTCTGATGGACGAAGCTATAATAATAAATCAGTAGTTATCCAAGCTTTCGATTATGATTATAACTGCTGTCTTACAGAATTCTCATACTTATGTATGATAAATATTACTTTTTTAAAAATTTGAAAACAAATCTATAGAAGGAATATTTCTATTTATTTCTTTTTAACTTCGTTATAAGGGCTTACAATAAAACGAGTTAAATAGTAGTTCAGTTTGAATCAGCAAAATCTCACTATAACCGAAAGTTTATTAAATCCCCCATTCTCTATACCAAAGTTTGGCTATATATATATATATATATATATATATATATATATATATATATATATATATATATATATATATATATATATATTATATATATATATATATATATATATATATATATATATATATATATATATATATATATATATATATATATATATATATATATATATATATATATATATATATAGTTATATATATATTTAGTTATATATATATAGAAAATTTATTAAATCCCCCATTCTCTATACCAAAGTTTGGCTATATATATATATATATCAGTCTCTCTTCCTCTCTCTCTCTCTCTCTGTATGAATATATATATATATATATATATATATATATATATATATATATGTATATATATTATATCTGTGTGTGTGTGTGTGTGTGTGTGTGTGTGTAATAAGGCGGGGTTCACGATGGGTGGTTGCAGTCATGGTCCATAAAAATGACGCTGTTTCAGCTAAAGATCTTTATTAACAGACCGATGGAGGTCGGGTTACCACTTCGTGATAGAGGCAGGACAAACTAAGGGGTGAGCTAGCATGAAATTATATGTACAAAGCCTGTAACACCTAAGTAACATCTCAGTCAAAATCTGTGGGAAAATCTCTAGGAAAATCTGCCTCCCATAGCGTGCATTTCCTTTTTTGTAAATTTCCTAAATTGTCCAATAGGACATTGTATAGTTATAATTGGTTACACCCCTTCTCTTAGATCTTAAACTGTAGCCCCAGTGGTCAATCTAAGTCAGGGGACAAAACAGGGAAAGCAGAGGGACACCGGTTTTTTCCCATTGTCTCAAGAAATGAAAACCCCTGAAAATTTTCTGAGGCTCTCTTTAGGAGTTTTATACAAAAAGCCTACATTAGCTTCCTGATCAAGATAGTTTTCCTCTCTCTCTCTCTCACACACACACACATATATATATATATATAGATATACAAATATATATATATTATATATATATATATATATATATATATATATATATATATATATATATATATATATATATATACATATATATATATATATATATATATATATATATATATATATATATATATATATATATATATATATATATATATATATATATATATATATATATATATATATATATATATATATATATATATATATATATATATATATATATACACTTTTTTGCCTCTCCACCGAGCTTTAAAGATATTTTGGTAGATAGTTCTATATTTATTTCACATAAGCAGCTACAATGAGGAATAAAAATCGATATTAATTTGAAATTTTGAATTTGTTTGCAGTAAAATAAAATACATTAAGGAAATGTTTTATATTGATGAAGTTTTAAGAAATATGGAAACTGTTATAAAAGAAACAGGCTTCTATAAAAACTACTTTTAAAATATGATCAAAATTTAAAATAATAAAATTTCAACGATATCTACAAAGCGAATCCTATAAAATTGGTGATAAAAGCTTACATTATAGAAGACTTTTTATTTTATACAATTCAGTTTAGTACATTGGCTTTCAGCTGCTCGAGGAGATTTAGGAAAGCTGTGAATAGACTTATAAAATAAATATACTTACATTATATGTATCCCCCTTATGTTTCGAACATAAATCATCCTTGTACCTCAAAGAGCAATAATATTTATGGGCATTATTTTCTTTATGTGTTATATAAAATCAGGAAAACAATAAGGATAAAGATTTAGTTTGAGGAAGCAATAAGGCAATTTTGTTTCCATAAAGTTATTTTTTATTGTTTTAGTTTTTATTACGTGATCAATATTTAATTCATATCTATTGGGAACGTAGTATCAGTGTTAGAACTTTCGAAGTAACAGAAAACTTGTATAAACAAAACGTTATTAAAACTGGAATTTACAGAAGTGCACCAGAAATTATACTATGCAAGCTCAGAATTCAAAGTTAGTTTGTATAGCTTAAAATTTATTTTAGTTTTATATGAAAGAACACACGTTCTAACTGACTTAGGATTAATATTGATGCCGAACAAAACTATTTTCTGTGCAAGGTCATATTTGGAATTGGATTTACTGTTGGACCAATTTAAGCAAAGCGATGTTTGTGCTTTTTCGTGAGCATTTATGAAAAGCTTCGGTGAAGAATGCACGGAATTTGAATTATCGAACACTGAGTTAATTACAAACTTGTGCAGACTGAGAATTTTATATGACAAATAAAATGAGTTGTCATATCCCACCAACAATAATATTAGTCATTTTAATAATGCTAATAATCTTAATAACAATATTACTTTCAGAAATTATATTATTTATCGTTCTTACTTGATATTAAACTAATAATTTCACTTAATAATTCATTTATATTAACACATTTAGATAAATAATTAATATTTAAAATGTTCAATAGCAGCCGATTATTAACAGGAAATACTTATTTCGGAAGGACAAAAAGTCGTTATTTTGTTATAGAAGAATAAAAAACATTTTTCCTAAAATTTTAGAAAATATTTTAATAGTTATAAATTGCTTTTACTTTTTTTTAAATACTCAACAATTTTACCATTACATAATTTGTATTTCAAAGAGGGAAGAATTAAAATATTAAATGTTATAAAAGAATCTTTACTTTAGTTGATTACTAAATCGAAATACATACGAACAAATGACTTATTAATGGAATAAAGTAAATATTAACAGCAAACGTATTTAAAAAAAATACTTTACTGTCCGTTTCGCAATGTTTTCATAGAATGATATATACTTTCCATTGTTTGTTACTAACAAAAATAAGTATCAAAGTCGAGCAATTAACAGGAAGAAAGCTATCACATGGTATTTTTTAGTCCCAAAACACTTATTTTGGAAGTACAAAAACGCATGACAAAAAGTCTATTTAGTTATGGAAGAATAAAATAGAATATTTTTCCTCATTCAAATTTCAGAATATATTTTAATATCTATAAATTATATATAATTTTATATGAAATCCTCAACATTTTTACCATTACATAATTTGTATTTCAAAATATAAAATGGAGGAATTAAAATTTTAAATATTATTAAAAAAATCTTTACTTTAGTTGATTACTAAGTCGAAATACATACTAACAAATGACTTATTAATAGAAGAAATAAAACATTAAGAGCAAACGTATTTCAAAAAATACTTTACTACCCGTTAACAATACTTTCATAGAAAAATACTTTCTATTGTTTGTAAATAACAAAAACAATTATCAAAATCGAGCAATGAACAAGAAAAAAATTGTCACATGTTATTTTTTAGTAACAAAACACTTATTTCGGAAATTCAAAAATGCATGTCAAAAAGTCGTTATTTAGTTATGGAAGAATAAAAAAGAATATTTTTTCTCATTCAAATTTTATAATATATTTTAATAGTTATAAATTATATATAATTTTATATGAAATCCTCAACATTTTTACCATTACATAATTACATAATTAGGTAAAACATAGGAGGGAAGAATTAAAATATTAAATCTTATAAAAAATATCTTTACTTTAGTTAGTTACTAAGTCGAAATATATACTATCACATAACTTATTAATAGAAGTAATAAAACATTAACAGGAAACGTATTTCAAAAAATACTTTACTACGTGTTTAGCAATGCTTTCATAGAAGAATATATACTTTCCATAGTTTGTTACTAAGAAAAATAATTATCAAAATCGAGCAATTGACAGGAAGAAAACTGTCACATGTTATGTTTTAGTCACAAAACATTTATTTCGGAAATTCAAAAATGCATGTCAAAAAGTCGTTATTTAGTTATGGAAGAATAAAAAAGAACATTTTTCCGCATTCAAATTTCAGAATATATTTAAGTAGTTATAAATTATATATAATTTTATATGAAATCCTCAACATTTTTACCATTACATAATATGTATTTCCATATATAAAATGGAGGAATTAAAATTTCAAATCTTAATAAAAAACTTTTACTTTA
>CM063498.1:75578444-75600944 GCA_032207245.1 Pardosa pseudoannulata
TTTAGAACCAGCCAAATAAATATTTATATTTATTCTGTACTAATAGCCGTTGTTGTTTTATACCACTTGGTCAAAGCACAATTTGAGCCGGAAGCTACTCGTATTAAGCCAAAGTGCTGCATCATTCTTTTGAACGAGCACCGAAAGGATGAAAGTACGGCTTATGCTCAATTGGGTCCTCATAATTTTGACACAGATTTCAAGCAGAAGACCCACAGGTTTGGACTGCCATTCCCAGAGGTATTGATTGAGAACATGGAGGACATTGGGCTTACCAACATATTTAACGTGCCCAGACACATTTAACGATCACGGCGGATCTTAGGCTGGCTCGGGTTCCGAACTCGCAACCTCTCAGTTACGAGATCGTTGCCTTTGCCGACTGAGCTACCGCAGCTCTTACTAATAGTCTTTACCTATGCTGGCTCTGCCTTTTATATTTTATTATTTATCACATTAATTTACATTTTTTTGCATGACATCATCCGAAAATATAAATAGTTATATCTGTTTAAGACTTTACTTTAGAATAATGTGTTTGAATACGCCAGAAATGAAGTATGCTATCACATTTTTCTTTTACATTCGAGATACCCTAGGATGTTCAAATTCATATCTCATCACTGCTGAAAACGCCGAACGATGGCCGATTGTTTAGGGTGCAACCTTCGGTACTGGAGTTCATGGGTTCGAATCCCGCAGTCGCATGAATGCTCTTAGCCGCTTGGAATCAGCTTTTAGCTGTAGGCCCCGGACTCATTAGCCCTCGTGTTGCAAAAAGTAGACCGTAGCACTCCAAACCAAACCAAACCACTAAAGAAGACATTCTTTACATTCACAACTCTTTATATTTTACCTTTATTAATGATATATTTAAGATATTCATCAATATATTTTCAGCAAAACTGACTCTAGAATTAATGGCTATATGCATTAACTGTTAGTAGGTCATTCGATGTAGTGGACTTATTAAAATAAGAGACAATTTTTGCTTACCTACAATACTTCCTACCTAAAATCGATTATGGATAATGTATCCACCAATTATTTTGTGCAGTAAATAGAAGGCTTGAACTGCACTAGTAAATTTATTTTTCAAACACGTTTTAATTAAATAAATAAAAAACATTATTGTAGGTTTAAAAAATAATATAAAAACAGCCACATAAATTTAGAGTAACACTAGCGTAAATAAAAGAGATCTTAAAAAGTGTCTCAAAAATGAACTAACTGTGTAACAGCTGCAAAGACCATTTGAGACAATCATCTCTTTCTTGTCTCGGGAAATTACTGGGGACTACATAAACTTGGAAAATATTAACTGGTGACGGAGGTGGTCTGTGAAAATATTTGCTACAAGACTGGTTTTTACGATGATTCAAGAAAAACGTTTTTAGTGTCTCATAAAGAACTTTTAGTGCCGACGGGACACCTTTTATTAGCTTGTTAAAAGGTGTCAAGTAGATAGAAGTAAATCAAATTGCGATGCATTTTTTTCCCGCTTAGTACTTGATTCTTATGAATATTAGTCTACGAAGTGTTTCAATGCTCTGATGGATAGGTTTATAAGTATCATTTTTCTAGTCTCTTTAAATTAAGTATTAATATTCGGCTACAATCGATAATAACGTCTACAATGTCTAACATTAAATCGATGTACTCGTAGTGTTTTTTATCAGTTTATTGTATTGAAAACTATTTATAAATGTATTTTAAATTGCATTATAATATGTAATAATATATAAAGTCAAGGTATGAATTTCTAGAAAGTTCTATGAACTGTATATTCATATACTATAGTGTTTGATAAATATATCTTTAAATAAAGCACTATTCGAATAAAAAAAAATTCCAAATAATCCTAAATTCATATTCGTAAATTTAATTTTAGAAACCATTAGACCTTAATATTTGATACCATTTGACAAAATCTAAAGCTACACTTTTTAACTGTCGTTAGAATTAAAATTTTTCTCTTACGATATCAAGCAGATCTACAGCGTCAAATCTGTACAGGGGCTACTGAGTCACCAAGACATACCCGAAGAAGTAAATAAAGAGGATATCAACAGTTAAAAAACAGGTGTTTAATTGAATTTAGGTGAAATAATTTATCTACGATAACGGCATTTCGTTTATGGATCCATTTATTATCATAGATGATAAAAAATAATAGTTTTTAGCTCAATTATAATATGGTAACTTATGAAAATTTGATTATAAGATTTAGATTAGACAGAAAAACGTGTTATAAGTTTATAAAAATCTACTTATGGCTGTTTTAAATTATTTACGTGGGTCAGACACTGACTGACAGGTCATAGGTTTACCACTATTGGTCTTGTTCGGTCGCCTACTCTAGGGAAGTTTAGAACCGATATTATACATAGGGTATCAAAGTTTTAATTATATCTAAGAAATAATTTGAATATCATCATATCATTTACTCTGCAGATATATTCAGTCTTTTAAACGTAATGATGAAACATAGAGATGTTGATGGTAATTGTTTTAGTTTCAGGAATCCCTAGATGAGTGTTCTAGCAGCACATAGTTGATTAGTTGATGAATTGGTTTGTTGGTGTCATGCCAATGTGGAAATAGCTTTGGTCTACATGCATATATTACTGCCTTTGTCATATCCAAAATAATCGCTGTTTAAAGTTCTTTCTGAAAAGGGAACTCTCCTACCCCTTGCAGAGCTGCTAGTATATAATTTAAATACCCAAATTAACTTCTGAGGGATGAATGGTTGAGATTACCTCAAGGACTTTTACCTGTTGATTTTCGGAAGGTATTTCATCTCCGTTCTACCATCCAAAGAAGGCTTCCCTCACACTTGCAGGTCATACTATAGCCAAGATAGCTACACGTGTTTCAATTATATGATGTCATCCTGAAGATCCAAAAACAGTGAGGGAAATGTACTGAGGGGTGATTATGCAAAACAGTTATTCTAAAACCTGGCTCTTTCAAGGATCTACATCATAGCAAAACTTTTTTGACAAGAATTCTACAGTTTTTGCATCTTTAAACATCTAGATTGTTTAGTATACAACATCGTTTAGTAATCAACATGAGCATAGTACTTCCTCTAGGACAGGGGTGGGCAAATACATTTAAGTCAGGGCCAAAATCAAATTTTCAAAATGTTTCCCGGGCCGGAGGACTATATCGCAAACGCTGTGCACACGCGATTGTTTTGGGTGGAGTTTTCCCTGCCCCCAAAATTTTTTTTGACAAAAACACTATAAGTATCATTTTAAAGCATTTGGACAGAGAAATTTGTAAGTTAATAAAAGATAATAGTAATAATAAATTGTCTTACTTAGGTGTATATTTGTGCCCAGTAAAATGTCTCACATAATTTTGTAAATATGTCATAAATATGATCCATTATATTAAATTAATGGTCATAAAAAAATCAGTTAATAAAAAATTGTATTTTGATATTTATTTATATCTTAACGATAGAAATTATTTTATTTTTATGAGAGTTTTTACATTTTTATATTTATATTACATTTTGTAAATATAATAGTAAATAAAAGTATGAAAAGAAAAGACATAGATCAAACATTAAAATAGGATAGTTTTAGTTAATGCGAAACATGAAATCTGGAACGTTCACTTGATATTATTTCTTGAAAATTTGGATCCAAATCACTTGTAGCAATCCTTAATACCTAGTGTAGATTTTCGTCAGTAATTTGTTATCTATATTTATGTTTAGTGTAAATCATTAATGAAAAAGTTCTTTCACAAATATATGTTGGACCAAATCAAACTAGGTATTTCTGAACATAGTTCAAAAAATGTTTGAAATGTTCTGTATTCAAAACACCGTAGAAAACACTCAACACGTTTGAGTGAAAAATTTCTTTCAGTTAATTATTTGACTGCAGGATTTTTCAACTGGCCGGATAAAGTAAGCAAAAGGGGCAGATCCGGCCCACCTCTGCTCTAGAACAACTACTCATAGGTTAGCCTTATATGTTCAAAAGTAACAAAAATTAAGCTTCTGTCTTTATTATTTTAACAATTAATATACTTTTACGATACTCCTTGTATATAAGCTTATCTATTTCTAAATTTATACAAATAAAATATTTAAAATTGTATTCTTTCAATTTGTAAAAGACATTTAGAAATTTAACTGTGATTTAAATTTTTACCCTAGCATTTAAAAGGATTTTTTATACATTAATTCTTACTCTTTTAAATTTTAATAATTATATACATCGTTAATTGAGGAAATAGGAGGTTCATTTTTTTATCATTTTTATTTCCTTGCTTGGGAATGTCATAATCATCTTCATCAGAGAAATTATTCCAACGGATGACAAAAATTAAGTTAAAAAAACTCCAACGCATTAACTTTGATATTTTCCTCTTAATTAGCAGAATAAAGGTTTAATATTATGTCACCGACCTGCGGCACAATGAATAGACGGTATATTTACAGATTTTGCTATCATGATAGGAAATTAGGTTTTCGAAAAAAATTAATTCGTTAATTATCAAAGCTTGTGTATTTTGAACAAAGAAAAATAACAATAAATCTTTATCAATATGCTTGCGGTAATCAGCTGAAACAATAACAGCGGAGTTTCCTTTATTTTTTATTTTTTTTAAGTGTCCCAGCATTGTATAACCTTATGCAGCGTAAATTATTTTTTTTATACTTGGCAATTATTTAACCTTATGATGAACTAAAATTGAAATAAATATGCAAGATAGCTAAATTGGAAGCTGATTTTAATACTGACGTTAAATTGTAATTATTAATGTATTTAAAAAACAAACCACAATAGTTGTTATTTGAAAATTCTTAAATATAAAAAGTTTTACACATGAGACAATGTGAATTAAATAAAGCTTAAACGGATTAACCGGTTAATTAATTTATATATTTTTTAAAATTTAATAGTGTCATAAGGAACTTTCTTTAAATACAGGAAAAGCTTATTTTTTAATTAAATGAGAAGATCTTGAAACGTAATAGCCACATAGGTGACACTTCAGTTTCAGTTTTATTTCAACACGCATACTGAATTCTTTATGCTGCTAATCTTTTGGTGAAAACACCTCTTTTAATATGGCATCGTGTGCCTTCTCAGATGCAGATAATAAAGGACTAACTGGTTGTGATCACCAGTCTGGTTTGTTTTCTAATGGAAAGCAATGCCTATGAAACTCTTACCCTACACATGTAAGGGATGGACAAAAGAACTGTGGAGGAGCAGAAGAATGTCAGCAGAATCAGAGGAACCTGATAGAGTTGAGAAGGGCCATATCATCTAGCTGGAGTACTTGAACTGTTATCCTGTATTTATTCTGCTGAAATTCGTCGAAGATTATAATTTTTTATAACAATACATGCCGTAACTTATTATGCAGTAATATTTTTATTTTAAGCATAGGTTCTATTGTGCAGAGGGTGACTACTTAACTTGAATTATATCATATATATTAAATGTTTTAGAACAAAAATTCTAAATAAAATTAGAAGACGTTCTGCTTATAAAAAGATATATCTTCTACTTTTAAAGAAACTGAAACATTTTATTTTGTTTGTTCTCTGCTTATTATATACATATGCTTCTATTTTACTTCTCTTTATATTTTATTAAAACATGGGACATCACAGTCCTGTTAGTTGGAATCTGCAATTCCAATAAGAAAGATAATTTTACTTGCATTGATAGACTGTTCAAAACCTCGCCGAATTGATCCTGGAAGGTATGGGATACTTGGCTTTATTCCTTCAAGTATAACACGAATATGATCTTACTACCTATAAAAGACATCCAAGGAGGCAACCCTACTGACTAAAAGGCGATGTTGCGGATTCATTCCCTACTGTGTACCCGGAAAAAAGCTAAACTGCGACGGAATAGGAAGGTTCTTGTTTTCTTTATTGCAGTTACTTGGATCAAATTCTACAGTTGCTGAGAGATATTCCTTCGGAAGTGAGGTGAGGATAAGTTATTTAAAATAATTTTCATACATTAAATCTCGGTCTAATAAGTCCCCCTCTTTTCAAAATTTGTAAATCACAATCCAAACTATTTAAAACTAAATAATGTACTACATCATCATCTCGTATTAAAAGTCTGAGACATAATCCACGGTCAAACCTTCTAGTGGTTGAAATTATTGTCACTCAGTCCTAGTATTGAGAAAAACGTTATTTTTAAACAGTTTTTATGCAAATTGCCTCTGCAAAACTAACTATAAATAAATGGTCATACAAATTCCTGTTCCACAATAATAAACCATGATTATCAGTTAAGTAAAAAATTAATTGTAATAAAATATTCATTGGTTGAATCAATTCATATAGAGGTAGTAATTACACAGTGTATATTATATGAACATTGTAATTTTGCTTTACAGGATATTTTAAAACACTGTTACCAATTCTTATCTATGGAAGAAAGTATAATTAAATATGATTCCACAATTTCCTGAACTGCTGTAATATTCAATGCTTATACTACTGATAACAATCTATATTAACATTAAATACATTAGCTGAAATATATCATTTTGTTTGGTCATTATATAATGTTTCTAAATTTTCATGCTTTGATTTTGCTTTTATGTATATTTTAAAACAAAATTATCTAATTATCTAATTATCACCAACGACAAAAGGTAACCTTTTTTTCTTTTTTCCGAAACGATAATACTCTGCATGGTTTAACCTATTAATTAAAAGACAACATCAAAATTTTTATTAGCCAAAATATTCCCCTTTTCATTATTACATCATAGTGTAGGAATTATTATGTGCATTTTTATGTTATATAACTTCTAAAAAATAACGAAAAAACCTTACATATTTTATTTGAGGATGATAATATATGGACTAACTTGACAGAAAAAAGTAGCTACAGCTTTAAATTTTCAAAGCTACGGTTTATAACGGATAAAATATAGTTCATTATCAATGCACGTTGTTAAAAGAATAGTTACACCTTCCTTTATATTAAAATCTCGTCATTCAATCAAAAAGGACGAATCAATTGCAGTTTCAAGATCGGAGATTCTTCTTGTTGGGTGTCCAGACGCGACATTATGATATATTTTTCTGCATAACTTACACCCTTACTATCTTCTTCTGAGAAGCGATATGTTTCAAAACAATAGTACTCTATTCTTATTATTCTAAGACATATACTCTTAAATGTTTTATTCACCACTTTCAGAGTAACGTACAAAGATTTTTTCTGCTCATTATAAAATAAGTTCAAGAAACTAATGCTTCAGCTCGAAAATACCTCATTTTAATTCATTACTACATGCATTATATAAGCTCATTGGCTTTAGGGTAGCGCTTCGTGGTCCCACGCCGCAGGTCCGAGGTTCTATCCCCGGGCTGGGCAAGCTTGATTCAGCCTTTCGTCCTGTCAGTGGGTAGGGAAACTGAGGATTAAGCATGCTTGGGAACTAAACAGTAGGGGTTCTGTGTAAGGCTGGCCACCTAACCGGAACATATGCTTCGCACCCCAGGGCCCTTGCTCTAGGAAACGGAGGTTGGCACCGTAGGCCCTAGACCTCTAGGGACTGTTGCGCCTAGGAGTTTAGTTTTTTAGTTTACATACATTATATACATAATTGAATAACTGTAAAAATACGTTAGCTATTTCGTTTAATTCACATAACAACGAAATTGACTTGACAACAAACAAACACTTAAGCACTATCCATTCAAAATAAGCAGTTTGAAAAATGACAGTTTTATTAACCAATTTAAATTACAACAATCTAAATAAAACATCAAAATTCGATCATCCTCTATATAATAATAGCCTAAGTTGCCTGTCCGTCTGTCCGCGAATTTATGAAGCGGTTGTATCTGGAATGAATAGAGGCATCTATATTGCATTTTTCCTGAGTTTGGGTTAGCAAAATTCAAAACGAGTTCGAAAACGTTCGAAATCCACCCCTTCCCCACTTTTTGAGCTGTTAGTGCCATTATTTCCAGCTCTGTTGTCCCCGGTTAAGAGAAGAACATTAAATTTATTAATTTATCACATAATAAATAGGTAAAAGTAACATTTTTTCTAACATTATGACGTCATTCCTTTAACCATCTCCTTTAATCATTTCTTATTTTAAATTATTTAAATATCGTCTGCATTATTTTCATACGTTTTATCACTGAAATTAGATATTACGTAAATAATTTTCTTTTATATTTGTATTAAATAATAGATTAGGTACATGTGTGCTAATTTTAAATTTAATCATCTATTTTTTGTCGCAATGAAAATTTTATCAACGGTATTATCTACAAATTATTTTCATTAAAGTCTAAGAGTCTATTTCATGGACTAATAAATACCTAGCGTTTAAGTTGTATATCTTTGAATATTAAGAAGTTCGTTCGTTTGTGTGTTTGTTTTTTATACATAACCACACTGTTTGCAATCCACTCGCTATATTTTGGACATCATTGATATATACCACCAAATAATCACTCTCAATATTAAAACCTCTACTGTCCATCCTATAATGTAATATGACAAGATAAATTAAAGTTGGCAACTAACATGCGGTCAGTAAACATAAACAAATTATTGAGCGTATACCAGATAATTGTCAGCCAAAAAACAAACCATTTTTACATGCCTTATAAGGTACCTTACAATACTAGTCAATTAAAAATTTTACTGATCCCATCATATATGACTGGCTATATATATTCTAGTTAAATATAAAATGGCTAATCGTTGTTCATAGCTAAAAATTTCTTATCATTTGTATTTTGCATATTTTAACACATTAACACCTAATTCTCAAATGACAAAAATTAAAAACAAATATATTTTAATTTATTAAACACAATTACAGTGCATCGTTTGTTCTATTTTTTAATTTTCAAAAAAGCAGTAGCGGAATTATCCTATTTTAACTGGTCACTACACAACGTACTTTAGTCGAACACAATCTAAAGCATTATTTAATTGTCAGCGACGAAACAAGAAAATTAAATGCTTTTCCACAATTTGCTGACACAGATGTAATACACGATGTTTATTCCGTAGATTAAAAAAATAGATTAAAATATAATAACGTTCATTTGCCTGTAGAAATATTCCCTGAGTAACCAGCGAATTATCGTGATTCTGTCATCAGATTGACGATAATTAACCCGTGAAACAATGGGAATTAATTCATTTTTCAAATCATCATGTCATAATTCGAAGCAGCTTGTCACCCACAATGAAAAATGTCCCTAATCTGAGTAATTATTTATAAATTAATCTTTCCCGAGATGCGCTATCCAGCCGTATTATGAATAACAAACACAAGAAAGGCCGTAATTGATGACCCGTTGCTACATTAAAACATATTTGGATTATAAGACGATTACATGCAGAGTTTTTAGGTGCTTAGTTTGTATTCATATGGAAAATTAACCTTAATTTTAATTGAGATATTAATGTCTATAAAACAGATTATCGAATTTTAGAGTAGCTCTTTGTTTTTTGTGTTATATTTTAAACGATTTTTTTTAAACCTGCAATTATTTTAGAGTCTCAATATTTGTCAGATTAAAATAAATGGCAATAAACTAAACTGGCAGTTTACTGCAGGGCAGTAGATAATACCGTTTATATTTTATTATGTATTTATCATTTGAATCTGATCAAAATAATTATTAAACATAAGCTAATATGATGACTATAAAAGTTCAAAATTAAAAGATTATTATTCAAACTGTAATTAGCTTAGATTTTTATACATAATGTTGCAACCATATAAATGAACCATCTGTAATATTGATGCTGAGAAAATAAATGAACTTTCTAAATCGTACTTCTATGATGGAAATTGGTTACATAAATTTTTCCATTTGAATACCAACTGAAATAAATGCCTACACTAATTTTATAAAATTAAAAAAAATAAAATACCGAATAACTTATATTTATGTATAATAATTATATAATTAAATAAAACAAATATCATGTGCTACGAATAAGTCTAGGTAATTTATAACAGGTATGTACGTGGACTGACATAAGAATGCTAATACAACTGAAAATTCCTGTAAGCTATAGAATTAAACTAACTGATGTGGTCCAATCTCACAAGTTTCACACCTAAGCATTTTTACTTCTCTTAATCATAAATAATTCGTTACTTTCTATGTATCTTATTATAGAGTGCTGTAAAGATCATTTACTATGTTACAAACCATATAAAATTAAATTAAATGGACAAGTGAAGATAGTTTTATTTCACAAAATGAGTTAACAATAGTTAAAGGTTAAAGGAAAAGTTCATTCCAAGAAAAGAAATTTTTGATATTTCTACAATATAAGTAACAACTAGATGCTGATAATAGATCTCATCCAAACGCTGAACAAGAGTAAAAGAAAAGAAAGTCGGTACAAAGTGTTTCCAAACGTCAAATTTCAAATTGCTATCACTGCGACAGAGAAGAAAATGTTAATGATTTTTAAGGTTTATGTATGAGATGCTGTGTTTAATAAAACATTGCTCATATACAGTGAGTCTGTCTCGGTATCGAATCGGACGAGTGGACATACATTGACATAATGGTTTCCATTTAATTCAAACTTTTCCTTAGCTATGACTTTAAGGCAGGAACTCAGTAAAAGAGAAGAAACAATTATTACTTCGTAATGTATAAGTAACATCTTCATGATGTGAGTCAAATGCATAGAAACCTTGAACATGTGTAAAAGAAGTCAAATACAAAACGTCGTAATATTCAGAACTCAAAATAATTAGAAAAAAAAAGAAAAAGAAGCACGTGTTATAAAGTATATGTAACAATTGCATAATGAAACAAGCCATTGTTCACACCCCGCGACTCTGTCTAAGTATGTATGTTACATGCATAAACATAAAGTTGTTCATGTAACCCCAAACTTTAGTAGGATTATATCTAAAGATAAAACAAATTAAAACTAAATAGGTAACACTTTTTGCCGTGTGGGGTAATAACCTGATATGAATAAATCGCATCTAAATGTTAGATATGAGTAATCGAAGAAGATGGATTAGACATGTCTTTAATAGTTTACATATTAATGCAAAAACGCATAGAAAAAGTTTCAAAAATCTGTAACATATCCATAATTCATAATATGATGCATCTTATATTTCCATAATCAAATAACCGAATATTCACATCCAACGAATCAGTCCAATTAAATGGGCTTGTACACATGTTCATTAAGCATAATTTTATTTATACAACCCAAAATTTTAGTAGGATGTGTATCTAAAGCTATAACGCATTAAAAAATGAATAGGTAACATTTCCCACCATGTGGGCAATAACCTGATATGAATAAATCTCATCCAAATGTTTGTTATGCATAAAAGAAGTTAGATAGAAAATGTGTTTAATAGTCATATATCAATGCAAAAACACTGAGAAAAAGTTTTAAAATACTGTTAATACATGCTAAGATTTCCATAATAAGACAACTAAATGTTCAGATCTTGCAAATTTATCCAAATATATAATTGGTGACATAAATCTTCATTAAACTTAATATTTCTCAAGCAACGCAAAAATTGAAGCAAGATATGTATTTTAAATGTATATTCAAAGAAAATATGGTTCAGATTGTGTAGCATATGAGTGACAAACTGAAGGGAATTCATATCAACTGAAAGTTTTAATACGAGTAAACGAAGCAGCCGGGTACAAAATAGTAGCATGTAAATGCATAAACTATTAGAAAAAAGTTGAAAAAATCTATTAATATATATTAAGATGCATCTAATATTTGCATAAACAAACAACCCAATTTTCGCATCCTACGAATTTATCTAAATATATGATGGATGTACATTAAACTTAGTATTGGTAAAATATGTATATTTTGCGAAAATATGTGATAATATTTTGTGTAGCATATCAGTAATAACCTGATGGGGTTTCATCTCATCTAAAACTTTTATTATGAGTAAACGGAGTAGCGCTATATAAAATGCGTGTAATAGCCGCATATCATTACATAAACTATTAGGAAAAAACATGAAAAAACTGTTAATACATGATAAGATGCATCTAGCATTTGCATAATCAAACAACCTAATGTTCAGATGCTGCGAATCAGTCACATTCCGATACCTCATCGAAAGCGTTGAACATACGCAAATATAAAAATCGAAACCCAAATGTGAGTAATATTAGGATTTAAAGTAGAAAATATTTGGGAGAAAAAATCAAGAAGAAAGTGAAAAGTTCTGGAAATCGAAAACATTTTTATGAGTTCTGAAATCACATTTGAATAAAATATAAATGCCACTCCCTATCTGAGCACTCTATCATTTAATGTACTCTCTCCTTATTGAAATGGGTGATTACGGAGCATCGACATTCCCAGACTCAAGTCGAAGAGCGAGTGGAAATGTTTTTCAGACTCTGAGTCTATTTATAGATTACCAGAACAAGATATTGGCATGCTAGAAGTTAGTTTTCTATCAGGTAAGTTTGGTGGAACTCCGTAAAGTTTGCTTTTATGGATATATTGATTAGCAGGAGTCTACTCCGCGAAGTATTTTCTCCGCTGGTGCGTAATGGATAAGGTATTTACTTTCCACGGAGGGTTGCGTTTCAAAATGAACATTTTTGCTTTCACTACATTTCTGAATAATATTACGAGTTATGTTGCTGGATAGAACGTGACGCCGGTCTGTGGAGTAATTCAACTCGATTTGGTGTTATTTTTACGTATATCCGAGATTGTCGTATGCAATAATACAACGAAACATTAAAAGGGAGAACAAAATAGCTTCAGGGAATAGCAGTTGAACATTAAGTTTAAATACTGAACATAACAGCGTAATCGAAAGTTCAACAATTAAAATTATTGCGTTAGATAAGAGTAATTAAAGCTTTCAGTCTATTGATATGATTACTTTTGAATTTTTCCTACTGAAATATTATTTTGAATTTCGAAATATGATTCTCGGAAGTACTTAATGTTTATATTTTCTTTCAAAGGAAATTTTATATGTACTAAAACTTTGACTTCAGGATAAATTTAGATTTTAGATTCTACTGCATCACTAAAATTAACCGAAGGAGGATTGCAATACACCCCTAAAATTGAATGAAGCAATTCATTCCACTAATATAATTTGTTAGATTGCAAGATGTGAATAGTCCTCTCGACGAGACAGTTGTTGAGGCATTTAAAATTACCCTCATAATTACGTATTTTACATTATGGAAACGATATTTATCTTGTCGGGGATACGATATTAGCTTTCCAGGGAGCCTTGGTTTGAAAAACAAATCCTTTCACGACGTTTCTAAACTATTTAATAAATGCTGCATAGAACATGACGTTGATGCATGAAATAATTGAACTCGATCTGCTGTTAGTTTTGCTTACAGCCGAGATTGTCTTATGCAATAATATAACGAGACAATATAAGGGAGAGTAATGCTTGTTTTAAACAGTTTCAAGGAATAATGAAATAACTATATGCTTAAAGACATCACTTAAGATACTAATTAAAAGTTAACTAATTAAAATGTCTGCGTTATATAAGCGCAATTAAAAGTTTCCCTCATTTATACCAGTTTTGTTCATATTCCTCTAACTAAAAGTATTGTTTCAAAACATAAATATTTGTTTTTGAAAAGTAATTAAAATTTTCATCGTCGCTTTACCATTCTTTTACACTCATACGAATAAAAAAATTGGTTGTGTCTAATCATTTTCTAAAATAAACCTCTAGACTTTCACAACTTTTGTATTAAATTTATTTAGTCCATGGTTATACCATAGTTTATAGTTTTCGTATATTGTATACCAACTTAAAGACAAATTTATTTAGGCTGAGTTTGACATAATTTCCTTAGTGAAAGGGGTGTTAAAAGAACCCATTTGTAAGATAAAGCATCGTGAGAATTATGCCCTAAACATTTCCACGTTATGATGGAAAGAACAAAAATGATCCAAATATGATTAATAAACCTGATTTGTCGAGATCGCAAAAAGAAATATCCCCAAAAATATACGTAGATTTATGATAATTATTTAATAAAATATACGTAGATTATTTCTACATATGTTTAAAATATATGTAGAAAAAAAAGAATGTCTTTAAGAATATCTTAAAGACGAGTTACAAATTCTAGGATATTTTAAAAGGGCAAATTTAAATTATCATAAAAATCAACAGTTAGTGATTTGAATTACAATTTGTTAAGTTTTTTAAACTTTTGCATTCCACAAGCTTCTCAGTGAATCTACTATCAAGCATAGCTGTCAAATAGTTAGATATTCCGATCATTGATTTGAAATTTATAACTGAAATCAGCAGGCTGAAGCAGTGATGTAAAAAACCACTGAAATCGACTAAAGTAAGAGGTTTACCAAAGGTCTGGAGCCAAATTAGATGCATTCCAGCTGCCTTGATGAAATCAAAACCTTATGAAACTATGTGTGAATGAATTTTTAGAGATACAGCCTAAGTAAAAAAAAAACACTAAAATGTAATCCCAGTATTTAAAATTTTAAATTATACGATTTTTCAAAGATTAATAAAAATCCATACGTATAAAAATAATAACATTTGGAAATTTTTACGTTAATTGTACTTTTTTCTAAAACTTTAAACTTCTTGCTGTTTACTGTGAAAAGTTATGTATATATTCGTATATTGTCCACAGATACTTCTTCTGTGATATTTCAGTATATTTATTTTTTAAGAAATAAAATAATAAGAATCTTATAAGAAGTATCTTATTGTTTCATTAAATGCTTACGCATAATCCACATGTTCGGTTCTTGAGCTGGGCAAGGTTGACTCAGACTTTGGGTAGATAAAATAAGTACCAAACATCTTTGAAAACTAAACACTGAGGTTTCCGCGTAGTGTTGACCACCTAACCAGGATATATGCTTTGCACCCCAGGACCATTGGACATGAAAACGGAGACTGGCGTCGCAGACCATGGTCCCTAAGTTCGGTTGTAGCGCTGAGGAGTTTAGTTTTTACACATGGTAAATATTAATACTTAGTTCTTATATGAAACTATAAAAAAGACATCTGCCAATCAAAATATGCTCTTTTTAAACCATGCAGAATTCACGAGTGTGCAAAATTCAGCATCTGATTCTATGAGTCAATTATGACGTAAAAAGAAAGAAGTATGGATTTTTGGTTTAAAAGATAAATAAATACTTAATTAAGAGTTCAAATTATTCATATCCAACGTCATTCACACTATAAAAACATGTTTTATTCCTTTTCGCCCAAAAATGAAAAACCTCCTGCAGCAGAAGGGAAAATAAGAAAATATCATAAAACAGGAAATAACTCTCGAAAGTTCATTGTAATTATATTTCCCTTGATAGCATAAAAAAGGAGGGATTAGCTATGTTCACTGCATCAAGTATTATTGTACTATTAAAACCATTTGTTATTATTACGAGGGGAGAAAAAAATAAATTGGTGAGTCCGATTTAACCGTTTGAAAAAAAAAATTTCATAGCATTTGGAGCTATAAAACTACAAAAGTGCAAGCAGTAGCGTGTCGTTATTTAAATTGTGTCTTATATTCTCTAAGTGTCTGGGTGTCAACAGTTAATCTTTTTAATGTTTCCCCCCACACACGCTCACCAAAAGACCCACATAAAAGACGTGGAACATTTAGATAATGGCCTCCTACATTTTTGCACATTACTTACGAAAACTGAAAGAGAATAGGAAAAAAAATGTCGAGGGTGGGTGGAACCTTTCATATTTATGTAAGCTTCCGGAGTGATATATTTTTATTTTCGCTTCGCTCTTTTGCAAACAATCACATTGATGATGCATGATTTACAAGGATATTTGCCGCGGGCCTGTGATTAATATGAAATTTAATGGGACTTGCTAAACACGTGAGGAAATTTTGCAGATTTCGGAAAGCTTTGTTTGAAATTCAATGTTTTCATTCACGTAGTTAACAGTTTTCCGGAGTTTGGGATTAAATGGATAGGGTGTTCTGTTAATAACTTGAAAGGAAGTGTTTTATTAAGGCTCTCTATTACGTTATATAAATGTCGATTATAAGAATTAACTTTTTGTGAATGTGTTGGTACTTCCAGTATAGTATATAAGTGGAACCATGTCTTTAATTTTTACGTAAGCTTCCAGTATGATTTTTTCTGATATTCCTTTACAGCATCAAATAGAAGATATATGATTTACAAGGATATTTGCTGTGAGTTTGAGATTAAATGGATAGGGTATTCAATTAAAAATTTGAAAAGAAGTGTTTCAGTAAAGCAAGTTACATAAATGTCAAGTATAAGAATTAACTTTTTGTGAATGTGTTGGTATTTCCAGTATAGTATATAAGTGGAAACGTGTCTTTAGTTTTTATGTAAGCTTCCAGTTTTATTTTCTTCTGATGTTCTTTTACAGCATCAAATAGAAAGGTATATGATTTACAAGGATATTTGCCTCTGGCCTGAGAGTTTAGGATTAAATGAATAGGATATTCAGTTAAAAATTTGAAAGGAAGTGTTTCAGTAAAGCTCGCTATTAAGTTACATAAATGTCAAGTATAAGAATTAACTTTTTGTGAATGTGTTGGTACTTCCAGTATAGTATATAAGTGGAAACGTGTCTTTAATTTTTACGTAAGCTTCCAGTATAATTTTCTTCTGATGTTCTTTTACAGCATCAAATAGAATATATATGATTTACAAGAATATTTGCCGTGGGCCTGTTATTAATATGAAATTTAATGGGACTTGTTAAACACGTGAAGAAATTTGGCAGATTTTGGAAGGCTTTGTTTGAAATTTGATGTTTTCATCCATGTAGTTAACAGTTTTTCGGAGTTTTTGATTAAATGGTTAGAGCATTCAGTTAAAAATTTTAAAGGAAGTGTTAAAGTAACGCTCTTTATTAAGTTACATAAAGGCCTAGTATAAGAATTAACTTTTAGTGAATGTGTTGGTAATTTCAATATAGTATATAAGTAGACACGAGTCTTTAGTTTTCTTTAAGTAAGCTTCTAGATCTGGATGGCTTAGGTCGGGGCAGAGTTTTACCACTCTTACGTAAGCTTCTAGTATGCTTTTTATTTCTGATGTTCTTTTATAGCATCAAATAGAAGATATATGATTTATAAAAATATTTGCCTCAGGTTTATGATTAATATGATATTTAATGGGTTTTCATAAACACATAAAATCATTTAGTTAGAAGTTTCCAAACTTTGGAATTAAATGGATAGAATTCTCTATTCAGAATTTAGAAGGAAGAGTTTCAATAACGGTCGCTTTTAAGTTACATAAACGTCGAGGAAAAGAATTAATTTTTTGTGTGTGTGTTAGTACCTCCGGTATAGTTTAGATGAAAAAGTGTCTTTCATTTTTACTTAAGCTTTCAGAATATTTTTTCTAAAGCTGTTTTACAACACCGCATTGAAAATATACCGTTTACAAAGCATTTTTGCCTCATATCTGTGATTAATATGGAATTTAATGTGACGCATTAATTAAGTGAGGAAATATAGCAAATTTCTGAAGGTGTTTTGAATAGAATGTTTTCATTCCCGTATTGACAGTTTTCCTGAGTTGGAAAGAATGTCATGCGGCTCTTAAGAACTTTAAATTAGTGTTTAAATAACGTTAGCCCTTAAATTACATAAATATATAGCATAAGAATAAACTATTTGTACATGTTCTGGTTTTTAAACTATTGAAATATGAGAATACTGTAGGAAAAACGCTTTTATATTTTAGCGAAATTTCAGATTGCTTTTCACTTGTTATTCTTTTACAACATCATATCGATCATTCATTACTGACAAGGATATTTATAGCGTGTGTTTGATTAGTGTATAATTTAATGCGATCAATTAAACACGTAAGTAAACTTTACAAATATCAGTAGACTTTGATTTTGTATAGAAAATAATCTGGGGTGTGATTTTAAATGGAACAATTTAGCTCATAAGAATTGATAAATGTTTAAAAAGTTATTATACTACAGACATACAGAGTAGGAGAATTAAATTTCTGTATGTGCACAGGTTCGTTAAATGTAGTATCTAAAATAGGAACCATTCATACTTGTTGAAGCTTCTGGAATAATATATTTTATATTCGATTCACTATTTTGCAAAATTGGTGATATACATTTGCGTGATGATATTTACATCATTGATACGCAATTTAAAGGCATGTTTGAAACTTTCTAAATATCTTCACGTGCTTCTCAAAACACATTTCATTTCACATTAATCACAGGCTACTTTGTGAATCATGAATTATCAATGGGATTGCCGTAAAAGAGAGAAGCAAAAATTAAACTATATTTTTCCCGAAGACAGATAAAGTTTGGTGATTTCGGAAGGATTTGTTTGAAATAGAATGTTTTCTTTCATGTAGTTAAAAGTTTTCCAGAATTTTAAGTTAAACAAATACATTGCTGTGCAACTTAACTTAAGAAGTGTTACATTCTTCATTAGAGTATACACACGGGGAACATAAAATTTATTTGTTTATGCATGTGCTGTTTTTTCAACTGTGAAATATAAATGTTCTTCTAATATACTTCATATTTATATGAGTACTGGGAGTTATGTTTATATATTTTGTTGTTCGTTTTATAACATTAACATATATGTTTCCGAATAATCGGAAGCAGAAAATAAACAAAGTAGTTCTTTCATTTAGGCTGTGTGGACACTTAGTGGGACAATACATTTTATCCCACAGCCCATAAGAATGATACTGCCAAAAGACATGGAATATATAGCAGATATAAAAATTCTTTTTTTTATTATTAATTTATAGTAACTTAAGTTTTTTAGTCGGACTTGATATTTTTAAGAACTGCGAGGAGAAATTTTAAAAGATATATTTTAATCTTACTATGTGAAAGCAGAAGTAACGTTAAATAGAATGCATCTATGCATCTAGCCTCGTAGTTTTAAAAGATTTTTCTGCAGATAATATAAAGTAGTCTTTCAATTTTGGTGACCATTGAGCTGGATGTGAGGACAAAAAAAATTTGTATCCAAACTATGAGGAAAATGTTGGACAGTGCCATATGAATCGGAAACTACAAACAAATAATTCAATAAAGACAAAACAATTATTTTTTTGATTTAGCTTCGCGTTTTTTTCATGAATGGTGAGAGAAATGCTTGGAAAAAAGCATTTTCATCTAATAAAGCACAAGCGTAAGTGATGTTAAAAATATGCATCATTATTCTTAACCTTCAAATAATATGGATTTCTGCAAAAAATATAAATTAGTTCTTCAATTTAGCTGAATATTTGGGGTATGGGTTTGATCTAACATTAAGTCATAAAATCTGTGATAGTGATACTGCCGTGACGTGGGATATCTGATATTTCTTTGCCTACGTAGTATTTGTTAATTTTAAATCTTACCCCCATTGATGTATGATACAATCGAAATCACAGTACTGCGAAGTACGCAATCTCTTCTTTAGATTCCATAAGATTCTCCTGCTATGAACAATGTAAATAAGCCAGGAATTAAATACTGTTTGCTTGGCCAAGAATGAAGTATTACGTTAATATTTCAAGGATTTAAAGAATCTAAAACACCATAATCACACTTAACCCCTTCCAGGTTCATTTTATTTCAGGATTATGGGTCAAAACATGTCAATTTTTTATGCTTAATAAATTTAAGTAAATAAGTAATTTACCTCTATAGTTGGCTTTTTTTAGCGCAGAAATCATTAGACACTACTATAATAATTCACACTACTATAAATATTATTCACACTACTATAAATATAAAGCTCAGAATATCTAGCTTTTATCTTGAATTAAATTTTATTTATATCCTATGCATTTACGTAAATGATCATGAAATTATTAATCAAAATTTGGTCGTATATGATTCAGTTGAAAACACGGTAGTCCAGCATCGCAATCTGAACAGTAGAACCTTGTTTCTCTCCTTACCTTCTTCCCTCTACTGTTCCTCTTTGAGCAGCAAATAATCTAATAGCAAGAAATGTAAACAAAAGCATTCAAAACCATAAAAATAACATGTGAAATAATTCTGGAAAGACTGATTGTATAGTATAAAATTTCCCAGTGCCCGAGCTACACTCGGGATGAGACAGGATGGTACATTTCGCCTGCCCGATTTCAGCTCGCAAAAAACCGGGAAGTGGTTAAAAAATCTTTTCATTTTATGGAGTTCAGGTAGCTTTTATTCGAAACAGAATGATCCTAATCTCCCAGTCTTGAAAAGGGATTATCATGCTGATAATATAAAATAGTTATCCATTTTGTTTGTAATTTGTTTCATTGATGCAGGCAAAGAAATATAACATTTCTTTTATTCATTTCGATGTATAAGAAAAATCTTAGGTTTCATATAAATCACAAACTATAATGAAATAATTCATTACAGACGGAAAAATTATTCTTTGCTTTAGTTCGGCAATACTTTTCCCAAACAATGAACGAAAATACTTGGAAAAATATTTTCCCCCAAGAAAGCACAAGCGAATGTGACATAAAAAATAATGCATCTCTGTTTTTAACTTCCTTATAACCTGGAGTTTTGCAGAAAATATAAACTAGTTCTTCAATTTAGGTGTCGAATTGGGCACTTTATGTGATCTTCCATTGCGGCATAAAGTGTATGAAAGGGATACTGCTATAAGACTATATAACATTTTTTTTTTTATTTGAAAAAAGAAAAGGGGGTTGAACTCTTCTTCCTGTCTAAAGGTGCAACTGACATCTTAAAAAAGAGGGTTTTCCTTTTTTTTCAGCAGAGTACTATTCGTGGGGTTCCGCTGTTATTGACGAAGTGAAAAGTAATTTTCCAAATTCCTGCTTTAAGAAATATGCTTCTGTCTGCCGAATAATTGACACGACATATATTTGAAAGCAATTCTTTTCGCTTTTCTCGGAATGTTTGAAGATTCTTCCTACGCTATTAAGACATCCTTCTCATAGTTTGTGAGACTTGAGAAAGATAATGAAGTTATATTGACGTCACTGTGGTAAGGTTTGGACTTAATATCGATCCTTATTTCATGGTATGAAATGTACGAATTCTATTTTTCAAATTCTTTATTTTTTTTATATAGCTTTATTTTATATAATATTTATAAATATCTATAGTATATTATTTATATTTATTATTTTAAATATTATTTATTCCTTTAGTTCAAAACTTTTCTGCACATGAGTTATATTTATTTTTTTTTTTTAAGTTGAGATTATAATTACTTCTTTATGAACTATGCTTCTTCAGCCACTTAAGGAAAAATATCACATTTAAACCTTCAAAAATTTGTTCTGTAAGACAATTTCACGCTTTTTAAGATTCTTTTTTCATACACATTAAGATAAAATATCACATTTAAACCTTCAAAAATTTGTTTTGTAAGACAATTTCAAGCTTCTTCAGCCACTTAAGAAAAAACATCACATTTAAACCTTAAAAATATGTTTTGTAAAACAATTTCTTCACTTTTAGGACTTTTGTACCTTTCTACCTTTCTGAATCCTTTACAAGAAACACCATTGACGGAGTCCAATTACAACCTTCAAAACAATACAATCTTTTCATTAAATATCATATTTTTGTATAAAAAGTATAGTGAAAATAGGAAAACTCCAAATGCATTTTACAGAAAAAGTTTTTTTTTTAACTGTCATCCACTGTATAAAAAAATTTTGCATTTAATCTCTTCAATTTTTCACAGATACATTATAAACCTACAATGAAATTATACTTAATTTTTTCCGTTGTAGTTTATTTTATTTGGTATTTATAGCATTTGAAATATAATTTTAGAACATAATTTTAACTTATTAAAAATTAACCAATATCATGGTGTAATAATTCTGATACTTTTTATAAAAATTAATGAATAATTATACATAAACATTATTGTTTAGACTGTACTAATGGAACTCAGTTGTATTATTATTGATTGACATTATATCAATGAAATTCAATTTTTGTTGTTGAAAGTCTATGCATAGTTAGTAAGAAAAATTTTAAAATGTAGAAACAAACTCGCATTTTTAAATTTATAAAAAAATTCTTAATTTTGGAAGTGAATTAAAAACACTAATTAAGAGATAATATAAAACCACTGCTGAAAATCCCAGGTACTTACAATAGAAATTTTATAATCATATGATGATGGAAATAAAAGAAGAAAAATTTCCTCCATTTTAATTTGTTTAAATGGGATGTATCCTTTTAAGTGTGTAGTATCATATTTCTTCAATTACAATGATTTTTTATAGTCAACCAGATTAATTTAACAGAAGCACAAGATTATTTTTGAAAGTGGAATTCTTATAGCTAGCTAAAAGCTTTTTCAAGTTTTGATGAAATAGCATTCTGAATAAAGATATTCCATATATACGAAGGAAATTTTTTAAATCTAACATATATTAAGTTCAGAATTTTAAAAGCCAAATATTAAAAAAATACATTTTGCCTAGATATAAAAGTCGTAGT
>CM063498.1:75605944-75625944 GCA_032207245.1 Pardosa pseudoannulata
TATATATATATATATATATATATATATATATATATATATATATATATATATATATATATATATATATATATATATATATATATATATATATATATATATATATGTGTGTGTGTGTGTGTGTATGCTAAAATTATTCATAAAATAATTAATTTTAAATAGAAATCAACTCCAGGTACATTTTCTATTTCTTATAATTTATCACGTCATATTTTCTGTTGCGCAAAAAAATCCTACGAGCGTGCATGTATGTAGTCTAAAGTTCAGTTGAATACTATATTCTTCGACTTACAAAAAAACATTTCATTTTACAGCGTGGATAAGCACTAAATACTTGCCGGAAACACGATATTCGGCTCATGACCATCCGATCACTTCAGCGAGTTCACACCCTACAATGAATCAGCAAAAGTGTTTTGCAACTCAACCAGACTATAAATCCTTCCATTTATTTTTATCTCGAGTGTGTCCCCTTATAACAGTGAAAAAAAAAAACCTGTAGAAAAAATAGTAAAAAGCCATTTGCAAAGTGTTCTTTTTTCACCGTTAAAGTGCAGCTGGTAAATAGGGCATGAATCATTAGCCCTCTGTCCCATACACTGAAAAAAAAGGAGAGAACTGGAAAATAAAGAAAAAAATTCACTAGAGTACGACAGTTTTGTTGTTTGGATACTGCATTATTGATTTCAGAATTTTTTATACTCATATATATATCTCCAATTTTTCTTCTTTTTCTACGTTAAAAGAATTTTTAAATTTATCGGAAAATAAAATATTTTCAACTATTTTTGCATTGTTTCGCAGTTTTACTCAAAGTGAAATTGTTCAGATAAATTAAACAGAAGAAATTTTTTTAATGTTTTTTCTTTTCTTTTCAGTTTATTCATTTTTTATGTTAATTTGTACAGTTTATTTTAACTCAATTTTTAAGTTATCCATAATGTAGTTTTTTCAGCATACTTTGGTAAAAAGAAAAATTCCTGCTTGAAACACGTATAGTTAATTTAATTTTGCTGAAGAAAAATTCCGTTTAGGTTGTATTTTCATTACTTTGCCCTCAGGAAAAAAGTAATATTAGGGCCCATAATACGAAATATATGGCTTCCTATCCTGTTGTATAAAAACCATGCAGTATATAACTGAAAATTAATTCAAATCAAGAAATGCGTTCTAGGGAAGCCGCATTGTGAAGACCAAAGAAATAAGATAATTCAAATTAATTTACACTACATGGAAACTATTGCTATATTATACACAAACTGCCTTACAAAAAACTAAAAATGAATATATCGTATTTATGCGAATCTAATGCGCCATCGCATCTAATGCGCATCCCCATTTTAAAACTTTAAGTAATAAAAAAATTGTTTGTCGGTGAATGTAATGCGCATCAATGGTATGAGGTATTTATTGAATCTTATTTTATACAATGGATTTGTATATAAACTATCAATCAATGGTATGATAATTTTTTTAAATTTAGATACCATATTTTATACAACAATGGATTAATACATAAAGTAGCAGAACATAGAATTAATCTATTAGTGGACTATTGTTATGCCAAACAATCATTGTTAATTACCACTACCGTATATAAGTACCTATCGTAAAATATGAACATGAAATAAATCGTAAAATCTCTATCTAGCTAACAGTTTCTACAATCAGTGATTAATAGTAAACGTCTTTATTCACTAATGTTTCATCACTGGAATCCTCGCAGTTCTCTTCGTCAGAAGCAGATTCATTTCGTCTTTCCTCGTCATCATCATCGTTGACCTCGGTGTTCCAGAGCACGTCATCTTCACTGTCATTCAATGAATTTGAAATGCAGCATTTCTTGAAACATCTCATAATCATTGGTGCTTCGATACTTTTCCAGGCAGCAGAAACCCAATGTAAAAAAATGTGCGGTGCAGCATGCTTAATTTTTCCTTTAATGATTCGCTATCGGCGAACTTCTACGAACTCGAATATAATGCGCCTTTGAATCTAATGCGCACCCCAATTTTGAATACTACATTTGGCCAAAAAGGATGCGCATTAGATTCGCGTAAATACGGTAGATTATCCGGACCACATAAAATTAATTTCCACTTTATGATTCTTGAAAAGTAGATAAAATAAGTATATTGAACAATTTTTAATATTTGGTATAATAAAGCATTACAGAAGAGGGGAATTTATTTAATTAATAAAAAGAGCATCCGTCCAAACATAGTTGTATATAGTTGTATTTGAAGACGAAGAAGGCTTAAAAGGTTATGCAGTCAAATCTCTTATAACGCGATTTATTCCCACCACGTTATATGGAAACCATGTAATATAAAACTCAGAATAAATTCAAATCAGGAAATGCGTTCTAGGAAACCGCATTGTGAGGAACAAAGGCATAAGATAATTCAAATTAATTTGCACCACATGTAAACTATTGTTATGTTATACATAAACCGCCTTATAAAAAACTCAAAATGAATATAGATTATCCGTACCATATTAAATTAATTTCCACTTTATGATCCTTAAAAAGTAGATAAAATAGGTATATTCAACAATTTTTTAATATTTGGTATAATAAAGCATTACGGAAGAGGGAAATTAATTTTCCTAATAAAAAGAGCAACCGATCAAACACAGTTGTATATAGTTGTATTTGAGGACGAAGAAGGCTTAAAAGGTTATGCAGTCAAATCTCTTATGACGCGATTGATTCCTACTGCGTTATGTGGAAACCATGTAATATAAAACTCAGAATAAATTAAAATCAGGAAATGCGTTCTATGGAAACAGCGTTATGAGAAACAAAGAAATAGGATAATTCAGATTGCATTACACCACCTAATGTGGTAATCATTGGTGTGTTATATAGAAACCACCTTATAAGCAACTCAAAATTAATATAGGTTATTTGTACCCTGTTATGTAGAAACATACAGCGGCTCTACACAACCTCCTCATTTTTTAAAAAAAATTTCTGTTAACTGCAATTAAGAATAACCCATACTGGCAACTGTAAATATTTGACAAATTAAATAATTAGATAGATCGCCATAGACAAATTTTTCAAGCCTTTTCAGTAGTTGGGAAGTTTTTGCATGAAACACAACTTATAAAGAGTAATAGGAGAAATGTCGAAAGTTTCGCTACTCATTATATGGAATAAGCCTTATAAAAACAACACCTTAAAAGATTAGGCTGCACATTGTTTAGCCAGTGATTCATGAATCCTTTCTCTTGAATAAATCCATATATATATGTATGTATATATTTATATGTGTATATATATGTATGTATATATATATATGTATATATATGTATATATATTTATATGTATATAGATATATGTATGTATATATTTATATATGTATATAGATATATGTATGTATGTATATATTTATATATGTATATAGATATATGTATGTATGTATATATATATATATATATATATGTATATATATATATATATATGTATATATATATATATATATATATATATATATATATATATATATATATATATATATATATATATATATATATATATATATATATATATATATATATATATATATATATATGTGTGTGTGTGTGTGTGTGTGTGTGTATATATAAAGATATATAAGTAAGGTATAGAGTTTTAACTGTATGTTTATGTAGTAGATTGAATTGTTGAAATTACTGAATGTTTCTACTTAATACAAATTTCAAAACAGTTAAGCTACATTTAAAAGATACAAGATATAATTTGGAGACGGATTGTGAAAGGAAAAGCTTATTGTAATATGCAACTGCATTTGCTCAACTCTCTGCGGTGTTCTGTCGTCCAATTTCAGATCTTAACGTAAATATGGTATTCCCCTGCCAAGTACTATTGCCAGAAGCTAAAAAGGAAATATATAGACCATAATACCATCAGCTCACTGGTTTATGTGACACTTTTTGTAAATTGGAATTACGGCAAAGTAGGAGTTATGTAACTCTTTCAATTAGATGCATAAGTTCATTAGAGTCTACGGATAAAAAACTTAATTTGGAGTAAATGAAATTATCATGCACTGAAATTAGTGAGAGAATGGTTGAGAAATGAGCTGTAAGAAAGTTATAAGGAGAGTCTTGTTAGGAAATGTTATTGAATTTTACATATATTCAGTGAATTTTTATCAGTCAATTTCATGCAACATATTACCATTCGGCATTTAAATTCGTCTTTATATTTTCTTCTTTTATCATGAAGTATAAAATGTTCTGCTTTTTTAGAATCAATGTTTTAGTAACTCTTTAACATTGAAAAATATTTTTAACTTTGTATATTTCTTTAAAATAACCAAAAAATATGTATACAAATAGAAAAAAAATTCCCTTCCATGCAAAACACCTTTTAAAATGTGCATGTAAGATAACAAAATGTTGTACACAAATTAAAATAAAATTCACTTCCCTTTAAGTTACCTTTTAAAATATGTGTCAATTATAACAAAAATATATATACAAAATGAAAAAAAAAATCACTTCTCAGCAAGATATACCGTTTAAAATATGTATGTAAAAAAAGGACTCAAATTGCAAAAAAATTGTTTGTAAAACTCTCAAACAGACTCATAGAAATATTTAAATGTTTAGTTTTTTATAGCAAAATGAAAACATTTATAGCAACAGTAAACTACTTATTTTATTCTCTAAACCAAACATTTATAGGTAACTGAAATTTTAAAATTATAGACTTAAAAACATGTTAAAAGATTAAAAAATTTCTCTCCTTAATATAGCTTAAATTTTGTCATATTATCGAATTAAAAGACATGTGTATTGATATACCAAAATTCAATGAAAACACTATTGATTTGTTTGCCTTAAAAAAGGACAGATGACTGGATTTTATTTATAAATACTGTGCTCGACTGATTTAGAATTTACGCTAAAAGTTATTGTAAACAACCTTATAGTTTTTATAACATTTCATTGTAAAAATAATTGTTACATTTTAACTGTGAGAACTTGTTTTATTTTAACTGTTCATCCCTATTTATTTTAACTGTTCATAGTTTTCCCTTAACTTTTGAAAACGAAAATAGATTTTAACTCGTAATTTAAGTCATATTAAATCTTCGAAATTTATTGTAGAAACCTCAGTTTGAATAAATCACGAGACACCACTGAATCAACCTTCATATAAAAGCGAAATTTAGCTGAAAGAATTCATTGTAAATTAACGTACTATTGTATGAATATACAAAGAAAAGAATTAAAGCGTTAATGGATTAACAATGAAAGTATACAATAACAGTAACTTATAGTTATTATACATGGGCATTTCTTTATGAACATATGAGTAAAAGTAAATATTTTGAAAATTTACAAATGTAGTTGTAAGAAGAAAAGGAGCAGTTATGCATTAAACATTCACTAAAGAAAAATATTCGAGCTACACATGATGTTCTGAATTTTTGAAGAACGCGTAGAAATATTTGTTCATTATGAACTCAGTTTTGGCCTGCGTGATTCTTTTGAACGAAGCTATGTCATCATTAAGTCCTTTTGAAGTCTATTTACTGACTACATTTTTTACAGAGAGATAAGGACTAAAGGAGTTTTCAAATTTCCTACTAGATTTTTTATTACGTCCTTTTTTTCTTTTTTATATAAAAAAGGGAAAATAAAGCCATTCATGTTGAGAAATGGCTGAAATATTTTTGTTGTAATAAAAATTCCTAGTTTAATGACTGTACACTGCATAATATATAACAGAAATTTTTCTTCTTGAGAATTTCAAGCCATGATAATATGGTTATAAAAGTTCTGAAACTTGCATAGTTTGCAGTTGCTAAGTGTACAGGAACGTTCTGCAGTTATAAAACATTAGCGTACTTTCGCCCTCTTTAAATGAAAATGTCAGTCTTTTCTTGTGAAAACCCATTTTCTAAATTACGTTTAACTTTTATTCCCTTACAACCTTAAGATTGAAAATGTATGATAAATCTCTTCTTCCCTGATTACAAAAGTTTTCTGACATTAAACAGTCATTGCTAAACTTGTAACGCCAGCATAAGCTAAAACCAGTGCAACACCATTTTTTAGTAATGTTTTGGATAAATTATTCTGGCAGTGTAATGCCTTGATTTTATAACGTTAATGCTTTTATATCATAAATGTCGGAAAAACATCAATGCCAAAAATGCAGTTTATGAAGAATTATAAAATTATGTATTTATACTTTTTTATGTGCATTTACCATATACTTGAATTATAAAACTTAAAATAAGTTTGGAAATTAGGTTTTCTAATACTCGCTGCAGAAAAAGACTGTTTAGTATTTTAATAGAATATATAGAATTAATATTATTGCACCAACCGTAACCGTAACATAAATCCATGCCCTCCAAGTATTAGGGAAATAAATAAGACCAAGTGTACCCAGTGATTTTTCCATTAGAAATAAAGATAACCGCAAATCTTTTATTTTTTATGACGCTAACTTTACTTTGTGATAGAAGTGCAATTTTTCTACAATGACAGTTTCAACTCCAATATTTTAAAATATAATATATTTAGGGCCGGTCTCACCTAAGTCGTTTAACGGCTAACCGCGATTAACAGATGGCGCCAAGCAATGGTGGGACGCAATACTCCGTTTAAACAGAGATTAATTACGGTTTTTCGTTAGACGACTTGCTATCAGCCTTTAAAGTAACCGATCTTCGGAGTAGAAATTTGTGAATGAGGTTTAATCAGTAGTATTTTGAAATTTCAAGAATTATACTATGAAACACTAAATAATAGGAAAATTTAAATATATAATACTTATCTATTAAAATTAGGTAGAATGTTTTCAAAAAAAAAATTTTGACTTTATGGAATTTATCCTAACCAAAACCATATGTAATATCTGTCATTCATGTTCATGACGTTGTTACTTATCTCTCTATTAGCAGGTATTTTAACCACACCGTAGTACAACGTATGGTTAAGAAATTCATACAAAATAGTAAATTAAACCCAATACACATACACACACACACACACACACACACACACATATATATAATTTATATATATATATATTTATTATATATATATATATATATATATATGTTATATACTATATATAATATTATATAATATATATATATATGTATATATATATATATATATATGTATATATATATATATTATATATATACGTTATATTTTATATACTATATATATATAATATTTTATATATACATATATATATATATATATATATATATAATATATATATATATATATATATATATATATATATATATATATATATATATATATATATATATATATATATATATATATATATATATATATATATATATATATATATATATATATATATATATATATATATATATATATATATATATATATATATATATATATATATATATATATATATATATATATATATATATATATATATATATATATGATTTATTACTAAAGACAAATGAGTTCGACAGAAGACCTGAGGATAACACTTCTTTCCTTCCCATATGGTTATCAATTTCAGCAAAAACAGACTGCATCCCGTAGAAAATACTAAGTTTGTCTCGATAAATGTAATAAAGCTATTTTCATTCTGAATCAGTTAAACTATGATTTGAAAGTAGCCGATTAATAAGCTATTAATAAGCTATTATAAACATTATTCTAACTTAAAATAATGCTATAAAACTAACAGGGATGTCCTTAATTTATAGCCCTAAGGCTACAAATATACCAGTCATATATTATTACTACATTCCATTACTTTTTATTATTTTTACTTAATCTATAATAAAATGAGTATAATTAAATAGCGATTGTGTAAATGTAACACTTATAAACCTCACTGTTATAATTTTTTAAATAATAGTTCCCTCAAACATGTAGAGATACTTGCCGGTGAATAAACACATTGAGACAAACGAATGTTTCATCCTTGACAATAGATCACTCATAAGTCAACATATAGATGGAAGTGAAAACCATTACTATCCTGTTAACGATCTCCATTAACATTCGATCTTTTGAGAATATGGGAATTATTCGGTGTATTTAAATCCCGGTCGAAAATATCAGAAGGTACCCTAGAGGAATGGAGGTTGCCTTAATGGTGAACGGCTCGGCTGAAGTAAGTAGAAGAGGGGGCGATTATCAACCACTCTACTAGATGTTTGTTTGCGGGGAGAAAACAACGTAAGAGACAGAGAAGGGCCTAGAAATTAGATAGTGACGGAGATAGAACTGTTTTCTTTTTGGCCTTCTAAGGCAATATACATGATGTTTTCAAGATATAGTTTTCTTTCGGAGCATGTATGCGCCTTAAACACCTTTGTTGTTTATATTTTAATAAATTAAATTTTTTTCTAAAATGCATCCCGTTGGTGTTTTTCTTTTTGAATAATATAAGAAACCATGATTTGCACATGGGATATTTTAGGGTTTGACATAACATAAATAAGTTGCCAAAAACACCTCAATTGACCAAGAGACGATTTTCTAAAAATGTATATTATTTATATTAGCATAAAAAATAACTATATAATATTGACATTAATAAATTTAATATAATAATGTAAAGAAAGTTTTAACATAAATAATTTTAGTAAATAAATATTTCCTAAATATATTTACGAAAATTTCTATATATTCTATTAAGCTCTCACTCTGTATACTATTGATTCGTAGCTGTCTCCATCGACTTCGTAAGAATCATGCCACCTGATCTTCATTCATGCATGTTTGAAAGTGCCTGTATCCTTAAAACGTTCACCTCACACTTTTATCGAAAATCCTGCCTATTAAATACCCTTTTCCAAGAAAGTCTGTATCGATGGCGATCTCTTTCCTATCTCCACTTCACCTTTCTTCTACTCTTTTTGAAGTGGGTGAGGCAATTCTTTCGCACAGGCCTTATCTCTTTCAACGAGTCCCTCCTGCATGCAGTATCAACCCAGGAAGTATCGTGTTTTAAAAGAACAAATGATTTGCGATAACCAACCGGTTTCGTTGACTAAATCGAAGTCCTTCACTTTAACTTAGCATTTCTGCTGACGTCATCTTAAGTGGCTTCGTAATATCTTAATTTTAAAGTAGATTTTTGAATCAACAATAACCAAACAGTCACGTCTACCATTGTGAAGTGCTTCATCTTTGTTTAAAATATTTCTGAAACCTTGTTTGCCGTACTGAGTTTCACAGTAAAATTTAAGGTTAAAGGTAACAAATTATTTCCATGTCTTGATATAAGGTGTTTTGTTTAAAACAACTGCAGACTTTTAAATGCAACTTTTATTTCTTTAATCTATTTGCTTTCAATGGGGTAAAACGCTATTTATAAACTATCTGTTCATAAACTAAGGTTCTATGCAATACAGTATTGGGTAATTATATCTCTTTTAACCCCTTAATACACAGGTTATTTTTTTTATTTTTTATTTATTTTTTTTTTGAAAAGGGTCTGGCCAAAAGAAATCGATTTTTTTAATGTAAAAAACACAATTTAGAACATTAAACTTAGAATATATATATATATATATATATATATATATATATATATATATATATATATATATATATATATATATATATATATATATATATATATATATATATATATATATATATATATATATAATATTTGAATAAGTAAGTGTTATAGCGTACAATCCCAAGTAAATAAAGAATATCAATAAAATAATTGGATTTTTTTTGCTGCCACATTGTTATTTGCAATTCTCAATTGCATTTGAGTGTAAAGAATTCTAGAAAATAAAGTACAACGTCTCTCGAATTATCTCGAGTGTGCATAGTTTGGCTAGTTTAGCAAGCTCGAGTTAAGTCGAGAGTGCTCATTAAAGGGTCAAACAAAGATTTTATTTTTTAGAATTTAATTAAAGAAGGACAGCCTAATTATAAAAAAACGTTATATTTTATATCAAATAAGACAACTTTGAGTATATAAAATATAAATCACAGTAAAGTATCTCCATTCTAAATTAAATTTAATGTAAATATCCTACAATATTTTGCATTGAATTTTGGCATTAAAGTAATTCATAAATACTCTATAGTTATTTGATTGAGAAATATTTTTAATTTATTTACAAAAATGATCTACAATTAGAATGTTTTAATGTAAGTAATATTCAGATGGATTTTAAAAGATCTTATTTCATTCGATGAATTCATCCAGTGTACATTTTGAATCTAAGAATTATTCTTCTTTAAAGAACAAATGTTTTACAATTAGTGGTGTACATAGATTTCTCTTAAGTGAAGAGCGCAATAATTAGACTAAAACATAATAAAGTGATAAATATTTTCCATTGTACACCCCAATTATGTTTCCTCAATATAATATAATGCAAGTGTGTATTATATTACAATTTGCAAAATGTGTAATACAAGTGTCAAATATAATAAAATTACATGGCTAAGGTATAATCTTTTCTTTAAAAAATAATGTCCTTTATTCAGTTTATGAGGAGATAGTTGGGCCCCAATCAAACCCTTCTGTATGCCAATGTTTATGATAACCAACTTGTAAGGTGGAGTTAACTGAAGTCCTCGTTATGTTAACATCTTTGCTCATTTCAAAGTGGCTTCGTTAGATCTTAAATTTAAAGTAGATTTAGAATTCAAGTGTAACCAACTGGACATTTATATTATTGTGAAGTGATTGCAGTTATCAAATTCTAAGCATTTGGATGACACTTATAACAGATACAAGAAAATATAGGGAATATTTTACGGTTTTCTTATATATAGGTAAGGTATACCAATGGTTCGTTTTAAATAATTGTAAAACTTTTTACTGCAGAGTGAAATTTTCTATTGCAGGATTTAAGCATAAACTGTCCATAAATTGCAACAAGCTGTGATAATTAAAAATGGACTTGAACTTTTTGAAATATTCCTAAAATACCAATATTTTTGTTTAGGAAAAATATTTAATTATTATTTATAGTTAATATTAAAAAATAGTTATGCATTATATGGAATGCTGTGGTAATATATACACTGATTAGTAAATGGTGAAAATTAAAAAACATAGTAGATTCTCCTTCTTTATTGAATTTTTCTATCAGATTTCAGCCAGCTGAAGGCACATTGTCAACTTAAAGGTAACAAACTGTTTTCGTATCCTATAAATTTCGTGCTTATATGAGTTTATCACTGCTTACACAGTTTTGATTTGGATTGGTTACATAAAATGGAAAGCGAAAATATTGGTTTCATTCAAATCACGATTGATTTTATATTCTTGATAAACAAGTAAACTTTGCAGAATATGTTAAGAATAGTGTATAATTTACATAAACATTTTGGCAACTCTTCATTGGAAGTCACGCTTTCCCTTAAATAAAAAATGTTTTTGATATCACTACATAACAATAATTCACAGAGAATTAAAATGTGATACATTAAGTACTGTTGAAGTTTAAATTTCTATTATTTCTTTTCATATACAAAATGTTTTTATTTAAAAATTTTGAATGATATTTTCTTCCACTATTGCCTTTAAAGTAGCGAACTGTTTTTATGTCCTGATGTAAAGTACCTTATTTACGATTATCACCAGTTTCGCCATTTTCACTCGGATATCTCGGTTTCATAAACTGGAAAGCGAAATTATTGGTTTCATTTAAATCAGGATTGATTTTATATTCTTGATAAACAAGTAAACTTTGCAGAATATGTTAAGAATAGTGTATAATTTACATAAACATTTTGGCAACTCTTCATTGGAAGTCACGCTTTCCCTTAAATAAAAAATGTTTTTGATATCACTACATAACAATAATTCACAGAGAATTAAAATGTGATACATTAAGTACTGTTGAAGTTTAAATTTCTATTATTTCTTTTCATATAAAAAATGTTTTTATTTAAAAATTTTGAATGATATTTTCTTCCACTATTGCCTTTAAAGTAGCGAACTGTTTTTATGTCCTGATGTAAAGTACCTTATTTACGATTATCACCAGTTTCGCCATTTTCACTCGGATATCTCGGTTTCATAAACTGGAAAGCGAAATTATTGGTTTCATTTAAATCAGGATTGATTTTATGTTACTGGATGAATAGCTGAACTTTATAGAAAGATAGAAAATAACGTAGAATTTACACTAGCATTTTAGCAGTTCTGCATTTAGGGTAAATTCATTCAATAATTAAAAATGTTTCAGATTAATCAACAGTTTATAACAACAGCGTTTAAACAAATAAAAACGTGATTTTTCATATTCTTGAGGTTTGATTTTCTATCATCTACTTTGTTTTATAAAATATTTTTATTTGGAAAATCTTAATAATGCTTTTTAAAATACAGAAAATTACATTTCGATATTTAAAAATATAAATATCACACTCGTAATCATGGAGTTCTACACACAAACGATTTCTTTATTAACATTTCACTTCCTCCCCAATAGGGTGCTAGCCTTCGGAACCGGATTTCGTGGGTTCGAATTACACTATGGTATGGATATTCGTAGTCGTTCGGAATCGTCTTTAAGCAGTATGACCAGGTCTCATTAGCCCTCGTGTTGCAAAAAGTAGAGCATAGCACTCCAAAACCAAACCTCTTCAATACTTAAAATTAAACTATTTTCTTTGACAACAAGTGAGAAAGCTGTTAAGATATGTGGCCATGTTTGTATGCTCACAAGGGTTTGAACACTATGTTTAGCCTCATTTATATTTTCTATTAAATGACTTGAAATATTTTGTATAATGCATCAACACGAAATGATGCTGTAACAATTAATTGTTTCAATAATTTGCTACTAAAAATTAAATTGCTGTATGTAGTTTTTGTGATGTTTTGTATACAAATATATAGAAATAAATTCTCATTGTGTATTAAACATTTTTACCAACGGAATTAAAAATATTTCGGTAAACAATATTATCCAACTGCTATATATAACTTAAGGCTAATTAAGGTGATTAAGTCTAGCGACTGAAGTAACTTAAGGACGGAAATAGCAACACGATAAATTATAACGTAAAAACACAAGATATTTCCAAGATTTTAAACTAACAATTTATTTTTTTTATCTCTTAAAGGGTATAAATTGTTTAGTAATTTTGATGTATGATTAATTATAAAAGTTTTTATACTGTATGAGTTATTATGTTAGAATATCTCGTAATTCAGAAACTCGTAATTCAGGTGGATAACGTCTGGAAGATAATTTTCCAAATTTAAATTTCTGTAACCTTTTCACAGACAAACCTATACATTTAAACCTCACTTAATACGAACATCCTCAGAAGAATGAGAAAATATGTTTTTCTGTTTGTCGGTCTATCATATACATAGACGTCTAACAGAAGTCTCAGAGAAGAGATTTATCTAAATTTCAGAAAAGAAATAATGCTTATTATCGGGATAACTAGGAACATATTTAAGAATACCGATTTGCATCAAACAACAATATTCCAATATTTACATTAATGCAGTGTAAAAGAACAGACATTTATATTGGTTAGTATGTACATAAAAATTTCATCGTGCTAAAATTTATACAAAATCTCTCGTTTCCATATGATTAATTTAATTCTGAATTTTGCTTATCATATTTACTATTGTATTTTTGAACATGTGTAAGCGTCCATTTGCACAAATATTACCCATTGTGGAACTACAAAATCTCTCTGAACTCCTCAACCCCTTCCAGGAAATAGGTCAAATGAGCTATGAAAGAAAGAGGTGGGTCAGAAATGGCATCTTCAATCTCTGCTCCTTGTACCTTTAACAACTGGAAACACAGGTCGAAGCAGTTAAGTCCACAGAAAGGAAAGATACTAAGATACTGTGTTACTATTCTCTGTTTATCGCCAGCTATGCTAATGCTAATATAAGAAGTAAAAATGGGAAGAGGAAAATCGAGTTCTATACTGATTTTGAATTACTTTCACCAATGAAAAGCCTGTGAAACTCTATTTGTTTAAACATGTCTTGTTGCCTCAAAATGGGTCACAAGCACCAGTTTGAATCATCTGCTTAGTATCTTTCTGCAGCGAGATTTTAATACTACTTACCAAGTTAAACGGCAGTTAAAATTTAATTAAAAAGAACAACCGGAGATATTTTTATCATAGAAATTCCGTCCACAGTACTTAAATATTTATATAGCAATATGGATTTGGAAGTCTTCAAGAAAGAAAATCACTCTCCATTGCTCAAAACCTATGATGCCATTGAACTGAATGCAATTAAGAGAAAGTGAGACTGTTAAAATAGGGTTCAGTTTGTTGTATGTTATATCTGTTTTGATTTTACAAACTGTTTTATAAAATATACAGTAAAACCTTTATTTAACGAAGTCAACAAATCACTAAAATGTCTGTAATAGGGAAAATTTGTTATTTCATCTTTTAAACTAAATATAGTATCATTTAACCACTGAATAGTAGTAGGTGAACTAATCAGATATTTTGTGCTAATTATTATCTATTTATTTTATATGATTTATCTATAAAACAGAAATATGCGTAGGCTACAAAAATAAATTAAAACATTCTCCGAGATCACACTCTTTCTGTTTTCAATTTATGTAATTGCACATTAAAAGTAATTAGTTTTAATGAAAAGCAAATTTGGGGTCATTAGTTGTCACAGATTGTGTTAAAAGGAAGAATAAGTTTGAAATTTCCAGAAATATGCTGAGAAATACGGAGAAAATGTATTGATTACAGGAAGATTTCGTTAAATACAGCATACCCTCTGCTAATTGAAAGTTATTTAAGAAGAATTTAGCAGAAGAAAATAGTCTGATTCCAAAGAATGTAACATAGAAAAATTCACAAAACATAGGTGAGTTATGCAGAGGTATAGTTATGATTTTGAATCCTTGAACTATAGTATATAAAATATTCTATTAGATATGAATTTTTGGTGGAAAAATATTAATATTTGAAAATGATTTTTAAAGAACTTAAAAGACTAAAAAATTAAGTTTCGATCAAATTATTATTTCAGACTTTAATTTTTGAATAGACTTTAATAATTAATTTTTTGAATTCAGACTTTAATAATTAATTCTAAAATGAAAATAAATTAATATATGTTTGCTGTAATATATATAAAAACAATGAGTAGGGTACAATGTCCTCTTAAAGATTATAGAAAACATGGTAGAGCTAAAAACATGTATAAAATTTCTTTCTTTCTTTTAAATATTACGAGTGTTGCCAATAATAAGTTATTTTTTCATCTTTGTTCGATAAATATTGTATGTAAAAAGAAAAAACGAACATTTATGAAATGCCTTTATTCTTATTTAGGTTTTTATTTGCCAGCTAAAACATCGTACTTTTATAATTTCATATTTTTTATGTAAATGCGAAACGCAATATTTTACTTGAAAAATAAAGTGAGTATTCACGTGTTACCATGGTAAAGGAGAAAACATGTAATGTTTGAAAATGTAAATTATTAGGGTTTACTTTATCTAAATCATATAATCCATATATTGCATTTCTGTGGACTTGCTCTATTCGTTTCTCTTTCACAATTTGAAGGCTAATGGGATTTTAACAAAAGTTTTATTTCTTTCTTTGTTAACCGGAAATTATAATTCTAAATGCTTTCAAACTCTTCTTTGTTAGAAAAAAATGTTTTTTAGATTATTTTGTACAATTTTTGTTATGCATAAGTATTAAGGAAGATATAAAACCAACAGCAAAAATATTGAAAGTGTTATAGAAGGGTTTTAACAACAGTCTAAGTTGTAAACAATTCCTGTAAACAGATATAATATGGTTATTATTATATATAAAGATTTAAGCTATAAATTAAAAATGACGAAATGCAAAGACAGGCTACTTTTAAAAGACAATTTAGAGTAGTTTGTGGGGAACTTCAAATGAAGTATTGGTGCCAGCAATGTCAAAGCACGATCGATTTTGGTATTAGAGTATACATCAACTCATGTATATGCCTTTTAAATTATTATAGCTGTTTCAATTCTTTAAACTGGAATTAGAAGAGAAAATTTAAATTTTAATTTAATATTGATGAGTTTTTAGTTTAAAATTCTTTAAACGTATAATAAAAATATTCTAATATGTGTATAGGTGTTTTAGTGTTATTTGGCTTACAAAGGTTTTATCTAACTGCTTCTTTGAAACGGAGATAAAAATAGGCAGATGGGAACATAATTTTCTAGCTAATGTATTATATTTCTTTTGCTTACGTTTTATGGTCTAATCACACGTAAATCTCTACACGTTGCAAAAGCAACAGATTTACTTTGCGATTTCTTTATCCGATGAAAAATGCACAGATTTTTTGTGTGATAGGAAATATGATTAACAATAAAATAAACAGTCAACTTGAATTAAAATAAATAGCTTGAAAAATGTTTCGCTATCCCCGCAAGATGTTCGCACAATGTTCATCGAGATAAAATGAATTCTAATCAGAATGTGTTGGTTTGTCGTGTACAGATTGACGGGTGATAAGATTTTTGGATACCATATTATTAAATTTATTAAGTTTGACTGTTGAAAAAATAATAAAAATAATTTAAAGTATATAAAAATCTACCGATATGATCTACCTGAATTACAGCGAATGCAATTACAGTTGATACTATCTTAGTTACATGATCTGAACTTTACATGCTGTATCTCAAACCTGACGGAACTAAGAACTGATATACAACTAAAATATCAAATTTTCTTCAGCAATTTTTTCATTCGTTTTTTGCATAAAATTTGTAGTCCATTTTATTCCATTTATAACTTGTACAAAAGTTCTGCACGTTAAAGGTAACTATGTGTTATGTAATCAGGAGGTATTATTTTAGATGACTAAAAACGCGAAAATGTCTGACTTCATTGTAGGAAGAGTAAAATCGATCATATTTATTGATTTGTAGAACTACGTGTATACAATCCAAAATGTTTAATTATCATATTTCTTTTAAATGAATACAACTTCCATTTTCCTAAACATTATTTAGTAGACATAATTAAAAATGAAAAACATACAATAATAGCATAACATAAGACGTCTCAAATTTGTATAATCACCAAAGAAGATATAAACCTGGAAATGTATAGTGTATTTTTGGCTTCTCTTGGTAAAATGAATAATAAACCAAAAAATTGTGATCACAAACAGATCTATTCATTGAAAAATGTCTTACTGTCTGCTGTTGTAGTTTACTCTAGAAAGAGGTAAAACGGTCATATTTAATTCTTTATAAAACAGTGAGCAAGCAAGTCATAATCTGAATATCATAGCCTTTTTTAATAAATAAAGCTTCCAGTTTTTGAAACGGAAATTTGTAAACAGAATTTATGTTGCGAAACCGTCATTGATGATATAAAAAAATGTATTTTATTTGTATTAACAAAAAAGCAGAAACAACCAAGAAATATTTACGATGCTTTGTAATTCATTTTGTCTTTTCATATTAAAATGAAGAAAAGAAAAGATTGTTCGCTGACAGATCTTTTCATTTAAAAATACCTTACAGAATATTGTAATATTTTGCTCTAGAAACAGCTAAAACAATAATATTTCATGACTTATAAAAAAATACTATGCTATTCCGAATATTACTATCAAATTTTATTTAAAAAAATTAAGAACCTGTTTTAAGAAACTCAGTTTTATGTACATAATTAAGGTTTCAAAATCTTCACTGGTGGCATAAAATAACAAGTCTGATATTTGTGTAATTTCAAAAAAGAATCAAAGTACCAAAGATTTATGGTTCTTTGTAATCTTGTTTGTCTTATTAAAATCAATAAAAGGCAAAGCAATATTGCACATGAAAAGATATGGCCCCGAAAAATGTCATACAGGACGTTGTAGTTTGGAGAACTAAAGAGCTAAAACGATCTACAACGCACTACAAAGAACTAAAACGATCATATGTAAGGATTAAAAAAAAACATCTATGCAACCCTGGATCCAATTAACAAATTTCTTTTAACAAATAAAAATTTCGTTTCTCGAGATGTAATTTAGTAAACATGATTAAGTTTACAAAATCTTCATTAGTGGTATCAAATCAGTAAAAGTGAAATAAAATTCTTTAGAGAATTAAAAAATATATGAATGACAGTAAAATACCATTATACTAATGAACAAATTAAGTCTAAATACCCTACAAAATTTTTTTCGGTCAATTTCGACATTTAAAGTAAGATAAAAACACTATATTTCTTTGATTCAAAAACTTTTATTCAATTAGTTTGCGAAAATGTTCCTCAATTAGCAATATTTTTATTTAATTAAGTTTTACATAGTTTTAAGTGAAAAAGAAAGAAAAATAGGAAACTGGCGTAACTTACTGGAAAATAAACGAAAAATGTCGAAATTAGCTGCAAATAACTAAATATGTTGCATTTAAAGGAAAGAAAAACTTCAAAGAGTATTAGCTGTAGTAGGCTTTGAATGTGTTTACTAATTGAATGTATATTAACTTTCAATAAGTACATAACGAAGCTTTTCATGATTACTTCTTGAAGCTTAGGTACCGTAGCAAGAAAATTAAATTTGTAATTCCTACGAAGCTTCCAAGTAATTTAAAGTAAAAAAAGAATAAAAAAAGACTTCTTAAGAGAAGAAAATGAGAAAAACAAATAACTATTTTCGGAGCAGGAATACTTCTTTCTCCGTTTGTGTGACTTACGTTTATACCACTAAATTCAGTGACTACATATGCATGCTTAAAAATTTAAAAGCATCTCTGCTATGATGATTTAGAGGTAAAAACAATATTTTAAATGCTGAGCCTTCAGAGACTGTATAGATTTTATGACTGTAATAAGTTAAATCTATAAGATTCTAAACAAAATCGTTGTAAGGATATATATATATATATATATATATATATATATATATATATATATATATATATATATATATATATATATATATATATATATATATATATATATATATATATATATATATATATATATATATATATATATATATATATATATATATATATATATGCATATATATATATATATATATATATATATATATATATTTATTTATTTATTTATTTATATATATATATATATATATATATATATATATATATATATATATATATATATATATATATTATATATATATATATATATATGCATATATATATACATACATATATATATATATATATTTATTTATTTATTTATTTATATATATATATATATATATATATATATATATATATACATTATACATATATGCATATATATATACCTGATCCTCCTCTTCCAAACAATGTCATCAAACACTTACTTCATACTTCTTATTAATTTTCAGAAACTCAGATTTTTTTACAATAAATTGTAGAGTTTTGTTCACTCTTTAATATTTTTTTAAACGACAGGCTAATACCACATTAAAATTCAAATAAAAATTTGAAAAACTGAATTAGGATAGAAATATTAAATATCTGGTTCATTCTTTACAAATATAAAATGTTTTATTTTTTTCAAATATAAAACTAGTTCATAATTTTTGAAAAATAATTGAGTATATTGAGTTGGAATTTAAATAAAGAGAAAAAAATTTATTTAAAAAACATTTATTGATTTGATGTTAAAATAATGCAAAATACCAACAAAATTATCCTTTATCTCCTTTTCTCCTAGAATATTTAAAATGATTTGTATAGAAAAAGAATGTAAATATAAATGCACATGAATATCTAGAGTTGTAAATTCAAAAAAACTATTTCCTTCTCAATTAGTCTTTTAAACTAAAACACGTTACATGTTTTTGTTTAAATTCATTGTTTAAATATTCATCATAAAAAATACTGAAAGTTTTAAAAAAACGTAGTTTGGATTTTAATTTAAATTATTTCTATCACGATGAATATACATCAATAAGGTATACATCATTTAGCATAGAATATAGTATAATCATATAGCATACAATAATGTATACATTATATATAATACAATAAGGTATACAGCATACAGTATACAATAAAGTA
>CM063498.1:75628444-75630944 GCA_032207245.1 Pardosa pseudoannulata
ATAAAACCGGGAGTTTCCTGGGATGTATTGATTTGTTTGTATTTGAAAAATTATCACACTCGATCGAGTATTATTGAAGCCTAATTTTTCAGTAATATTTGAGTTTTTAGGAAATATACATGGACCTCAAAACAAAATAGGGAAACGATTGGTGTTTCTTAACCCGGGTTAAGAGGAAAGCTTTAAGTGGAATTTTTAAGAGGAAATATAAATGGTTTTTGTCGAATATTTTTTAAAGTTAAAAATCAATTCTACACCATACCATTTATCTGACCCTTACACTAAATATCCCATAGGGTTATTTTTCCAATATAGTTAACTTAAAGCATCGTTTATTTATTGTTTGTAATTTAAGATCAGGAAATTTGTGTTTATAAAGAATAAAATTTGCTTATTGTCAATAAGATTAAAAGTTAAACTCATTGGTGCAACAGCCCGTAGGGATACTGTGCAGATTTCTGTTTCAGAGAACAAGGGTCTTGGGGGGGTGAAGCATATGTTCCGGCTAGGTGGTCAACCTTACACGAAACCCCCAGTGTTTAGATCCCAAACATGATTGGTCCCTAGTTTACCTACCCCCTGAAGGATGAAAGGCAGAGTCAACCTTGCCCAACCTGGGGATCGAACCTAGCACTTCCGTCGTGGAACACAAAGTGATTCCTCAACGCCACTGAACTTCTTTCAACATGGATACAGCTTAGTTAAAATTATATAAAACTGAATAAACTGTTAATGAAAATTTTTTGGTTACATTCTTTACATTTAACTTTTTTTTATTATTAAATTAATTGTACTTCTTTTAGGAAGTATTTTAATAATTTTGCATATTAATAGAAATCTTAAATTTATTGTAATTATTTACTTATTATTTCCCTTAGTTTTTAATAATTAACGTTTTAATAACCAACTAAACATGACTCTTAATTTTCATTTCCCAAATATTTAGAAATTTGACCCTCCCCCCTTGGTGTTTTACTATGAATATGGTATTGAGTCCATCTTGAAAACTTCTTGATTATTCATCAGAATTTATATTTATGTCTAGAGGTATTTCCTGCATAGGCACAAGAAAATGCGAGATACTACTATTAATCAACATCAACAAATATATTTCGTAAAAGCATTCAAACACTTTAATACCGACTTTGATTACATGGTACAGTTGCAGCATTCTCGGTTGAATACCTTTCCCAAATAAAGCAAACAATAACTTAAGGTTATAAAAGCCGTGAAGAGGCTTTGTACTAAGTTCCAGACAAACTACGCACCAAAAATTAAAAGAAAACGGGAGTGATGTAGCGCCTGTTATATCTTTTTTCCCTAAAGGGAAAATGATACTTTCTGATCGTGTACGATGGAATGTTTTTTAGTTAGCTGTGAAGTCTTGCTTGTTGGATTATCCAGCCGAAGGCTAAGTGATAAATCTTGAATACGTTGTGTGCTTGTAAAAAGAACATAAAGTTTGTCTTGAAGTCATTTTATGGTACGAAAGTGGCAGTGTTAACCCTGGTATGAAATCAAAATATATAACACAATACAGAATGTGAATATTTATTAAATGCCCACAATTTATTTCTACAGCATATAATTTGTTATTTCAGTGAGTATTTATTATTTATAAATATAATACAAATATTTATCTATGTTTCGTCAACTATTTAATATAGTATGTTTCGGCAAATATAAATTGATTTTAGCTACTAATTTAATTATAGAATTAATTACCACAAAAATTAATTGTTAATTGTTATTTGTGTCTTATTGAAATATAGGAAATAAGCATCTGTGTGCATTAAAAGTAAACTGCACATTTTAGTGTAGCACAAAATAAATATGCGAAAATATAATGTAAAAGGATTTTTATTCCTAAAAAAATAATTTAATAGATTGTAAAATACTTTCAAAAATCTATTTCAAATATTTTAAGCATAGATACTTTTATCTTAAAACATTAAATTACATATACATCCAAATATATAAGACGAAAAAAGTGTTATAAAATAATTTTTTCAAAGCCACATCTGTTAAGAAATTATTATGGAAAAAAATTCTTTTATTTTAAAAAAGAAAAAGAAATTTATGTTTCGTTAGCCAAATAAATGTAGTTTTAAAAATAAAACAAAATCAGATATTTAAAGAACTTTTTATACAAAATATACTAATGGGAAAATAAAAGATTTTTTTTCTATTATTGTAACTATATCGATCATTTGATTATATAGTTATTACATTGTTTTACAGATGTTTTCACAACTTTTTTCATGTATGTGTGTGTATATATATATATATATATATATATATATATATATATATATATATATATATATATATATATATATATATATATATATAACTTTAAGATTTTTATACTCCTAAACTACATTTTATGGTTAGCAGATTGCATTCCTTAAATGTTATTAAAAATCGTTTAAGGAAAAGTGCAGACATTAAACAATTAAGTAATTGTAATTGATATTTTTAAACCATCGATAAGGAATAG
>CM063498.1:75635944-75685944 GCA_032207245.1 Pardosa pseudoannulata
TGAACTAATTGATGTAATTCTAGTCCGATAAGAGACACTCTTCTTAATTCAGGAGTAAGACACTTCAAGTATCTCAGGAGCGTTATTTATTGCAAGGTATTCACTTTATATTGACCAACACCTGTATATTTACATACATTTATGAGTGAATGTATGCGTTACATTCTCTAATAACTATGGAGGTCTCATTAGCCCTCCTGTAGCAAAACAGCCGAACGATGGCCGAAAGGTAGAGCGCTGCTCTTCGGAACCGGAGTTCGTGGGTTCGAATCCTGCTGCTGGCATGGATGTTTGTAGCCGTTCGGAATCGGCTTTGAACTGTAGGTCCCGGTCTCATTAGCCCTCGTGTGCAAAACAGTAGATCGTAGCGCTCCAAACCAAACCAAACCTGTAGCAAAACAGTAGCACTGCAAAGCATAGAAACCGATACCAATCTAAACCAAGGTATAGTTGAACATATTTGTGTATACTACAGAATAAATAGTTTGGAGCTATGTACATTTTTGGATTTTACGAGGGTAATGCGAGTAGTTCCTACTGTTTAAAGCTGATTCCGAACGGCCACGAATATCTATGCCACAATGGAATTTGAACCCACGAACTCCATAGAACAAATTAAAAATACTGTTGATTTTTAATTAAGGATAAAGATTGTCAAAAGACGTACACATTTCTTAGTATTATTTTTAACTGCGGGAAATTAGGTTTAACATATATTAATAGAAAGTAAAATTTAAGTAATTTGTTGATTTGAATGTGCTTGAAATATTTTATCCAACACTTTATATATATATATATATATATATATATATATATATATATATATATATATATATATATATATATATATATATATATATATATATATATATATATATATATATATATATATATATATATATATATATATGTATAATATATATATATATATATATATATATATATATATATATGTATATATATATATATATATATATATATATGTATATATATATGTATATATATATATATATATATATATATATATATATATATATATATATATATATATATATATATATATGTATATATATATATATATATATATATATATATATATATATATATATGTATATATATATATATATATATATATATATATATATATATATATATATATATATATATATATATATATATATATATATATATTATATATATATATATATATATATATATATATATATATGTATATATATATGTAAATATATATATATATGTATGTATATATATATATATATATATATATATATATATATATATATATATATATATATATATATATATATATTCCTGACATAAAATCATAAAAATTTGTATATAAATGTAAATATAACTGAAATAATGGAATAAATATTGGGGATTCAACAACTAAAGATCTGTAATATGAAAAGAAATTTCTCATTTTTTAGTATTAATTTCAAGCCAATATATCAGTTTTAAAACTTATTTTATCAAAATGGCATCATGCATATTTATACACTTTTAGCAAAATAAAAGTTAGAACCTCATACAACGAGTTGATAATCATCCTGAACAGTGTTATAATGGGCTTTAAATATGCAATAGATATTGATCTATATTTGCATATAGAAAAATGTTGATTATTGACTTCATAAGCAATTTAAATACTTTTCCTTTCATGATGTAATTATCAGCACGTAATGCCTTTGTTTGTTTTTATACTGCATTAAATCAAAAATAAATCACGAGGTGAATAAATAATAGTTAATTAAATTACGCTGGTCAACATTTTCGCTCAGTTTACAAAACCGTTATAATGTCTAGTTTAGGATAAAAAGAAATAAAACTTTAAAATTACACTTTATTAACCTTAGAAAGCATAGATTCGTTGTTCAAAAGTACATTAAAATATATAAAAGCCAAAACGATTAATCTGACACTAGTTACGTCTATTTTTAAAACTAGTGTTCGTGTATTTGAACCCAATAGCAAATACCCGAAAGAAACATTCCCATTTAGTTATTTTAATTCAGTTTTTATAAAGATTTAAAATTTTAGTTATTAATTACAATAAATATTAAATAATATTTGTAGTTATTAAATAAATTTCTTATATAATTTACTGTCTACTGGTACCTTAAAGAATTCAGGTTTATATGCAAGATTGTTAATGAGAGTTTTCAGCACACAGTACGATTGTCTCTGGCCACAATCTGGCAGGTCTATAATAAATCACGAGGTAAATATATATAATTAATTAGTTCACGCCAGTGAATAATTTCGTACAGTTTACTAAAACGTTATAAAAATAAAGTCTAATCTAGAATAAAAAGTAACAGAAATTTAAAATTACAGTTTATTAACCTTAGACAGCATAGATTCTTTGTCCAAAATTACAGTAAAAATATGTAAAAGCCAAAACTTTTAATCTAACACTAGTTGCGTATATTTTAAAACATTAGTGTTTGTGTATTTTTCCATTTGAAGCCGATAGCAAATGCCAAAAACATCCCCTTTTCGTTTATTAAATTTATTTTTTATGAATTGTTTTAAATTTTAGTTAGGAATTACAATAAATATTATATAGTATTTGAAGTTGTTAAATAAACTTCTTATCTTATTTACTGTCTACTGTTTTCTTAAAGCATTCAGGTTTATATGCAAAGATTGTTACAAAGAGTTTTCCCCACACAGTAAGACTGTCTCTGGCCAAATAAATATTTTGTATTTTCTATCCGTAAACTTTCTACTCTCTGGTTTTTTATGTAATTTTATAGATGCCAATTTATAGGTTGTCTTTGATACAAAACTACACTATTCCATTTGAAAATATACCAGCATTTAATCTGTTTTTCAATTTCTTTAAATATATATCCTACTTAGAATAATTTAATTAGTATACTTGATAAGTTGGATATAAATATTTGTTGTATTCCTTCACCCAGCAATCATATGTTCTTAAAATATTTTTAATAGAAGATCAGAAATATTAAAAAAAAGATAGCAAATACCATAAAGATAATTAAATAGTATTTGAAGTTATTAAATACATTTCTTATTTTATTTACTGTCTACTATTATCGTAAAGCATTCAGGTATATATGAAAAGATTGTTAATGAGAATTTCCCGCACACAGTACGATTGTCTCTGGCCACAAAAATATTTTGTATTTTCTATCCCTAAACAACTCTCTAGTTTTTTATATATTTTTTATAGAGGCCAATTTATAGGTTGTTTTTGATAAAAGATACACTATTTCATTTGAAAAATATCGCAACATTTTTGTTGTTTTTTAATTTCTCTAAATATATATCCTACTTATAAAACTTAAATTAGTATATTTAAAAAGTTAGATATAAATATTTGTTGTATTCTTTCTCCCGGCAATCATATGTTCTTAAAAAATTCTTAATAGAAGATCAGAAATATTAAGAAAAAGATAGCAAATACCGGAAAGAAACATTCCTTTTTAGTTATTTTAATTTATATTTTAGGAAATTTTAAAATTTTAGTTACTAATTACAATAAATATTAAACAGTATTTGAAGTTATTAATTAAATTTCTTATCTTATTTACGGTCTACTGTTATCTTAAAGTATTCAGGTTTATATGCAAAGATTGTTACAAAGAGTTTTCCCCACACAGTACGATTGTCTCTGGCCACAAAAATATTTTGTATTTTCTATCCGTAAACTTTCTACTCTCTAGATTTTTATATATTTTTATAAATTCCAATTCATAGGTTGATACAAAAATGCACTATTCCACTTGAAAAATATCCCAACATTTATTTTGTTTTTCAATTTCTCTAAATATATATCCTACTTATAAAACTTAAATTAGTATATTTAAAAAGTTAGATATAAATATTTGTAGTATTATTTCTCCCGGCAATAATATGTTCTTAAAAAATTCTTAATAGAAGATCAAAAATATTAAAAAAAAGATAGCAAATACCGGAAAGAAACATTCCCTTTTAGTTATTTTAATTTATATTTCATGAAATTTTAAAATTTTAGTTACTAATTACAATAAATATTAAATAGTATTTGAAGTTATTAAATAAATTTCTTATCTTATTTACTGTCTACTGTTACCTTAAATCATTCAGGTTTGTATGCAAAGATTGTTACAAAGAGTTTTCCCCACACAGTACGATTGTCTGTGGCCACAAAAATATTTTGTATTTTCTATCCGTAAACTTTCTACTCTCTAGATTTTATACATTTTTATAGATGCCAATTTATAGCTTGTTTTTGATACAAAAATACACTATTCCATTTGAAAAATATCCCAACATTTATTCAGTTTTTCAATTTCTCTAAATATATATCCTACTTATAAAACTTAATTAGTATATATGATAAGTTGGATAGAAATATTTGTTGTATTATTCCTCCAGGCAATCATTTGTTCTTAAAAAATTCTTAATAGAAAATCAGAAATATTAAAAAAAGTATAGCAAAGAAACATTCCCTTTTAGTTTTTTTAATTTATATTTTATGAAATTTTTAAATTTTTGTTACTAATTACAATAAATATTAAATAGTATTTGAAGTTATTAAATACATTTCTTATTTTATTTACTGTCTACTATTATCTTAAAGCATTCAGGTATATATGAAAAGATTGTTAATGAGAATTTCCCGCACACAGTACGATTGTCTCTGGCCACAATCTGGCTGGTCTAAAATAAATCAAGAGGTAAAAAAATATAGTTAATTAGGTCACGCCGGTGAACAATTTCGTACCGTTTACTAAAACATTATAAAAATAGTCTAATCTAGAATAAAACGTAACAGAAATTTAAAATTACAGTTTATTAACCTTAGACAGCATAGATTCTTTGTCCAAAATTACAGTAAAAATATATAAAAAGCCAAAAATTTTAATCTAACACTAGTTGCGTCTATTGTAAAACATTAGTGTTTGTGTATTTTAAATTTAAAGCCAATAGCAAATACCGGAAAGAAACATTCCTTTTTCAGTTTTTTAAATTTATTTTTTATGAATTTTTAAAAATTTACAATAAATTACAATAAATATTAAATAGTACTTGGAGTTGTTAAATAAATTTCTTATCTTATTTGCTGTCTACTGTTAAAGCATTCAGGTTTATATGTAAAGATTGTTACAAAAAGTTTTCCGCACACAGTACGATTGTCTCTGCCCACAAAAATATTTTGTATTTTCTTTCCGTAAACTTTCTACTCTCTAGATTTTATACATTTTTATAGATGCCAATTTATAGCTTGTTTTTGATACAAAAATACACTATTCCATTTGAAAAATATCCCAACATTTATTCAGTTTTTCAATTTCTCTAAATATATATCCTACTTATAAAACTTAATTAGTATATATGATAAGTTGGATAGAAATATTTGTTGTATTATTCCTCCAGGCAATCATTTGTTCTTAAAAAATTCTTAATAGAAAATCAGAAATATTAAAAAAAGTATAGCAAAGAAACATTCCCTTTTAGTTTTTTTAAATTTAATTTTTATGAATTTTAAAATTTTTGTTACTATTTACAGTAAATATTAAATAGTATTTGAAGTTATTAAATAAATTTGTTATCTTATTTACTTTCTACTCTTATCTTAAAGCATTCAGGTTTATATGAAAATATTGTTAATGAGAGTTTCCCGCACACAGTACGTTGTCTCTGGCCACAAAAATATTTTGTATTTTCTATCCGTAAACAACTCTCTAGATTTTTATATATTTTTATAGACGCCAATTTATAAGTTGTTTTTGATAAAAGATAAACTATTTCATTTGAAAAATATTGCAACATTTTCGTTGTTTTTCAATTTCTCTAAATATATATCCTACTTATAAAACTTAAATTAGTATATTTGATAAGTTGTATATAAATATTTGCTGTAATCTTTCACCCGGCAATCATATGTTCTTTAAAAAATTCTTAATGGAAGATCAGAAATATTAAAAAAAGAACTAGGATGAACACTTTAAATTGTAATTTTCCTGTATGATTATTTTATTGTCACTCTTTTCACATGCATGTTTTGTTTAATTCATGACCAACTACACGTGTCTTAGAAAAGCATATAGATTATTTAGCCTTTAATTTTTACTTTTATTGATTAAACAATACTGAATTTAGTTTTATACTATCAAAAACGATTTTGTTTCTGTTCCAATCAAATATCACAATATCAAACCCATTAAAGAAACTTTAAATGTAATCAATATAATTCCATGCGATAAACAGGTTTATGAGGCTAACATATATATTTTTTTCTTTTGTTTCACCATTCATATTTAAAATAATGCGTTTTCAATAGGAAACGTGTTTCTTTACGGCTTTTTGTTATTTACTGTAGGTAGACTAACCTTATATAAACTATCTGTTTTCTATGCTAATGTGTTTCCTATATCCAAACTTAAACATCTCTGTGAAAAACACCAGAATATGTTTTTTCCTGTAACTCGAAAATGTTTCTTTCTGCGTAGAATAATAGGTAGAAAACATTTTTTTTTATTGGAAGGCATAAAAACTTTTAACTTTTCGAGTATGTTCTCTTCTAAATTACTTTTAAACGAATAGTCTTCACATGTATGGGCAAATTTTTATGTAGTAAATTTTATTGGGAAACATAGCTTCATGTATTTTATAAATAAATCTCTTTATATTTATAATAGATGTAAGTTGGTTTATTTTCTGGTATTGTTGGCATGCTTGTAATCCTTTCTTATTTTCTATAAATATTTTTTTTCTAAATTCTAATTATATAGTTATGAAATACTCATGAAATATTTTAAGTAGATTGGGTTTAATTTTCTAGAAAATTAGCTGAACAGGAATATACTCTGATTTAAAAGAGGATTTATTTTTATTTTTCTGTACACGTACTGATAAAAATGCACGAAATAATATTTTTAACAAGTGCAGTAAAAAAATTGAAATTATATTGTCTGCATATCTCATGTAAAAGAAAATAGTTAAAATCCGGATACAAATATGTGATCACTAATTTTTAATGCATTATTTACTTAATTATTACAGTCATGTATACAACTTTATTACTTAATTATTGCAGCCATGTGTACAACTCAGAAAATGTAAAAGAGGTCATGAACTAAACCAATTTCTTTTAAAACAAAACACTGCAAATTAAAAGGTTATTTTTTTAAAAACACACATATATTAGTTCATGTAAAATGAACTAAAATGAATTTAATTAAACTAAATAAAAATTGATTAAAAATACCCATGTAAGCTCTATAAAGTTTAAACAGCTGTTCTTTCCATCTGCTCGGGAACATTGAAATATTTTATGATATACAATAAAAGCATGGTACTCACATATAATATATTGAAGAATTTTATGATATAGAATAAGAGCATGGTACGCACATATAATAAATAAAATGTGGTTATATATTTTAAATGCAAAATAAATTATGGGCATCGGGTCCTTTTAAGTTTAGTCACAAAAATTTTCAGTGTTCCTAAGTAAGTGGAAAGAAAAGTTTTTTAATCGTTATAGTTTTTATATCTGTTATATATTAAAATTTTTTGCTTATTTTTATTTCAATTTTTTCGGAGTTTTTTTTATTTTGAAACTTAAATTTAAAATGATATTTTTTACTTATGTTTATTTTACTCTTTTTTAATCTTTGAAGAATCTTGCAATCAAATTTAAATCATCATACTTCCTATATAATTTATTGAATCTTTCATTTACTCTTTCTTTTTTATTTAGTTGTAAATACATAACTAATTTATGTATAATCATGAATTTTTTCTATTTTTCTATATAATGCCATCAAATATACATTAGCATGCAAGATTTAATCTCTTTGTAGCTCATTTCTAATTATAAATATAGAATGTACAAATGTTGAGCTCGAGACGTACAGTGTGAATTAAGTAAATAACAATACAGAAAAAATGCAGCAAATCAGTGCACTGGTGTTCTTCAAGAAGTCTGTGGAGCGTATGTTAGAACCAGGGAATTCTTATCGAATAAACCAAATATTTTTCAAGAAAAACCAAGTAGTTTTTAGCTTGTTATTTAAAATAATTGCGTAACTAACGTTTAAGATGTCAGTAACTATGCAAAATGTAAGGAAAACTGATTTGAATGGGAGGTGTTCACGAATGTGGGACTCTTAATTCATTGAAACAGTCTATCTTTTTACGTGACATTCCATTTACTGCATTAAAAATATTGATGCCTAAAATAGAAAATTGGAAAACAGTATAAAGGGTGCATATGTTATCATGTAATAAAATTTGTGTATTGCTATACGATATGGTCTTAACACTAAGGATTTTTTAAAATAAGAAATACCTTCAATAAAGTAAAAAGCTACATATGTGTAGGTATTATTTTCTTGTAACAGACTAAATAAATAAATACCAATTCCTATAAAGTTACATATTATTAGCCTAAAAACAAAGATTAATGTTTAATAGAAGATTACCAAGTCTTAGTTGAACGTTGTTGAAGATTTATTGAAAAATTGCTGTAATCAACGCTTAGTACTAACCTCAATAACCAGGAGACTAATAATTGTTATGCATCATAAGTTAGACTCGCTCGTTTAGCGGATACGTTCTCTACAAATTTGTTGATCCTCTGGAAGTTCAAAGGTGTATTTATATAATAAGTTTAAATTATTTCTATATGAGTAAGTACAACCTTTTTGTAACAGAATAAAATTCTACATACCGCTTGCTTTAACGTTACGTATTATTAACTTAGAAGCAAATGTGGTTGTTTAAGAAGAGATGATTAAGCCTTGCTTCGTAATTATTATAAAATTATAATTGAAATACGGCAGTAATCAGTAAACAATAATAAGCTCAATAATCGGAAGACGTTAATTGTTATGGATCATAAACTAGACTAGTATTTCTGTGGATCCGTTTTCCTCAAAACTGTTGGTCATGCAAATATAAATGCAAAGATACATGCAGATATTAAGTTGAAATTACTTGTTTTCATGAAATAAGTAAAAGGAATAGATTTTCTGCAGCATGTCAGGCAGGAATTAATACATTCATGAATTTTTAGTTGTTATGATTGAAAGTAATATTTACGAGTACTTCGAGAAAGAATTGAAGCAAATACGAAGTAAATAAGTTATATAAATTTAAACCTCTTTCATGAAAATAAAATAGACGAATACAAAGAAAATTGTAACCCAGTAAACAATATCTAGTCATGTAAAATGCATCTTTATCTTCTAAAACACAATTCAGAGTTTAAGCTAAAATTTGATTTTCTAATACTTTTAATGTACCTCTGAATTGTATTTAAAACTTTAATGTTAAATACTTTTTCGTAAGCTATAATATGAAATCGGACTCTATAAAAACATTATATTTCTATTTATGCTGTTATATCCTTATACGCATTAAAACTAATTTGTATTCAGCCCAAAACATAAATCTGTATCTGTAGGATTAGATTTTAAAGTATTCCTAGTTAAACTAATCTAAAATAAACTGTCTGCTTTTCATGCTAATCTCTTTCCTATACCTGAATCTCTAAACACAACGATTGAAAAAAAAAGACCCAAGGGATTTTTTCCTGCCTTCCAAAAAACGTTTTTTTTTCCTGAAAAATAATAGCTTTCGAATACCTTCGATTTTTTAAAAAGGGATAAAAAATATAACATATCTTTTTTTACTAGGATATCAAGCATTTGTCTAAACTGCATTTAAAGTCCTGTTTTTTTCCTACTGTCGTCTTACAAATGCAAAGATTTGTACAAAAATTCTCTGCACATCTCTTTAAGAAGGCTCACGGATGAATAATATTGAAATAGTTAAAATTTATCTCAAATTTAATTAATGAGAAAATTAGTGGTAAATCTTTAATCACTTAATTTAATATACTTCAAGATTTTTTTGAGAGAGTATGTTTTACTAAGTGACTCCGTTATATCATTAAACGTTTTGATTAAATAAAGCAGCCTTAAATTTCTTTTAGAATACTGGCAATGAGTCTATTTCAAAACATTAGAAGTAAAATGAATTTACTACTGTAAAATATTTCTTACCGTGAAAATATCTGAAAAAACCATTAATGGTCGGAAATTTATGATTAAGAGCCACCTGATGGGTGAAAATATAGCTTTTTTACTATTACTAATGCACTTAAAACGAACTTATTGACGTCATTGTTTGTTTTCTTCCAATACATTCACATTCGGCGCAGCAAATGAACACAAAGAACTATTAAAAAGGTATTAAAAAGCAATTTTGCCGAATAAAATGTTTTGAAAATTATTGAAAACTAATTATATTTTTCCTTTGTAGGCTTTGTATTCAAAACAAATCGTTTAAAGAAATTTTCTTCAGTTTCATATCTGACAGTTAATGAAATACTTTAATTTCCATCTTCAATTAGAAGATTTAGAAGAATTAAATATCGCATTTTCAAAGAGTAATATTTGGGTTATTTGTTTGTAATGGTATTAAAAATTCAAACTATCATAATTTAGAAATATATTTAAGTGCAAAGTTTAAATATTTCCGATGGAGAATGACAGTTTGTTTTTTATTCGACCTATTTTCGTGAATGATATTAGTCATTCCCTTAAGGGTACATATAGTACCTTTCTATCTGAAAAGTTTTCATTATCGCAGACTATCGTTGATTCAGCATAAAATAATATACTGTGATTTGTTAAAATATTTGTTTTCTAAACCATCAATAAAGATTTAACTGTTTATTGTTTTGATATTTGATTTGTTGTTGGTTCGGACCGATATTGTCTACTTTTTAGCTACATAAGGGGATATGGCACTGAGTTATACTACTTAACCCTTTAAAGTTCACTAGTGAAAAGGTTTTGGGATTTAACGAGGATAGGTTATAAATGTTACCTATGAACCTTATATATGTGAAAAATATTAAAATGCCTTTTGATAGTTTGGTGGGGGGAGGGGCAGTGTGTTTCAACTGTGGAACTCTCAACCCCCTTGTACAGTTCAAAAATAATACATTCTTAAAGTTTAAATAGCAATTAAATTTTAAGAAAATTAAAAATAAATTGAAAGAATACTGCATAATTACACGTAAAAGATAAATAGCTAACTAAACAATTTATAAGTTATGTTTTGGGTAGGTATAATTAGTTGGAGTCATTAAAAAGAAAATCGAATATCTTTTTTTTTCCAAGAAAAGAAGCTTAAACGCTTATATTTTAAAAAGAAAAATAAACTGTGTGTTGTGCTATTATTTATTAATAGTTTAAATTGTCGAAAACACTCTAAAAATCATTAATATACCTTAAAAAAGAAGAAAAAAATATTTTAGCAGGTTTTTTCACTACGAAACCACTGGTCTTTAAAGGGTTAAAGCTGATAACGAATGATTATGGACATCCATGTCACCAGCGGGATACGAACCCGCGAACTCCGGTATTCCTACACAATGAATCATCCTTTGATATGTTGTGATGGAACATAGCCATTCTAATTTTGTATATTCTAAACCTGATATTTCATTTTCCAATACAAAATAATGGAAATAAATAATTTACTATTTAATTTACAGAACAAATATAAAGTGCTTCATACGGGTTACTTGGTTATACTGTTTAAAAACATATTGTCAAAATACCTTTTCTGATTGGTCACTACAAAACTTAGTCTATATGTTCACATTCTAAAGTATTACTTAATTGTCAGTGGCCAAAATAGTACTATTAAATACTTCTCTACAATTTCTTGACACAGACTTAATGCACTATTTACATATTTCCTTTAATATTGCCTTTCTATTTTACCTATTCTTGTGAATGACAATAGTCTTTCCCTTAAGAGTACATAGTACCTTTCTAGCTGAAAAGTTTCCATTATACAGACTATGTTTGATTTAGTCTATATATATAAAAATGAATTTGTGTGTGTCTGTCTGTCTGTCTGTCTGTACTCAATAGACTCAAAAACTATGCATCCAATCGCCGTGAAAATTTGGGAAATGTTTAGGTATATCCCTGGGAAGGTTTTTGTAAATTTTCAACGTTCGAAATTCATTCCTTCCCCCTTTTTCGAGCATTTCATGTCATTATTCCAAGCATTATTTTCCGCGGTTAAACGCAAACGATTAAGTTTTTAATTTATCGCATCATATCTAAGGGAAAGAAGCAATGTGACGTCATCCCAAGTAATTGTTTTAAACGCAGTTTTCCACGGTTAAAAGCAGGAGATTAAAATGTTCAATTCATCACATAATAAATAGGCGAAAATGATATTTTTCTATCATTATGACGTCATTCATTTAAATATTTCCTTTATTCATTTCTTATTTTATATTATTTAAAATCGTCTGCTTAGTATCTATTCGATTTGAACTGAAATTTGAGATATAAAGTGATTCACTTTCATTTCTATGTGACACAAATTATAGCATTTTTATATGAGAACTAATTTTAAATTTAATTCTTGGTTCATTTTTGTTACAATGAAATGCATATCAACAATATTCTAAGTACAAAAAGTACATTTTTCAGTGACTCTCATGGCCAAATAAAACCTATCATTTTATATAGTTATCTTCATATTCATATGGTTGTCGATATGAATGTGTGTTTCTGTTTCATACAAAACTATGTGGTTTGTCATAAATTTCCTTAATTTTGGAAAACATTTATTACTACCAACAAAATTAGCACTGTTGCTGTCAAAACCTGTGCTTCCTATTCTATCACGTAATATGGCAAGATCTGTTAACTTTGCTAATCAACGTACAGTAGTAATACAGTAATGCAATTTAGGGTTAAGCTTATATTTTACAATAAAAAAAAGTTTGAGCAAATTTAATATAAGACAAATTCGATTATAAAAACTGAATAATGTTATAATACGCTTATGATAAAAATATATAAACATGCCAATGACTCGAACTGAACTTTGACGAATTTAGAGAGTTATTCACGAAAAATAAATCTTTGTTTAAAAGTAATATATTAAGTTCACCGTAGCGAAGCACGGGCAAACTTGCTAGTATAAAATAAAATGCTGTGATGTGTTGAACTATTTGTTTTCTAGACCATTCATAAAGGTTTAACTTTTTATAGTTTTGCTTTTCGATTAGTTATTGGTTCAGACATATATTGTATATTTTTTAACTAAACAATGGCTTATGAGACTGGGTTCTACTGCTTAAAGTTGATATCGAATGATTGCAGACATCCATGCCATTAGCGGAATCGATCATGCCACCCGCAATATCCGAAGCTCCAGAGCAGTGTCCTACACAATAAAGAATCCTTTGGCATCTGGTGATGGAACATTGCCATTCACATTTTGTATATTTTAAATACTGATATCTTACTTTCCAATACAAAATAATGGTAATAAATATTTTACCATTTAATTTACAGAACAAAACTAATGTGCTTAATATGTTCTATTGGTTATAAATGTTTAAAAATTATTTTTAAATACCTTTTTCTGATTGGTCATTACGCAACTTAGTCTACATGGTCACATTCTAAATCATTACCTAATTATCAGTTGCCAACATAGTACTATTAAAGGCTTTACTACAATTTCCTGACACAAACGTAATGCACAATGTTTCATACGTAGATTAAAAAAAATTTTAAAATAAAATAAAGTTCTTTTGTCCGTAGAAATATTCCTAAATAACCAGCAATTATCGTGATCCTGTTTTCAAATTGAAAATTAACTTGTGAAACAATGAAAATTAATTCATTTGTTAATAAGATATTTAGAGGAAAATCTTTAACCATTTAATTTAATAATAATTATTATGTTCATTTGTTTGCCAATTTGCTATATAAAACAGTTTTTTCTTGTAAACAATAAAATATATTCACGAAAGAAACATAGAAATATTCTTTCCAGTACAAACCTTTTCTTGTAAATAAGACTAACAGAGCAGGCAACAAATTGTTTCATATAAAATAGAAGCTAACTATATTTAACATTTTGTAAACCTCAGTTATAATAATACAAGAAGTTTAGTTTGGTTTTAGTTTTTTTTTAAATTCTAATATGTATCATATTTTTCAAGTTTTAGGTTTGTTGAATAAAAACATATTTATCTTGAATTTGGCACAAAAATTAGTTTCTAATATTCATATTTTAAAACTTATTTTGAGGGTAAGTAAATTACCTTCTTCTTTTTTTTGTATTTTGTTAAAATTTTATTATGTTGCATATTTTTAAAGTTTTAGGTTTACAGAATTGAAAACATACTTATCTTAAATTTCGCACAAAAATTAGTTTTACTATTCATATTTCAAAATTAATTTTACATGTAAGCAAATGGTCTTCTTCTCCTTTTGGTATTTTTGGTATTTTGTTCAAATTTTAATACGTAGCATATTTTAAATTTTAGGTTTACAGAATAAAAAAACATATTTATCTTGAATATGGCACAAAAATTAGTTTCTAATATTTTAAAACTTATTTTACGCGTAAGTAAATAACCTTCTTCTTTTGGTATTTTTCCTTCTTTTTTTGGCATTTTATTTTTTTAAATTGCTAAAAAATTTATTAATTGTAAGTGAATAATATTTTTAAGCATCTAGAGAGTTATTCAAAAAACATTTAACTAAATTTACATAAATTTACAAAGATACATTATGTTATGATAAATGCATAAAATGCGGTTTAGTGAAGATTTTATGTTTTAAGAGGTAATCTGTTCCAAAAAATAATAGGAAGAATAGAAAAATACATCTTAAATAATATTAAGATATAATATCATTCAGTTTAACTATATTACTAACAAATTTAAATTAATTAATACAATTACAGTAATGCCTTTTTTATATCCGGGATAGTTAGAACTATCTGGACTTAAAAAAATATGATAATATAATTAAATTTCTTATATAGAACAAAGCATTGGATTATTTTCCTCTTATATGGATAAATATGTGTATGAATTTCTATAATTTAAATTAAAATCTTTAAACTAGAAAATTTATAGATAGAAAATTCTAATTTAGGGATAAGCGCAAATATGACTATCTAGGCTTAAAAAATATGATAGTATAATTAAATTACTTATGTAGAACAACGCATTGGATTATGTTCCCCTTATATGGATAAATAAGTGTATTCATTTCTATAATTTAAGTTAAAGTCTTTAAACTAGAAATATTTATAAATAGAAAATTCTAATTTAGAGATGGGATCAAATATGACTAAATAACACTTCCTAAATTTTTTCTCGTACAATCTAAATCACTACATACATTTTAAGCTTAGTTATTCTTTTCACTAGGTGTATCTCTTAAATTGGTCGATAATTTGAGAACAGATTATAATGCATTTCCAATACTGAAGTGTGCCATTCACGCTTCTTCTCGATAGACATTCTTAAGAATACTTTGGACAGGATCACCGAGAGAAAAAAATAAAGCTCATGGTCCATCCAATGATTTAAGAGGCATCGTAACAGAAAAGAATTCTGAGAGGAAAGTCATTTCCTCCTCTGCTGGGCTCTTCTGGTTCGTGTCAGCCCTCCTACACGACCTATTAATATAGTTTTTTCTGGAAGAAATTCATTAATCAACGTCCTCTACTGTATTAAAAAGGAAATCTCTCTTTTTTTCAGTTTCAGCCAATTTTTAAGTATTTAATGTTGAGTTACTCTAAATAGAAGAATTTTCGAGCTTAAAATTGATGTTTTGATAAAAATGATAGATTAGGTTAAAAAAATGTTAGTCTTCGTACTTCGTAAAAAGTAATTTGATGCATATGATTTCATTTTGAAATAACTTTTTCATATTCAACTGGAAGGTATTGTGTTCCACCCAGAAGTTATCGCCTAACAATGCATATCTCTTCTAGATATCTATTTGACAACATCCACATTATCCGGTTGAAGTCCACGTGTCATTCAAAATGTCAAATGGAACAGTTGTGTTGTTTGGTTTTGGAGCACTACTGTCTTCTTTTTGCAACACGATCGCTAATGATCCCGGGACCGACTGCTTACTGCCTATTCCGAACAACTACGAACATCCATGCCATAGTGGGATTCGAACCCACAAACTTCGTTTCCGAAAGCCAGCAACCTAACCATTCGGCCATCGTTCGTCCAGTTGTGCAGTTAGAGATAGGTTTATTATTTTTGCCATATACCTATAGCAAATTTTCTGTAATGGGCTGCCTTTCTGGTGATTATTTTCTGAGAAGCGATAAACCAAAATTTATGTATATATATATATATATATATATATATATATATATATATATATATATATATATATATATATATATATATATATATATATACATATGTATGTATATTTATGAGGTAGCGGTATTACGATATAACGATATATATTTGTGAGGTAGTCATATATATTTGTGTTAAATATGATGAAACCCAAAAATTCCGTAAAAGCAGATCTAATCAATTTCGAAGAGAAAGGAATATCGATATCACGTTAAGAGATAGGACATCAACTACTTTCGATCTTGTAGAATATAATTCCTGTAGAAATTATTTGTGAAACGCAATAAAAATGCCGTAATATTTAGTAAAATTATTTCTAACATGCAAGATTATTTAAATCAAGATTTAAAATGTATTGTGAACTATTCACAATCTTTAGTCGATCTACCTTAATTATGACTTTACGTCACTCTATTTTGCTTTTAAAGTAGTATTCAGAGCATACAAAGACATATTGTGTTGAAAATTACATCACGAAATGGGGAAACTTGAATTGTTTATAAGCTTAACGAACAATGCAATATGCAAATATAAATCAATAACCGTTCCATATTTAAAGCATTTAAATGCAAATATTTAGATTGTGTTATGCACTAGTAGTGTCTTGAGTTTAAAATAAGACATTTATGCAGCTCATTATTATTTCCGAAAAGAATATAAATGCCCAGGATGCGTATTAAATTAACACCTTAACGTATTGGAATTGGCATGAAAATACCTATATAAAAGGGTGCAATCTAATTTATAATTTATGTAATTTACTTATTGCAAATTTAAGGGAGAAATGAGCAGACTCCCCCTGGAATTCCCCATGGGTATGTTATAGCCATACTATTCATTCTATATGTAACAACATTCATAGTTTACTACATTCATAATTTTAGGAAATTAATTCCATTTCTCTATTCTGAATTAATATCAAGTATATTAGTCAAGTAAACAAAAAAAAATATTGAACTAATTGCATTATATACTTACTTAAATATACAATAATAAACATATATACAACAATAGACATTATTATTTTAATTTTAAATGAAATTTTATAAACTTTTGAATCCATAAATTAGATTTAAAACTGAATGACAGGATATATTAGCTGCTTTTAGAAATGCGGGTGTTAAATGTTAACACATTGTGTGCGGGTACATTTCGCATCGGAATTGTACCGTGAGCGGGCGTTTTGCGATGAAATTGAGTTATTCAGTTCAATCTCAATAGATGGAAAATTATTTAATTTTTTAACGAACTTTTCTTATTTTATATTGAAATATATAAACAAATATATAAATAGAAATATATAAATCACAACCATAAGATTTTTGTAAACAAAAAGTATATTTTTAGTGGACACATTTAAAATAATATCGTAAATAAGAAAAATCAATTAGAAATATTAGTATGTAGTTTTAATTTTTTCGAATTATGTTATATATAAACATTTTTACATTATAAAAAAAAGAAAAGAGGAATCATAAAACTAATAATGCAAAAACTAGTTTTTATTTGTTAAAATGTTTCGAGAATTTACGTAGTAGACAAGAACATTCGGCTTCGTTTTCCTGTATATACCATTATTTTTGTACCCAGAAACAAAACATGTTGTTACACAAACCGGTACTAGTACATGTCTCGCTCTCAAGTATCAATCGTCAGAAAACGTACTAGTACCTGTCCCGCATACAATGTATTAAATATCAAATTATTCAAGTAAAAGTGCAAATAAATATAATAATACAGGAATATTTTAATTTAAATAACTAAAACACAAATTTTCACTCTTTATTTGTATCAGATTTGACTTGCGGTAACAAAAATAACAAAAATAATAACTAATTTTTCATGAAACTCTCGATTTTAATTTTGTTTCTGTACAAATTTTTTAAGCTCCATAAATTTAAAGTTTGTTTGTTTCGCTCATCGGTTACGGAGTATTGGGATTTATCACCGGATCTGTTAGTTACAGATCTTGGCTCAACTGAAAGACAATAACAAATATAGTCTATTCCCAATTGTTCCAGCTAATGAATTTACGGAAACCGACATTCTTCCCCATTGGCTGAGATGGAGATAGAAAAGAAAGCCCTATTTCACTCCTAGAGGGTGAGAAAACCCATTGTGGGACTACTTCCTGTTTCTGTACTCAAAGTTCACTTCCCTATTGTTTAGAACTGAGGTTCCCAACCTTTTCTGAACGACCCCCCCTATAAAAAATTAGAAGTCCCCTCATCCTTTATAGTTAATTATATTAAATATTAAAATATTGTTGGATATTTATTTCAGCACAATGTATAAATCAATTAAAACAACCTTCAGAGGGTGAAAAATACACTTTTACCGACTAATTTGCATGTTTCTGTATTCCGTATTCATGTCATTAGCGTTTACAGCAGAGGTTCTCAACCTTTTCTGTACCACCACCCACTGTTTAAAATATTCTAACACTTCCTTTTTTTATAATAATTAATTATACTAAATATTAAAATATTGTTGCATATTTTTCTAAGCCCAATGTTGAAATTAATTAAAATGCCCCCAGAGAATCAAATATACACTTTTACGGACAATTTCGTATGTTTCATTATTTCGAGTTCACCTCACTAGCGTTTTGTGCAGATATTCTCAACCTTTCCTGTACCACCACCCACTGTTTAAAATATTCTAACGATTCCTCTTTTATAATAATTAATTATGCTAAATATTAAAATATTGTTTCATATTTATCTAAGCACAAAGTATAAATTAATTAAAATAGCCCACTGCATCTATGAGATTCAGCACATCCTATGGTGTAAGTTCCGATACGCATTCAAAGGATTGTTAAAAGGTAAAAACATGAAAATCTAAAAATTAGTTAATAAGGTCTATCTCACTCAGTATTGTCGGTATACTAGTATTAAAAATTTAATTTCAAGATCTGTGAATGTAAAAATAAAACAGTAAAAATATAAATCATGCTACTGACATGGATGTACCTAGATTTCCACAATCAGTCGTAAGAAGTTAGTTAGCTGCTTAATAAGGTCCTTCTTACTAGGTAATGGCGGTATATTGTATAATAATTTTTAATTTTAGAATCTGATAGTAAAAAAAATAAAGCAGCAAATTTACAAATCATGTTACTGACATTGATGTTCCTAGTTTTCCCCAATAAGCCGTAAGCTGTTAGTTAGCTCCTTAATAAGGCCCCTCTCACTCTATAATGGTGGTATTCTAGTATTAAAATTTTTAATTTTAGGATCTGCCAGTGAGAAAATAAAACAGTAAATTTACAAATCATTCTACTGGCAGGGATGTTCCTAGTTTTCCACAATCAGCCGTAAGCTGTTAGTTAGCTTCTTTATAAGGGCCCTGTCACTCGATAATGGCAGTATTCCAGTATTAAAATTTTTAATTTAGTATCTGCCAATTAAAAGAGTGAATTTATAAATCATGCTACTGACATGGATGTTCCTAGCTTTCCACAATCAGTCTTAAGATGTTAGCTGCTTAACAAGTTCCTCTCACTTGATAATGGCGGTATTCTAGTATTAAAACTTTTAATTTCAGGATCTTCCAGTGAAAAAATAAAACAGTAAATTTACTAATCATGTTACTGGAATTTATGTTCCTAGCTTTCCATAATCAATCGTAAGGTGTTATTCCTGGACAATTTTTCTTTTTGTTCTAAAATAATTTACCAGAATGCTTCAAGAAAAATTCTTTCGTTTTTAGTAAGTTTAAATTTATTCCCCTTTTTTTCTCTTTATGAATGAAAAGTGATGACAACAGTTGTCATGATTTCCTGCTTATTGTATCATTTTTTATGTCATCAAAGTTGCGAACGTGTTTAGAAAGTTCTCACTGCCACTCTTATTTCTGATTACTGAGCAGTTTATTTTTTCCTCCTTTTAATACAATGAAGGCATTATACTTTACATTTGGACATTCTTTTCGACAACATATATGTTCCAGTTTTCACTATATTCATCTTTTCAAGTCTCTGACGTCATAATTTGGTTTAATTTATGAAGCACTGTGAATCATCGTCGTGAGCTATTACTACATAAGATATATTTTATTAGAATCTTTAGGTTTTGTATCATTATACTAAAGTGTCATACATTTATTGATATTGTGTCATTTTATTGAATGAATTAAACTGCATTTTTATTTTAATATGTATTTGGAGCTAATAGTGGTGAGAACATATTTACTTATTACTTAACGATACACGTCTTAAATTCAGTATGATGTGGCCAACATTATGTATTTCCTCAGACAGAAATAAGTTTAGGTAAAATCAACTTTAAATAAATCTTAACGCTAAAAAAATTGCATTATAGTTCACTTATACTTTTATCTTTATTATTTTATCTCTGTAGCTAAAAACGCTCGAAAACAGTTTATATCATGAATTTTGTAACCACTCCAGAATAATGTTAATTGCAGAAAAACAAACTTTGACTTTTTATAACCTTGCCCTTTGTAATCCATGAATAAATCGTATTTTGTATCTTATACACAAATGTTTTCCCCATTTTTGACTGAAAAAACATAAAAAACTGAATTAAGTATATCATGCTAACCATGATATACCACATCGAGATCAATACAATATTATATATATATATATATATATATATATATATATATATATATATATATATATATATATATATATATATATATATATATATATATATATATATATATATATATATATATATATATATATATATATATATATATGTATGTATATATATGTATGTATATATATATATGTATATATATATGTATATATATATATATATATATATATATATTATATATATATATATATATATATATATATATATATATATATACATATATATACATATATATACATATATATACATATATATATATATATATAAATAAATAAATATATATATATATATATATATATATATATATATATATGATAATTTTATACTAAAAATTAACTAACGTAATTATGTCTTGAAGTAATTATATCTTGAAGTAATTTTTGGGCCATTCTATCCTTTACTATTATGTCTTTTCTAGCAATAGTGAATGTCTGTATTTCCCCTGTGGATTTCTTCCTGTTCCAAAAGTAACTAAAAATAGGTTCTGTTGCTTACACTACGTCATTGGCGTCACCCGCGTGACTTCTGTAAGGTTCCGTAAGGAATTTTGATTGGTTGGCACACACCTGAATACATATGATATATATGTGTATATATAGTAAATGTGGCTTTATATATATATATATATATATATATATATATATATATATATATTTATACATAAATGCAGTAATGAGTTATTTGTTCTAAGTGAATTCATTTAAATGATTTTTGTAATTATACCTCATATCTTTTTTGTACAATTAAGAGTAACATTTTATGCATTGCGGCAGAAAACTAGACTCTAATTTTATATGCAGTACTTGATAATTGAAAAAAAAAATAGCATAGCCTTAATATTTATTCTAAAATGTTTGCTGTTTTCACCGCTGATGCCGTAAAATAACCAAAGACGACTTCTTTTTACCCACTACCATCCTCTTTCCATCTTCTGGGAAAAGCATTTCCTCAGTTCAGGACTTGAATTTTGATAGGCTAGTCTTTATTTTGTTTTCAACCACGTTCGCGCTTTTTCGCTTCCCCTTCCTTTGTTCAAAAATTTATTTACTTTCACCTGTCTCATTAATATTGTAAAATAAGGATCGTAAAATAAATTTCCACCGAAGTAAAAGAAACGCATGAAAAAGATCGTATTTTCTACTTTTATCTCATTTTGCAACTTGGAATTTTGAACAAGGCAGTTTCGTATTAAGTAATTAGTTGTAGTAATTTTTAGTGTTTATATGGTAAGTTCTTTTCTTAAAGAATATTTTTTTTTATTATAGATAAAATATTAGAACATTACGTTTTGTATCTATGCAACGCTATCATGCTAAATATTGGTGGAAAAATGTGGTGGAAAAATTTTGGTAAAAAAATTAAAGTCTCACATAATGCAAGTATAGAGATGTATGTAGAATCTGTTCAGTTTGACATCTTAAGCCTAGCTAGACTGTATATACTGCAGTGGTTAGAAATAATATAAAAATGGTTGTGGCACAATGATATGAAGAAATCTAGTTATTGACGTCTCACATAACGCAAGTATAGAGATGTATGAATCTGTTCAGTTTGACTTCTTAAGCCTAGTTAGACTATATACTGCAGTGGTTAGAAAGAATGTAGAAATGGTTGTGGCACAATGGAATGAAGAAATATAGTTATTCACATCTCACATAATTCAAGTATACGGATGTATGTAGAATCTGTTCAGTTTGACTTCTTAAGCCTAGCTAGACTATATATGCTGCAGTGGTTAGAAAGAATATAGAAATGGTTGTGGTACAATGATATGAAGAAATATAGTTATGCACGTCTCACATAATGCAAGTATAGAGATGTTTGTAGAATCTGTTCAGTTCGACTTCTTAAGCCGAGCTAGACTATATATACTGCAGTGGTTAGAAAGAATATAGAAATGGTTGTGGCACAATGGAATGAAGAAATATAGTTATTCATGTCTCACATAATGCAAGTATACGGATGTATGTAGAATCTGTTCAGTTTGACTTCTTAAGCCTAGCTAGACTATATATACTGCAGTGGTTAGAAAGAATATAGAAATGGTTGTGGCACAATGATATGAAGAAATATAGTTATGCACGTCTCACATAATGCAAGTATAGAGATGTATGAATCTGTTCAGTTTGACTTCTTAAGCCGAGCTAGACTATATATACTGTAGTGATTAGAAAGAATATAGAAATAGTTGTGGCATAATGATATGAAGAGATATAGTTTTTTCACGTCTCACATAATGCAAGTATAGAGATGTATGTAGAATCTGTTCAGTTTGAATTTTAAGCCTAGCTAGACTATATATACTGCAGTGGTTAGAAAGAATATAGAAATGGTTGTGGCACAATGATATGAAGAAATATAGTTATGCACGTCTCATATAATGCAAGTATAGAGATGTTTGTAGAATCTGTTCAGTTCGACTTCTTAAGCCGAGCTAGACTATATATACTGCAGTGGTTAGAAATAATATAGAAACGATTGTGGCACAATGATATGAAGAAATATAGTTAAGCATGAAATTCCACTCATCATGCTGTATGACGGAGGAGAAAACATGAAGCATTTTGGTATTTTTAACAAAATCAAAGTTTTATTCAATGCTTTAGCAAGCAAAAGTACATGCAGCTTTTTCAGTTTGAATTCATAAATCAAACTAGAATAAATATGCACGAATACGGAGACATATAGTAATTCACAGAAAAACATATGAATGCATAACATGAACAGAGAAACATTTAATTTTAAAATATTTAATTTTAATTTTTAAGTTGGCATTTGGCTTAATCAAAGATAAATATTCAACTGATTTAATTGTGTCACTTTTAGTCTTATTGTCAGGAGTATAAACTTTACTCATCATAAATGTAAATTAATTACAATTAAAATAACTTGAAAAACATACCTACACAGAGAGACATTTAATTTTAAAATATTTTTTTCTAATTTTTACTTTGGCATTTAGTTTAAAAAAAATTAATATTCAGCTGATTTAATTGTGCCTCATTTAGTCTAATTTTCAAGAGTATAAAGTTGACTCATCATACATGTAAATCAATTACTAGGAAAACAACTTGAAAAACATATGAATGCGTACCTGCTCAGAGAGACAATTAATTTTAAAATATTTTTTTCTAACTTTTACGTTGACGTATGGCTTAGTAAAAGATAAATATTCAACTGATTTAATTGTGCTTCTTTTTGTCTTATTTTCAGAAGTATAAAGTTCACTCATCGAAAATGTGAATGAATTACAAGGAAAACAACTTGAAGAACATATGAATGCATACCTGCTCAGAGAGCCATTTAATTTTAAAATATTTTACTCTAATTATTACTTTGACATTTGGCTTAATAAAAAATAAATATTCAACTGATTTAATTGTGCCTCCTTTTGTCTTATTTTCAGGAGTATAAACATGACTCATCGTAAATGTAAATCAATTACAAAAAAATAACTATTAATATAAAAACTTATGATATTACTTTATTTTACTAATTCATTACAATTAGTTTTTTAGGCATTTCCAGATGTTGATTATTAGAAATCGACACTCAGATTTATATATGATCTTACTCCTTATTTCAAAGAAAATTTATTTTAAATCCTTACGATTAAAAATATTTTAACTAACTTGATATTTAATACGTAAGCAATAAATTATCTGCCATATTCCTACTGTGAATATATAATTTATACATTAAAAACATAAATATATAAACATAAACATAAATAATTACTCTTTTTGTAAAATCATGCTTTATGTATTACCTATCAAACATGGAATAAAAGCACACTTCATCTAAAACATTTTAATTATTTCAAGTATGTAATAGCATTTATCTTTTTTTTTATCGGGAAAACAACGTAGGTGCTTTGGCTCTTTCAATATTCATCAAAAATAAACTGTAAAATTTACTAACATAATGACGCTAAGAAGCACTCTTTGGTTCTGAAAACATGCACTAAAAGCAATTACGGAAAGCTTCTATTATTTTAAAGAAGAAACATGTTTAGACAACTAAAAGTTTGCAATTAGATTATACTAACCAAAATACTTGGTTGTCAGTTTTAATAAATAAAACGCGAGCCCCATATTTTGAATCGGTGTGTTTAAAGTAAAACTGTCAATGTTATTCAGAAGTTTTAGTACTTATTAATAGAATAGTTTTACTTTAAAGTTACAGCAATACACATTTTTGTTATATTTCTTTATAGCTATTTCAGTGTATTAATGTAATTTACAAATCAGTAAATGTCATTTAAAGTGTTCAAATGCAACGATGTGAGATCGTTCAATTGAAAGAAAAATGTTTTTCCTTGCTGCACAAAAGGTACAACTCAGAGAAATTGTTGTATTAATATAGAGTCGCTTTATGAAGATAAGAAAATATAGGACAAATTAACACTAACCGTTTAAACCATCTCAAAATTTGCATATAATACGGATAGATGCGGTCATATCGTCTCAAAACACCTCAAAATTTGCACATGGTACGTACAGCCATATTGTTTTAAAACTAATTTATCTGTCCTTCACCATGTGATCAGGATGGACTTACTAATCAAAGGACCAAATACTAATTAAATGCCAAGTGTTAATCAAAGTACAGCACTTTTCGGGTAATCGACCAGCACCATCATGACTAGGATCTACTTTGGAGTGCGGAATATGAACGAAGAACAATGGTTGTTATCAACTGCGTGGTCCAAGTCCTCTGGTCAAAATAATCTATCTTATAAGAATTATTTCATGTATCATATTATATATATGAGAGTAAATATTTAAATTCTAAGAGTTAACACGCAAGACGTTTCTATTAGAAACTAACCTCATGTGTCATCAAATAGTGTGATGCACTTATAGTTAATTAAATCCCTAAATACAAATTATGTTTTAAAAACCTGACACACACAGATATATATATATATATATATATATATATATATATATATATATATATATATATATATATATTATATATATATATATATATATATATATATATATATATATATATATATATACATACATATATATACATACATATATATACATACATATATATACATACATATATATACATACATATATATACATACATATATATACATACATATATATACATACATATATATACATACATATATATATATACATATATATATATATATATATATATATATACATATATATATATATATATATATATATATATATATATATATATATATATATATATATATATATATATATATATATATATATATATATATATATATATATATATATATATATATATATATATATATATATACCCCACAAACTCTTCACAGCTAGATTCCTAGTTGGGAGTACATGAAAACTGCCCAAAGAAGCGTACCTGTACATTCCATAGTTTACGAGAAAAATCTAAAACACAAAGTATGACTCGCTTCAGGTGCAAAAAGAAACATTTTATTGAACATATCATCATCATCAGTATAGGCACGGACATACTCCCTAACAGTTCGTAAGGCATTTCCATTACATCGGCTGTACATCAGGTACATGTCCCAGTAGTCAAGACCGAATTACTTGGCCACCGTACGAAGACTACGAGTCGCTGCAAAGCAGCCTTTTAAATACCAGTTCAACGGCGGCTTAACGTCATTCCATGGTGCACGCGCATGCATGACACAATATGCGAACATTTTAAACATTATAGTCTTGAAAGATATACAAATACTTTTGTTGATATGTCCAATAAAGTGTTTTTGTCTTGCACCGGAAGTGACCTCATACTTTGTTTTTCGTATTTTTGTTGTAAACTATGTATCGTTCAAGAAAACTTCTTTGAGCAGTTTTTATGTACACCCAACGAGGAATCTATCTACGCAGAGTTTACGCGGTCATTTTGGGACACTCTGTATATATATATATATATATATATATATATATATATATATATATATAGATAGATAGATAGATAGATATAGATATATTCAAGTTTATTAACTTAACTATAACTTAACAAGATTTCAGAACAATATTAGTTATTTTATAAAATCTATTTCTGTAGTATATTAACTCAAAATATTATTACGCCGATCTTCAGGTTATGAAAAAGAAAAATATGTTTCATGGGTATATTTCACGTGGGGAAAGACTTTTAAACGTCATGTTTTAATATTTATGCCGAAGGTTGGATGCAGAAAGTTTTCTATTTCCTTCCAAACATAACTCGCAGGAAAACTTATTCGGTTCGCAATCAAATCTTTCCTTCTGGTGAAAGGAATTTTCACGATTCACGCCCTGAATTTTGATGGAATCTGGTATATTTCATTTCCGCTCAATAATGCCCATCACCCTATAACTTCAAAATGAATTTAGTTAGTGTCACCATAGGAAACGGGATGTTTTATATATAGGTACCTCTACAGTTATTTATAATTATTTATGTCTCTCTATCATTTATGCAAAAGAAAGACATTCACCATATCTTGGACTTACTGTATCAAGACGTGGCAAATATATATAAAGACTGTTTTCTAAACTCAGAAGATAAATAAGGGGTTTCTAATTGCTGCAACATGAAAAATGTTTGAAAAAAATTATAGTTCTATTGGTTTTCTTTAATGTAATTTATTAAAAGACTAGTACTTATTAATTGACTATCAAATGAGACTTTATTTTATCTAGGATTAAGAGAGCTGGCATTGAATATACATGAAGTTAGTTAGTGTCACTATAGAAAACGGAATGTTTTATATATAGGTACCTCTACAATTATTTGAAATTATTTATGTGGGTGTATCTTTTATGCAAAAGGAAGTCATTCATCCTATCTTGAACTTATTGTATGAAGACATGGCAAATATATATAATGACTGTTTTTCTAAACTCAGAAGTTATATAAGGGGTTTCTAATTGCTGAAGCGTGAAAAGTTTTTGAAAAAAATTATAGTTCTGTTGTTTTTCTTTAATGTAATTTATTAAAAGACTAGTATTTATTTAAACAGACAATACTCTAGTAACGAAAGCGTTGCCTTTGCCGACTGAGCTGCCATGGGTGGATTACCATTGTCTTTGTAGTATTATTTAACTTGATTTTTATTTTAACTCTTTGAGTTAATACGCTTTAGGTTGATTGGTTGGTTTGGTTTATTGGCGCAAGATCCAAGTTTGGATATGCTGCGCCAAACAAAAGAGCACTTATAAAAACAAGGTTGTATAATTTTAAAGTATGGGAAATAATACTAAAAATTAAAAAATATATATATAGCAAAAACAAGGTAGAGACTTGCATTAAAACATTAAAAATTTTAAATGAGGTTTAAAACATTAGTGCGAAAGAGAAATTTAAATAATTTGGAATGAGGGGTTTCGCCCAAAAGTTCTTTCAAACTAGGATGAAAAGTTTTAAAATATATATAATAAAAACGTTTTAAAGCATTACATGAAGTTAAAATATGATGAATAGTGAGTTGGGAATGACAAGTTGAGCATTGCGGAGTAGGCTCAGCACATAGCAAATGTTTATGAGTGAGTCGGCTATGGCTAAAACGAAGACGTGTTAAAATGACGTCCATTCGCCGATTTCTGATAGGTGACCAAAATGAGATGGATGACCTGATGGAGTGAAGTTTGTTTTGAGTTTCTGTGTTCCACTCTGCATTCCAGCGGTCATATGTAATACCAGAGGTTGCTTTTTTATATCATTATAAGGCAGAGGACCATAGTATGATGTTGTTGCCTGTCTCGCCAAAGCATCAGCCTTTTCATTACCGCAAATACCGACGTGACCTGGAACCCAACAGAAAATGATATAAAACCTACGAAGAGAAAGATTTTTGTGCAGTTGGGTAACAAGAGAAACATAACTATGAGTATTCGAGTCAGTTTTGAGGCTTTCCAGCACACTGACTGAATCCGAGTAGACTATAAAGAACCTTTTATTACTGGATGAAATGTACTTTAAAGCTTCGTATATGGCAATGACTTCGGCCTTAAATATGGAACACAAAGGATGAAGACTATAGCTCAAAGCGTTAGAGTCAGTACAAAAATCAAAACCAGCATAATCTTGAGATTTTTTAATAAGCTTTAAAAGGAAGCTAGTATGTATCTTCAAACTGGAAATACTGTAAATAGTGTAATAGAGGATTGCCATTTGTGATCAATATACCAGAAAATGCAATTAGTTGTGTTTTGATTTATTCATTTCTTACAGTGTTGCCTCATGATTTGTATTTTAAACTATTAGTTAATACCGTGAAAACAAAAGTAAAATATTGCTATTGAAATAATTTGATAGAAGCAAAGCTCTCCCATAAAATAGATTAACCTGACAGTTTCTATGCTCAATGAGTTAATAAATAGCAACTGTTTTAATGCACAGTAATTACCAATAAATATAAGTTGTTTGAATATAAATTGGAAGTTAGAGATTACGAAGTCTTTTGAAATATATGATATATAATTGTAAATTAATATGTATTTAAATGATGAATATAATTGTGATGCAAATTCTACCTATGTATTTTTATCATATATTGTACCTTCAAATCAATAAATATTCATTTGCGCAGTTTAATGCGAATTTAATTGCTGTCGCCTTTTATTAGTTTATACACTTGTCATTCATCAGTGATGATTTAATTTAAATTTTTTTAATTCCCTGTCAGACTTAATTAATTGTATCTGGGCTATACAATTCTCACATTTACAAATACGATTCATTTTAATTTAATGTCGTAACACTTAACACTATGATAATCATGAAAACTTTATAAATATTCTTATATAATTTACTTTTTATTTATTTTCAAACAAATCTCTTTATCGTAAAATATTAATTTGTTCCTGGTTTAAAAAATTCCTGCTATTAGCGTAGTGGTTGACAAATTTTAGTAATGGATATTCGTCGCTTAAAAAAAAGTGAAGATATGAGAAGAAAAATATTGCACGATGAAGAGGATAATTTTTCTTCCAGAATAAAATGTAAAACGAGAATGGTCTGTAATTATCGTATAATAAATATATTTATGGCAGCATTAAGGCCTAATTTATAAAAATAAATCAATATATTTTGCATTAAAATGATATCAAATGGGCCTCAGAATGAGAAATTTCATTTTTATCTTGAGGTTTTATGATCTCTAAATATAATTGATCTAAACTTTAAACATGAGTAATTTACTATAACAAAATTACTAGTTAACATTTATCCATAAAGGGGAAACGGACATTACAAATGACAGTTTTTGACTAATAAATTGTCTATTTTGACTAAAAAAATTAAGCGAAAATATCTTAATAGGATTATAAGTTGTTTACAATTAAACATATATTTTATAACATTAAGAACAGAGTCTTTGTAGCACAGCTTTATTTTTTTTAATTTAATAAACATTTTTACAAATTTGGAAGTTTTTATATGTTATCAATGATTTCAAAATGTTCAGATGCATTAAGAAGCAATACTTTTTTTCTGTACGTAATATACTAAATTGCTTCTTACAATCATCATGTCTTTCATCCACTTTTGAAACGCTTAGTATTTAAAGTGAAATAACGTGAAATAGTTAAAAATACCTTTTTAAATGATGCAAAAAATATATAATTGTTTGATATAAATTTCATTTCACGTGAAGGTAAATTCATACCATGTACATATTAATATTTTGAATTCTAACATGCATGGAAACTTCAGTAGCTGCTAAAATATCCAACTTTTCATTTCTTGACTTTTTCTTTTCATGGTATCATAAGGACCATTTATACTTGACTTCTGGGTGGAAGGTGTCACATTGTCCTGCTGAAGAACCCCAAGTCCATTGGAATGCACAGTGGACATGAATGGGTGCAGATGATCAGATTTGATGCTAACGACCGTGTTACCAGTCAGAATCGTATCTAGACGAATCAGGGGTTCTGTATCACTTCAGCTACAAGCGCCCCATACTATCACAGTATCTCTACCACCTCCTGCAGTCTCCTGTTGACATACAGGGTACATGTATTCCTGAGATTGAATTTATACACATCTATCCTTTAGATACAATTTAAAACGAGACTCATCAGACCGGGCAACATGTTTCAGTCGTCAACAGTCCAATGCCGGTGTAGACGGGCTCAAGCGAGGCTTAAAGATTTGTATAGTGCAGTCATCAAGGGTACAAGATGTGAATTCGGCTAAGAAGCCCATATCGATGATGTTTATTAGAATGGCTCGTCCACTGACGCTTAATGATGGTCCATCATTAAAATATGCAACAATTTACTTAAGGGTTGCGCATCTTAATGGTTCTCCTCAGTATCTCCTCGTTCGTGCACGTTGTTTTTCCGGCCTCGGACATGTCACAGATTTGATGTTGTACGGGATTCCCAATACTGAAAGTACATTCGGGAAAATCCAAATTTCGTCGGTACCTCGGAGATGCTGTGTTCCATCTCTCCTTGGGTGACTATAACACCACATTCAAATTCAATTAAATCTTTATAACCTCCCTATGTAGCAGCACGAACCGATCTGACAACAGTGCCAGACACATGTTGTTTTACATAGGAATTGTGGAACGCAGTTCCGTATTCTTATTGGATACTTATCCCTTTATTCGCATACGCATGTCTATACCATGTGTGGCTCTAATATTCAATTTCAACAATATATCGTTTTAAGATTTTTCAAAAATATAAACGAAATTTCACTTAAGCATTTAATAACGTCACAATTTCTTAAATTCCCCAAACTGTTCTGCAACATAAAGTAACTAACATAAAGATTCCATATATCTTTTGTAGATTAAGCCAATGTAAATGAAATTGTATTCGTTATAAGCATTTAAAAAATCCAACAAATTCATTTTGACTATTTCTCTGTGCTTTATATTATGCATTGAAAATATAAGGCGTGAAATCGGGTATGTAATAAAAAAATTCTTTGCATCTTCAGCACTTGATAAAAATATTTATAAAAACGAAATTTATGGAATAAAAATTATTTGAAATAAATTTTTATAGAAAAGACAGTACATGCATGCATATATATAACATGTTGATAGAACTTCGATCATTTAGTATGGAAATCGTGAAATTTACTATCATTACGCTGTGGTTCCTGGACAATATTATAAACGTGCATATTTATAACTTGGATTGTCGGTTGCTTAAACTATCATCTTTGTGAACAATCTGCAGCATACAAAAATTTATTCAATATTTCTATTAATACGTCTATCTTTAATAGTCGTTCTAACCTTTAATCGAAAAAATTTAATACCCAGACCGAAGGCTTGGTGCGAAGCAGTTAGTACACACACACACACACACACACACACACACACACACACATATATATATATATATATATATATATATATATATGTATATCTTGAAATAGAGAGATAGCTAGGTTCCGGTGTTCTAGTGGATTTTCTTTATCATAAAATAAACTAAAAACATATATGCACCTCAATTTGTTCTTTCATCTTTCAAGTATAAAATACGCTCCATAATTTTGAAGTGACTTGCATATTGATGAATACCTTACACATAATTATTATGGAATCCACAAAGTTAAGCATGTTCCATTTAGTTTTTAGTGTTCTATATGTTTAATGGATCAGCAACTTTCATGTTATTAATCAGAATACCGTTATATAAATAATATTTTAAAATTTACGATAAGATCTCTTGTTTTACGTTTAGTGTCAGTCACTAATTCTCCTCTTTAAACGCACTTTTAGCATTATTCACCATTAAGAAAATGGAAGATTGAATTTTACAACATATTTTACAGCCAAGTAATAAAAAAAGTTACTTCATGTATATTACTGCCACAAAGCTCTTTCACAAAAATAACAGTCTATATTTAATATGCACCTCTGTTCACAAGCAGCAACGATATAAGCTTCACAAATGACCTATTTTCTCAAATCGTAAAATAATACTACTTCTCAAAGTGTATATTTTGGGCAATATATTTCCGCCTGCTATGCAAAAGTTCCGTTAAGTACACATCAGTCTGATTTCTCTCGATTTGGGAGTGAGAAAACTGCAAATATAGAAAAGAATATTTATACCTTAATTTATTTGGCTCATTTGATATATCTTTACAACCCTCGGAAAGCGAGGGTGAAAATGCTGATAATATTTGCGAGTATATTGTAGCAAATAACAGCATTTTACTGAAAGAAAAATAGTCGTGACTTGTCGCATTTTCTCAGTTTGAATTGTAACGTGTATAATATATAACGTAAGTGGATATATTTAGCCCTAACTGCTATGATATATTTTTCAGCCTGCTTTATTACAGGGGGAAAGAACGTTGTTCACACGTAATGCACGAAAATTATTAAAGCGAAAATGAAGTAATTTTCTTCAAATGTAAAGGTGCATTTATGTAATAAAGAAAATTGAATACAGTTCGTGCATTATGATATCACTGTTTAGTAGGGTTTGTAATGTGAGTAAACCTTTTACCGGTGTACTGCCAAATCGGCACTCAATGTTTGCCGGTAAGCTAATATTTTAACAGGTAATTCCCAAAGAGGCAATCTGAGGTCTAGGTTTTTTATACATTATATTCAATTAGCAATGATTCTCAACCGTTGTGCCTCCACAAGGTATCCGTAAAGTCTAAATGGGTGCATATCGAATGGGTGCACATGCTAAAAAGTAAATGTTATTATAAACCTTGATTAATTTATTAAAAGAAAAGTAAATAAAAAGTAAATAAAAATTCATTTTAAAATAATAAGAGATATTTTTTAAATAAACTTATAATATATTCACTTATACTGTTACAAAACGGATATAATAGGAGTATTGTAGCAGTGCATTTACAATATATTTAATAGCGATCAAATTGTCTGAAACTGAATAGAAAGCGGATTCAAATTTTCAGGCAACTGCATTTCCTGGACCTTGCTGTCTAGTTGTGTTACTCTGTCCATCATGGTATGATAAAGATTTGGTTTCAAAGTCTTCATTTATTTTTGTTTTAACCAAATATAATTTTACTGGATGCAAATGGGCAAGGAAAAGTATTTATACGCGTTGACATCGCTGTCTTGTAGACATTCCAGAATTTTCGGGATAAATTGAAAGCTGTCACGAAGCTGCGAGAATATCTGGCGTAGAGCGTAGGATAGAGGAGTAATAGAGAACCATAGGATATGGTTTTCTTAAAGCAGTGGATCTGTGTAGCCAAATATAAAGGAATTTATGTATTCTTAGTAATTTTAAGGGTTTCAATTAAGATAGTATGCAGGAGTAATTTTGGCGTAATATATATATTTTTTGTATAAATTGATTTTATCAAAAATGAAAGGTTTAATATGACTAAAAACTGTGTCACAAAAACTTTAAGGTTGAGAAACCTTGTAGTTATAGTGTTATCTATTCATATGATTTGTAACACCATGAATTTCTTCTATCGTTGGCCGGTAAAAGGTTATGATATTTATAGAATATAGATACTCTCACACAAAAAAAAATACATCTTTGAAACAGCGTTTATTTAATACCTATGTACGGTTTTTAAAGTTATGTTTGTAGCGAACACTCGACACAAATCTCAAACCAAGCCATATTAAGTAGTTAAGCTAAGACTGAGAACTACAAAAATTAGAAAAATCAATATTTAATTATTAATAGCCACTCTCTTTATATGTATACATTACAAAATGTTTAGTTAAAATATCTGTACTGCTTCTTCAATTCTTACATTTTAATTTCAGCATTTGTATGTATTAGTTATTTCTATAAATTGATTACTAAATTAGTTAAAATAATTACTGTATATTTTGTTGAAATGTATGCATTTTACATAAATTACTCTTTCACAATTTATATGTGAAACATATCATATTTCTTATACCATATTTCAGGAAAAAATGTCGGTAAACTTCCAGTAAACGAGGTATTTATACTTTCTTGGTCCGAAATACCGATTAATAATGTAAGTTCAATTTAGAAGCAATGCTCTTCCGTGGAACGACAGATTTATTCTACAGACGAAACAGAAGTACTTATAATTGGGGGCTGCCATTTTCGAATTATTCTTTTTTTTATTATTTTTTTTCTATATTTTATTTATTTTTTTTTGGATTTAATTTTTAAAATTTTTTTTTTTTTATTTTTTTTGTTTTTTTTTTTATATTTTTTATTTTGTTTTTTTTTAGAATCTTTTTTTTATTTTTATTTATTTTTTATTTTTAATTTTTTTTTTATTTTTATTTTTTTTTTTTTTATATTTTTTTTATTTATATTATAAAATTTTTTTTTTTTTTTTTATATCAATTTTAATTTTTTTTTCGTATTTTATATATATTTTTTTTGATTTTTTTTTTTCTCTTTTTTTTTTTTTGTTTTTATTTTTTTTTTTTATTTTTTTAAATTATTTTATTTTTTTTTTTTTTTTATCTTCTTTTTTATTTTTTTTACATTTATTTTTTTATTTTTTTATTTTTTTTTTATTTTTTTTTTTTATTTAATTTAATTAATTTATTTTTTTTTTTTTTTTTATCTTTCAAATTTATTGTTTTTATTTTTTTTTTCTTTTTTTTTTTTTCCTTTTTTATTTTTTTTTTTTTTTTCTTATCTTTAGAATCAATTCTCCAGAATCTCAATGATTTACGAAGGCCAGTTATTGAATCTTTTTAACAACTGGCATGATTATTGAATAATGAATTTTAAAACTGGCGCTTGACAGCCCAACATTATGAACATGAAAAATATAGACTTAGAACACGCCTCCTTGTACGTCCATTAAAGCAGGAAAGACAATTATGAACAATTCGTTTCTTGCTTTGTACAGATTATCAGAAAATAAATGGTCATTTTGACTAACGAGGAAGACCAAGATAAAGAAATATTGAACAAATGTTACACAATCAGAGAAAAAAATGTAAATGCATAAATTTCATTTGAAATAAAAAATCTTTACAAACGTATATATTACCCTGATGTATAAATAAGAATGTTAATAATTTTACATATTTTTTTTAAAAAAATTGCTGTTTCTGATATAAGTTTTATAAAATTAATTACACAAATATTTCATTTATTTGTATTTTATAAAACTTGCTCAAAAAATTAATGATTTTTTTTAAGAATCAAATTTTCTGAATCATTCAAGTAAATTCTTTTGACAACAAAAATATTTTCATACAAAAACATTAGATAATAGACTCAAACACATTTCTTAGTTAGATATAATATTATGTTTTAGCTCGAGACTTTGTTAGTGAATTTATTTTATAGTTGAATTGAGTTAGATAATAGTTAGTAATATAATATCATATATATCCAATAATTAAAGATTTTCAGAACTCAATTTTTCTAATGTTCATGGTTATTGTAAGTTTATATTTCCGATGTAGAATAGGTTATGTATGTATTTAAGTGCATGAAAATTTTAAAACTTTTTCTCAAAGATCGTTTTATTAAATATATTTAGTAGCAATTATCTTCTCCTTTTTTAGAATCAAAACGTCAGAATGTATGAAATTAACACTAGATTAAGGCAGTCATTTTGACTGTTTTTAAATTTCAATTAGAAAAACAATGAAATATAATGACACAATTTCTTAGAATTTGGTGACTTTTTCTATAACATATAAATGGGTTTATGAATAATTGTAGTTACTTCCGCCCTCCTTTATTATATAATATTAAAAATTAATTTTAAACAAATTTCTTTACAAATTTGTTATTTTTTCACAATGCAGTCATTTTGACTGTTTTAATATTTATAAAAAATTCTAATCTAGTGTTAAAGAACACGATTTGGTTTTTACTGGCTTAAATTTATTATAATCAACCATTTTAGGAACTTTATACAACAAAAATATGTATTTTTTATAAAAAAAAATTACTTCAATGCCCTTATTTTTAAAATAAAAACCCTAAGGTAGATTAAAGTCTTCTGCAGTAATATTAATCGAACAGTTTTCTTACCCAAAATGAAAATCAGAGAGCTCTAGTAAACTGTAAACTAGAGTTAATTGCAAATAATTTTACAGCAGTAAAGTTGTTTCTAACCTGTATTTTTGTATGACAAAGGACATGAAATCCACAGAACAAGATATTTTTAGTTAATTGTTTAAAACTGGGATTGTACCCTTCAATATAATATAAAAATCCTTAGGCAGAACAATATGCAGATCATTTTCATATATATTATAACTTAGAGTAACCACAAGGAAAGTTCTTACGCTGACCCATCTCTAAGACATACAGAGAACCCCCAAAACAATTTTGCAAGACTCAAGAAGTTTCCCCACTCTGCTTATTGTAGTTCTGTTGACCTTTAATAATACAGTTAATATAAAAACGATATAATAATTAAACAAAAAAAATAATATAAAAATAAAAAATATTAAAAAAATTAATAAATAAATAAAAAAAAAAATATTATTATAAATAAAAAATAAATTAAAATATTTTATAATATGAAATTATAAATAAAAATAAATTATAAAAAAAACAATATAAAACAACATAATAAAAAAATTGCCCATAACGAAAACATAAAATTTCATATTATATTCAATGTATTTCGTAGAGATATAAAAAAATATATCTCCAGCTTACGACATTACATTCTGAGAATTTTAAAGCGGTGCATCAGTCCTGAAAATTCAAGCTTTGTAATAATCTGATTATTAATAATCAAAATTAGGAGTCTTGCAGAAGAATTCTAATTAGCACCTATTTAAATTTCGACTGCAATTTGGAGATACATTTTGCAGCAAATGCGAATAATATCATAATTTATTTTGGGAAAATATTATAAAGGAGACTTAATAAGGCTTATCTCGCTCGTGCAATTGTGTCCTTTTAATGGATATAAATATGTAATATTTTAATTCAATTCAATGCTTAATTTCCGAGTAATAGCATTTTTTTCTTTTATGAATAATAAAATAATTATAATTAGTAATTTGTATATAAGTATTCTGAGCATAAAATTTGATTTTACCTTGTTTCATTCCACATTTTAATGTCTTAAAGAAAGGGATCAATTTCCAGTTAATTTGAAATATTACATATAAAAAGAATTTTTAACGTTGTATCAGTATTATTTTTTTGTATCCAATTGAATTATACTAAATAATATATTCTAATAATAAACATTTTCACAATCTGAATAATCTTTTTGATTGTTTTTTCATATTTTGGAAATTATTGAGTACTAGTTATAACTTATCATTTCACGAGTTCGTGTTTAATAAATATAAATTTTACGATTAACCGTGGTAGCTCAGTTGGCAAAGGCAAGGCCCACGTAACTGGAGGGTTGTGGGTTCTGATCCTGAGCTGACCTAAGATTCGTCGTGTTTGTTAAAGATGACTGGACTCGTAAAATATATTGATGGTCACAATGTCCTTCAAGTTCTCAATTAATACATCTTGACGTAGGAGGTCAAGCCAATTGTTCTGCTTGGTCCCTGCTTCAAAATTGCCACTTGAGCATAAGTCGTGCTTTCCACTTTGAGATGCTCGTTGAAAGGAAACAGATTCTTTACCTTAATATGAGGAGGGTCCAGCTCAATCGTGCTTGGTTTGACCAAGTGGTATAAGTCTACAACAACAACAAATCTAACGATTTTTTTAATTATGATTTATGAAATAAACTATTTATCTGTATTTGTAAGTTGTGTTGCAATAAGATTCGGGTATGCTGAGAATGAATTTTCTTAAACAGTAAAAAATGTAGATATTTTATTTTAAGTACTATTTAGTATTATTAAAAATCTTAATTTTAAAATATTTCATTCAATCGTTAATATTTACAAGAATTATATCTATCATCAGCTATTTTAAAATATTATACTCGCTTTAGCCAATACTTTTACTATATTATGTAATTACTTAACCCAATGATTAATGCAATGAATTGTTCTAATAATGGAGCATTTTCTCAATTTTGAATATGTCTCTTCAATGGTTACTTTCTGTTGCAAATAAATAACTTTTTCATTCTTTTATGTGTTTCGACGTTAAAAAAAATTAATGATGACCATATCATGTTTGTTATTTTCTCATTACATTTATTTGACCCTGGTGGTAGCGTGCTTCAGTTCTGTTGTGACAGACAGTGGAAAAAATCTTTAATACTTCAGATGATAAAATGGCAAAGAATAAATGTTTCTTAATTTTGATTAAAAATGAATTTTTTAGAGTAAAATCGGTTGGAAAGTAGAATATATAATACCTAGATTCATAAGCATTTTAAAGAATTTAACGTGTTAACCCGACACTAGTCGTGTCCATATTTAGAACTTTAGTGCACACGTATATTTTGATTTGCCGCTTATAGCAGTTGCTCGAACTAAGAATTTTCATTTAGTTTTCTAAAATCATTTTTCGAAGAAGTTATTACAATGAATTTTCGAACACACAACACACACACACATACACACATATGTATATATATATATATATATATATATATATATATATATATATATATATATATATATATATATATATATATAATATATATATATATATATATATATATATATATATAATATATATATATATATATATAATTATATATATGCATATATATATATGCATATATATATATATATATATATATATATATATATATATATATATATACATATATACATATATAGACATGTATGGACTATGCTTTTCAACCATATGTGCATCTTTCCATATACTCCCTCGAATACTAGAAATTGGGAAGAAGAGTAAAATTGTAACTACCCCAACCACGGTAGAAAAGAAAAATTTAATAAGCAAAATGCAATAAAATGCTGAAAAATTTCAATGAATATTTTATGTTACGAATAACTGTCCTGAATATTATATGGAAAATGCAAGGTCATTTGAAAGTGGTCTACCAACTAAAAATTTAATTAGTGGTGGGGTTTTTTCATGTGAAAAAAATTTAGAATTAACCAATGCTCGAGTAGTCCTGGGTTAGCCTCAAAAGCATGTATAAGGCAATTTATCGCAACATCACGAACTACTATAATGCCCTTCCTATTCATTTTCATGCTTACAACAGCTAATACACAAACAATAAACTGCCCTTCTTTTTTAAACTAAAGCCAGAATTGTCATAATTTGAGAATTTGCTCTACTGCATGAAATCGCCTTATTGCCCCACATACTCGTCAGTATTCATAAATTACTATCCCAATGTTTTTTTTCTCGCATACCATATCCAGATTCTCAAAATGAAATCAAAAGTTCAGGCAATACAAAAGGAATGTGATCACTACTCGCATCTCATTCTGTGACGTCACATATGTTTCCTCCTCTGTAGCTGCCCTGGCTTCCATCCATGTTCCATACTTCTTAACTTTACTACAGCATAACAGTACGAGAAAATAACATGAAGATCTGGTAATTAAATATTTAAGAGGTAATCCTCTCGCTAGATGGGTAGGTTTACAACATTTTGCAGTGCAATTAACTACTGCATTCATTCATACATAGCTTCTTAGTTAGTGGTATATGTTTAATCACGTAACACATAACTTTATAATTCTACCCGATGCAATAAAAGTAGTTTTATATTGACGTTTAAATCAAATTAATATTTGTTTCACACCCACAAATATTAAATTCAGCCACTTTAAAAGCCCTTATCACTTACATAATGGCTGCGGAAATGAGAATTTGAATATTAATACCCCAAAATTGGATATTTTACAAAAGAATGCAAATTTCATAAAATTAAACTGCAGGCACTAGACCTATTTTGCGTGAAACTCAATTAGTGGTATTAATCAGAGAGGCGTGACCATGACGATAATAATTAATATTTCACTCGTCTCCAAATATAAAATTCTTATTAAAATTTTTCACTTTAGTAAAAGAGTGAGTTATGCAGAAGTGAATGCCTGTCGTTAATTATGAATTATTTCTCTTCACAGATCTCTTTATTTATGTTCCGGGACAGGAAAGTGAATGAATTGGGCATTAGTTAGTAAGTATTCAATAAAAGGAAACAACTGTTTCGGGTGTTGTATTGACGTAAGTGATTCGGAATTTCTATTAACAATGGAATAATTTTAAACAAACCACTCTTTTTGAATTCCGAAGCAGTGCCTCGCAGTTTAGGAATCCAATTAAAGTCGGAAGTTTGATTAATTAGAAAGGGAGATAGCAATTAATGACTAACGTTCGGATTGAGAGAGACATTCGATTGCAAGGAACATACTCATCATTCTCTTTTTTTTTTAAATTACTCTTAATTTTAAATTTGAGGTTATATTTTTCCTACATTTGCATGATTTGAAAAGTTTTATACAATCCTGATATTATTAACAGTCTTGGTAAATATAACTATTTGTAAATACCTAAAAATTGGGTTAAATATTTTGTAAATATCCGCTTTTCAAATTATTTTAAATGCTATAAATTTTAATTTACAAAATTATTTTAATAATTACATGACAGAGGAAGCTATATTTAGTCACTTTAAAGAACCTGCAATTAATGTTGTTATTTGTTAATAGAAAATATAATTTTGAAAGAATTAATTAGTTTGATTGCTTTATAAATAAAGGTTAACTTTATTTTTTTATGTTTTAATATTTTAGTATATTAAGATTTTATTTCTATACAATCTCCGTATTCTCGTAAAATCGATACAAACACACACACACACACATATTATACACACACACACACACACACATATATATATATATATATATATATATATATATATATATATATATATATATATATATATATATATATATATATATATATATATATATATATATATATATATATATATATATATATATATATATATATATATATATATATATATATATATATATATATATATATATATATATATATATATATATATATATATATATATTATTTTTTTCTAGACCAAGTGATATTTATCAACCCCGAAATTTGTTGAAGATGATTATCAGACTTATCTCGAGTACGGCGAATTAAATAAGACCTAGTATTTTATAGATATTTCATATTATAAAATTGTAGATATATATACATATATATATATATATATATATATATATATATATATATATATATATATATATATGTGTGTGTGTGTGTGTGTGTGTGTGTGTGTGTAATCTGAAAATAGACAATCTGTTTACAGACCTAAATGTAAGCTGATTCAACTCGTACTCATAAAAAAGACTCTTTTACGGGGAAGGACAGCAAGTTAAAGTAAAATCTGGAATTGCCTTCTAGGTATTCTGATCTTAAATGAAATCTCCCCTCTTTCCATACAAAAAAATAATTAATTTCTCGAAAATTGCCGCCACCTTCGTATAACTAGTTAAAATTTCTCTTCTAAAAATTATAGAAGGGTTTGAACGTTTCATCACATAAGAGAATGTTTCATTTTTCTTAATATGCACAGAATGATTATTTTATTACATTGACTATATAGGATTGACTATATAGGATATTTGCAGGGGAATGTGGAGTACGTTGTATAGCTAAATATTTTGTACAGGCAGGTCTTCACGATATATACGTCTACATGGGTACGTCTACATACGCCTACATACGGTCTACATGGGAAAAGAGAATCTTGGTAATAGTAATAGAAATTTATTAGCTATTTCCTAATCTACCTAAACCCCTTCATTCTACATTTCGGGTTGATTCGGGATGCTACGGATAACGTTTTTGCTAAACTAGTGGTAACGAGATGGAGACCTGCTAACTAAAGATGATTTCTAAAAGACTATAAGTACCTGCAGCGAAATTCGAGCTCATAAAATCGTACCATGAAAAGTGTCCTATTAACTCGGTATCTTTTAGCTGTAACTTTAAAAAAATTCTCACTTAAAATATGCTTGAAAATGTGGTAATTGGTTAATTCGCTAAATAATTAAATATTCTATTTGTTTAAATTTTAATTTTTTAATTCATTTACACATCATAACTGCGTTAAATTTTACATTCAGTAACACATTTAATTTTTTTGTGTTATATTAATAACACATTTATACTATTACATTCATTACATTCATTTACACATCATTGTTGAGTGTACTATTACCAACATAAACTTAATAATGAAGTGTGTGAACGAGTAAAAGGTCACTAAATGCTGGCAGAGCCATAATGTGTATTCTTTATCGGAATGTTTACTGCAACATTTGTGGCAAATGTAAAGAATAGAGTTAATATACGTCTATTAAATTTGTACTCACCATACACCAAATATTCGCTGTATATAAAGATACACCATAAGAACCACATACCTAAAATAGAAAAAAAATTGCAAAATCAACAATTTTCGATTAAAGTATTTCAAACATATGAAATATAAAATGCATGATATTTTGAATATCTGAAACTTTCTAAAGGAATTAGGTTAAATAAATCTGTAAGTTTTTTTTATATACACAAATCTAAAAAGAAATGTATGTCAGCATACAGCAAGATTATTCCTTGTATTCAAACAGGAAAATCTATACTGTGTGGTTTATAATTTACGTATTATCTTTTTGTTTTGAAAATGTTTCTTCTAATTTCTATAATTACGAGAAAAAAAATGTGAATGAAAAGACATGTTACGTAAAATAGTCAATTTATTTTTTAAGATTAAAATATACTCATTAGACTTAGATGATCTCTGTTATATCTTTACTAGAGCTGTTGTATTTCGTCGGCAAAGTCAGATATTTCATAACTGTAGAGTTTCAGGTTTAAGTCTAGAGGCTGCCTTAGATCGGTCGTGTTCGTTAAACCCGGTATGTTTTATCCATTTTTTAAAAGTAACTTAATGATCCTTTTGTATTTTTAATATCCCGTTTTTCTTTTCCAGTATTTAATATTTTAAAAATTTATTTATTAATGAATGAGTATATCGATAATTCCAGTCTGAATAAATTGATATCCTTTGTTGTTTGAAACCCGGTATATTTTATTCATTTATTATAAGTATTTTAATGAAAGAATTACAAACTTTCAAAAATACCAATAGCAATTACAGATTTTAAAGGTTTTAATGAATAAATAAGATTTGAAATTGTATTATAAATAATAGCATTTCACTTTTCTAACGTATTGGAAAACTTTGTCCTTAGAATCTCGATGTGTTTCTCCCTTACTGTACAGGTATAATTACAGCACGAGCGTTTCAGATGAGTTTAACAGTTGCAAGTTTTTAAGAGGTATAAGTGCATGAGTGTACTTTCAATGGCAAAACAAGTAACTCTTTTTTGAGTTTGGAGGGGCTTTTTTAATGTTTTTAACAGAAAACTTGACGCTTTGTTTGCTAACTTTTTCTTTTTAAATGTATCCTTAAACTCACATTTTTCAGTGAAGTTTTAATAACTTGTGCATTTAAAAAACAAACCACATATTTGATTTTTTTTGTTATTATTATGTATCATAAATAGCTGGATATTATTTATTGTTTAATATTGTCATGAAATTTATTTGACTATTGACAATGTTTCAATATTGAGCAGCGGTAGCTTAGTCAACAAAGGCAGCGATCACTTAACGGAAAGGCTGCGTTTTTGGGGATGTAGAACGCCTAAGCTATGCTATGTTCGTTAAAGGTGTGTGAGACTATATCCGTAGTCACACTGTCCTCCAAGTTCTCAAATGATATCTCTGGGGATGGCAGATCATGCCCCAGAAACTTGTGCTTGGTCCCTGATTTTAAAATTACGAGGACCCATTTGGGCGAAGTCATTGTTTCAACCTAGCGGTACTCGTCAAAAGCGAGAGGACCACCTGTTGTCTTAACCCCTTTGCGACCAACGTCTTGTTAATGTGATGTAGCAATTTCCCTCTTTTCAGTCTAGCATAGCCTCCACGCGATAATCTACGGTTGCTATTGAGAGACCAGCGTCACGTATGCGTAATAGGAGATCTGGGCGTTTTATTTTAATTTTTAAATTTAATTACTAGATGGCGTAAACGAAACGGTATTCACAACGGTCGAATCGTATAGCATTTACGTGATGGTTCCGAAGGGCCTAGTTGGTGTACTGGTCCACGTGTTTGGCTCTCTCAAGTAGCCTTAGCAGCAACCTAACAACATCTTCACTAGCATCTTCCCCCCAAAAAATCATATAGCACAAAATTCTGAAAATCAATTTGTTTAAATCTCATTAACTGAAATTAGCTACACAACAAATAAAACTTAATGAGTTTATATAATAATATGCATGTATAATTACTTACTCTAAAAAAAAACTCCTTTTTATGATTGCACAACTCATTTGTGATAGCAAAAAAAAAATTATTTAACGAAAAGAAAAACAAATTATTCATGATTTAACACGTATCATACTACTTGAATGAACTTATTAAAATTGTAATTTGTAATTAAAATTAGAGTGTTGTGTAACATGAGAAATAATTTGAGATACTTAATAGAGTTTTAAATTTGTGAAGTAGAATAATGCTAACATAAAATGTTTAGAAATTTATTAATATATTTGAGCTTTAAATTTCTGAAAAATATATTTTGCATATACACCAATCTTCTGATTTAAACAAGGAATTTAAGATGGGAATATATTTTAGACATAAATAGGAATATAATGAAAGTGTGAAGAAAAATGTTTTCACACTTTTCAAAATATACTTTTATGTATTCCATACACTTCGCGTTTACTTATTTTTAAATATTGATCTATTCCATAGCTGTATTAGAGCACTGCATTTTTTTTTAGTTTCGCCTAAAACATTTTTTTTTCAGAGTAAAGTATATTTTAGACACAAATAGGAATATAATGAAAAAAATCAACAATAATATTTTCATACGTTAAAAAACTTAGTTTTATGTATTCCATGTACATCACATTTATTTATTTTAAGATATTGTTAGATTGCCTAGTTTAATCAGAGCAGAGCATTTTTTTCAGTTTCATTAAAAGCATTCTTTTTTTTATTAAAGAACAGTAAATCTTACATTATTATAAATAGGTCACAGTCTTTCACTGAAAATATATTCTGAGCATATTATATGTATGCTATTTGAAATCATAAATAGGCGTCACTAATGTTTGATTTATTCTACTAATATCACAAGAAATAACAAATAAGTGGCATTAAAAAATACAATGTCTGCCATTACTGATGATTATTTTTCTTTTACTATAACGGTTTGCATTTTCAAAACTTCTTAATACTAACTGGTTAAACCACATTTACCTATGTTACACTCAATAAAGACGTAAATAAGTTATTACCGTATTTAAAGAATTTGAATTCTCTTGTATATATTTATGTAATACAATTTAATTTATGAGAGAAAATATGCATGTATCAAATATTTTTTAAGAGAGTTTCTAAAAATGATTTGAACTTATAGCTTTTAACGTATGGTCCTGTAAATGACGTTTAATTTTCTTTCTGTTATGCTCATCTGATATTATTAATGCGTGATTAATAGATGAATCATATGATTAGTAGGTATCTATACATGTGTAAGTAAGTATATGCCTTCACAACTGTATCCATACTGATATCTTAGGAACATACACATACTAACTGCACACTCATATACAAATGACAAGTTTGGGGAAAATAATAGATAGGAACAAGCCAATAAAATGAAGATGTGGGTTAGAGGAATTAGTCATCTTTATTAATTATGTCATATCTATTGATTGTTCCATTTAGTTTATCTATCTCAGTTGTCTCTACTCAACTCTACAACCAAAATCGTTGACTAATGTGATTTCCAGATTCCTAAAAAATAAACTTATTTCTACTGCCGATTCAGTTCACACAGCCCGTCTGAAGTAGTTAGGTTCTTTACTTTAACATGCCTTTTTTTAACTAAGTCACTTTAATTTACGCCGTGACATCCCATGGAATAGATTCAACGGGTTATTTTTTAAACGTACTGAAATGTATAAAAAACCAACTTAATTTCCTGACATATATCTGTAAATTGTAGAAAGAAATATTGCATCTATAATTTTTCAAAATACTCACGATTTGCAATTCTGTTTTGTAATCTTTCATTTCCTAGCCACCAAAAATAATAAAGGACGAAATTCACTGAGAATTAGATTCTACCCAGATTCACAAAACAATAGAATGAATTAACAAATGCAAAAAGTGTGGCTATGACTACCATTTTTTACCCAGGTCTTGATACTACCAGGAAATCAAGTATTATTGCAGGTTATAAATGTGGGTGTATACATTTTGGGCTACAGCTTTGCAGTACAAGCTGAAAAATGTGGATCAGAAAATACCTCATAATAATTAAGAATCATGTTATCAGTTTCTGATGTGGTGGATATTGTTACATGCTTGCATACATGATGTCATTTTCTTAGTCGTTGAATTTATTCCACGTCTGTCTTAGAAAAAAAGCAAAAATTCACGAACTTTTTGCCTTATCTTAATGTGCGAGAGCATGTAACCGTCCATAACTGCGTAAATGGAATATGCATAATTACAATAGTTGGCATACTATCTGGCATATAATACTAAAAATGTTTATTCCTTACACGTGCATGCAAAAGAAAAACTTATTAATTTCATAAACGAACTATTTTCTGTTATTAGTAGAGCTAATTAAATTTTTATCTGATTCTAATTTACCCCACTTATAATTTATTCAACTCTCAGAAAACACAAATTTAAGACTCAACCTATTAGAGTCCCTAGATTTAGTCCTTACATATGCATGTGACAGTAGAGCTTATTAATTTGATAAACGAATTATTTTCTGTTATTTGTACAGATAATTGAAATTTTTATCTGATTCTAATTTACCCCATGTATAATTTATATAACTCTCAGAAAACACAAATTTGAGACTCAACCCATTAGAGTCCTTAGATTTAGTCCTTACATATGCATGCGAAAGCAAAGCTTATTAATTTGATAAACGAACTATTTTCTGTTATTAGTACAGATAATTGAAATTTTTATCTGATTGTAATTTATACCATATATAATTTATACAACTCTCAGAAAACACAAATTTGAGACTCAACCCATTAGAGTCCTTAGATTTAGTCCTTACATATGAATGCGAAAGTAAATCTTATTAATCTTATACACGAACTATTTTCTGTTATTAAAACAACTAATTAAAATTTTTATCTGATTCTAATTTACACCATATATAATTCATACAACTCTCAGAAAACACAAATTTGAGCCTCAACCCATTAGAGTCCTTAGATTTAGTCCTTACATATGCATGCGAAAGCAAAGCTTATTAATTTGATAAACGAACTATTTTCTGTTATTAGTACAGATAATTGAAAATTTGATCTGATTGTAATTTATTCCATATATAATTTATACAACTTTCATAAAACACAAATTTGAGACTCAACCCATTAGAGTCCTTAGATTTAGTCCTTACATATGCATGCGAAAGCAAAGCTTATTAATTTGATAAACAGACTATTTCTATTATTAGTACAGATAATTAAAATTTTTATCTGATTCTAATTTACACCATATATAATTCATACAACTCTCAGAAAACACTAATTTTAACCTCAACCCATTAGAGTCCTTAGATTTAGTCCTTACATATGCATGCAAAATTAAAGCTTAATAATTTGATAAACGAACTATTTTCTGTTATTAGTACAGATAATTGAAATTTTTATGTGATTGTAATTTAATTTATTCCATATATAATTTATACAACTTTCATAAAACACAAATTTGAGACTCAACCCATTAGAGTCCTTAGATTTAGTCCTTACATATGCATGCGAAAGCAAAGCTTATTAATTTGATAAACAGACTATTTCTATTATTAGTACAGATAATTGAAATTTTTATCTGATTGTAATTTATACCATATATAATTTATACAACTCTCAAAAAACACAAATTTGAGACTCAACCCATTAGAGTCCTTAGATTTAGTCCTTACATATGCATCATATTAATGCGACAGAAGAGCTTATTAATTTGATAAACGAACTATTTTCTGTTATTAGTACAGATAATTGAAATTTTTATCTGATTCTAATTTACCCCATATATAATTTATACAACTGGAAACAAAATACAAATTTGAGGCTCAAACCATTAGAGGATTGATAATGCAAAATTTGATTCTCACTTAGTTAAAGCAATGTAGTCAAAATAGACATAAGAAGAAGATTTTTTCCTGATCTCTTTTGTTTAATTAATCAGAAATAACTTTTTCTTGGGAAATACGATCGTTCACCTTTCTACAGTCATTTATGGAGATAAATTAGAGATCAAAACCTTTGATACAAGCAACCGAAGATAATACAACTTAGACAAATGATCCATTTGTTCCTTCTGGCATCGTTATGAAGTGAATCGGGCCGCTCACATTCCATTATTCAATATTGACATACAGATCTATAAAAATGGAACGAACAATAAAAAAGGTGGAATGATTTATCCATCCCCGGAGGCACGGTCTTAAAGAATACTTTTGTGTGCTTGCTAAGCTTGCGTATTCCTTCATAAATAAATGCATATAGATATTACTCTTTGAAAAATAGTTTATTAAACTGTAATTAGAAAAAATTAAGACTTTTACTTTATTCTATCTATTTTATATAATATGACACAAATAACGTTTTTTTTATAAAGAGATTTGTAAATAGCATTTAACTATTAGTATATATATATATAAATATATATATAAATATAAATATATATATATATATATATTATATAATATATTATATATATATATATATATATATATATATATATATATATATACAATATGTATATGTATATGTATATCTATATATATAACATATACATATACATATATTATATGTATATGTATAAATAAATATATATATATAATATATAAATATATATAAATATACATATACATATTCATATACATATATGTATATATATGTATGTATGTATGTATATATATATATATATATATATGTATGTATATATATATATATGTATGTATATATATATATATATACTTTCAGAGGATTATATTATTCGACCATACATCGATAATCTAATGATAGAATTTCAATCCCATATACGAATACAAAAGTACTGAGAAGAAAAAAATATATCTTTGTCAGATGAACTTCAATGATATAGTAATTAAGAGAGCCTATAATAGAGCAAAACGAATGGAGGGATTGAGATTTCAGCCAATTAGGTTTTCGCATTTGGTTACGAAAATACGGTATCATAGTGTTG
>CM063498.1:75700944-75725944 GCA_032207245.1 Pardosa pseudoannulata
ATTTCTATTATGACACTGAAAATTAATAATGTAAGGTGATACAAATGTTATACTGAATTTTAACAGTTCTATGAATTCTTAAAAAAACAGCAACATAGAAAGCATAGAAATATAGAAAGCCTTAAATTTTTAGTATAAATAAAATGTAAATAAATCACAATAGAGATAGAGTTTCCATCATATGAATTTTCAAAATGCAAATAGATGTATCTCCTGTAACCGATAAAATTCATTTATATTCCCTTATTTTGATTTACCTTATAAAATCTGTATTTGTTATAAAATGAAACTTTTGAGTAAAATAATTTCTTTGTTTTTACGAATAGAAACGCAATTACGTTTTCTGATAGGCAGTCAGAAATATAAAATCATTATCATTTTATGTTACATAATAAAATGCGACAAAATATTCTTATGAAACAACTGTTTAAAAGATGAATAGAGACAAAAATATTTCGTTTATAAGATCAAACATTTTGGTATAAATAAAGTAAAGTTTTGTATTATTTTTTTTTCATTTGAAATGTGACTGGCGTATTGTGACAGAAAATCTATTACTGTAGGTTTTAAATGAATAGAACAATGCATAACAAATAAGTTCGTTTTTAAAAGAGAATTTAATTTCACTGAAAATCATTGATTTCAAAGCCTGTTATGTATGTTTTACAAATATTACATTATTTTAAATTATATAACATTTTATATAATTTTACATTATGTAACATTTTAAAATAAATTATATGAAATTTATTTTACAGTAAACTTTAGATTACAAGGAATTATTTTTCTATCTCCTAGGCACAACAGTCCCTAGTGGGCTACGGATTACGGCTCCAATCTTCGTTTCCGAGACCAAGGTTCCTGGGGTGCGAAGCATGTGTTTCGGTTAGGTGGTCAACCTTACACGGAGCCCCCAGTGTTTAGTTCTCAAGCATGCTTGATCCTCAGTTTGTCCCATTGAAAGGATGAAAGGCTGAGTCAACATTGCCCAGTCCGGGAATCGAACCTCGGACCTATGTCGTGGGAGCTCGAAACAGTACCCCAACGCCAATGGGCTTTGAATTTTTTTTTACTTTGATTATTAAGTAGGTGAGTGTTCTATCAAGGTTCAATAACTTATGTGAGCCATTGTTGCTCAGTCATTAAAGGCAACCATTTTTTAACTGGAAGGATGTGGGTTCGGAGCCCTACCAGGGGCTAAGAGCCGCCGTGTTCGTTAAAGGTGACTAGGGCACGTAAAATATATGTTCACAGTGTCATCCAAGTTCTCAGTCAATACCTGTAGGGCTGGAAGGCCAGGCCTATGGTTCTTGTGCTTGATCCCTGCTTCAAAGTTACGAATACCCACTTGAGCAAGAAGTCGTACTTGAACTCGTTAAAAAGAAAGGCTCATGTCTTTGCCTTAATACGTGTAGCTTATGGCTCAATCGTGCTGGGTTTATTCAAGTGGAATCAAAAATATCAACTTATGTGCTTTCTTTAAAGGAACATATGAACATATCTTAGGAACTGGCTTTTCTTAATTTTATACTACTACAGCAGTTGTTAAGCGAGTAAATTTCTAACAATTTGATATTCTTATCCCGCTATACAGCGAAATGAAATTAAAAAAATATAATCTCATTAATGAATATAGTCTGATAATTATTATAACTATTTCAATAGATAATTCATTTATTGCTAATAACTTATTTATACAAACCCTAAAACAAAGATTTTCAAATAATATAAATATTTAAATCCATAAATATCATATGTCTTCTAAATTTATCCACAATTTTATGTTGTACAGTATAAAATTATATTAATTTAATACAAATATATTTTCAATTGCAAAATTATATATTTTATGAATTAAAAGAATAATTACACACATTTGGAACGAAAAACTGATATTTTAAGTCTTATTTTTATTCTATTTATATTTCCATCGAATACTTTTAACTGCTTAGTTTTCTTCAAATAACTGAAAGATATCCTTTGAACAATAAATAACACATTATAGAGTAAGGGAATACGCATATAACAATTTAAATAATGCTTATTTTCAAATAATTAGCAATTAATAATATTTAAAAATTATTAAAATTTTACATAGAAATTGTAAGAACTTTCCCATAGTTATATTCCTTAATAATCTATTACATTTCCAAGCAGATTAGTTAAAAATAACATTAATTAATTTTGAAGGTCCAGTCATACCTTAAGGTGAATGTTAAGTTATGGGTATCTATTTCTTGAAAAGTTATATAACTTTCAAAGCAAAATTTGATTAAATAAGAATGTTGTGGGTTCGTGTCCCAACCCGGGATCAGATTTGCTGTGTTCGTTAAAGGTGACTGTGGCACTTAAAATATGTTGTAGTCACAGTGTCATTCAAGTTCTCAGTCAATACCTCTGGGGGTGACAGGCCAAGGTATATCCTATGGGTTATATATAGATTATAGTTTATATTATATATATTATAGATTATTATAGTATCTAATTTACAATGGGTTATTATAAATTATAGTATATTTATGGGTATCTATTTCTTGAAAAGTTATATAACTTTCAAAGCAAAATTTGATTAAATAAGAATGCTGTGGGTTCGTGTCCCAACCCGGGATAAGATTTGCTGTGTTCGTTAAAGGTGACTGTGGTACTTAAAATATGTTGTAGTCACAGTGTCATTCAAGTTCTCAGTCAATACCTCTGGGGGTGACAGGCCAAGGTATATCCTATGGGTTATATATAGATTATAGTTTATATTATATATATTATAGATTATTATAGTATCTAATTTACAATGGGTTATTATAAATCATAGTATATTTATGGGTATCTATTTCTTGAAAAGTTATATAACTTTCAAAGCAAAATTTGATTAAATAAGAATGTTGTGGGTTCGTGTCCCAACCCGGGATCAGATTTGCTGTGTTCGTTAAAGGTGACTGTGGTACGTAAAATATGTTCGTAGTCACAGTGTCATTCAAGTTCTCAGTCAATACCTCTGGGGGTGACAGGCCAAGGTATATCCTATGGGTTATATATAGATTATAGTTTATATTATATATATTATAGATTATTATAGTATCTAATTTACAATGGGTTATTATAAATTATAGTATATTTATGGGTTGTACCATAGCTTAACCCATAGGTACAACCTATGGGTTTTCTGCTTCATCCCTCTTTCAAAGTTGCGAGTACCCACTTAAGCAAGAAGTCGTACTTTAATTCGTTAATTCTCACTCCTTTGCCTTAATACGAGTGGCTTATGGCTCAATCGTGATTGGTTTATCTAAGTGGAATCAAAAACAACTTATGTGCTTTCTGTAAAGGAGCTTAGGAACTGGCGTTTTTAATTTAATAATACTACAGCAAATATTAAGCTATCAAAAATTCCCTGAAAATTTGATATTCCCGTTAGCTAGTGAAATGAAACTAAGGAAAATAATCTTAATTTAAATATTGTTTTGTAATTATTATAAGTATGTCAATAGATAATTCAGTTATTGCTAATAATTTATTGATACAAATCTTAAAACAAGGATTTTCAAATAATATAAATATTTAAATACATAAATATCATATGTCTTCTAAATTTATCCACAATTTTATGTTGTACAGTATAAAATTATAGTCATTTAATACAAATATATTTTCAATTGCAAAATTATATATTTTATGAATTAAAAGAATAATTCCACACATTTGGAACGAAAAACTGATATTTTAAGTCTTATTTTTATTCTATTTATATTTCCATCGAATACTTTTAACTGCTTAGTTTTCTTCAAATAACTGAAAGATATCCTTTGAACAATAAATAACACATTATAGAGTAAGGGAATACGCATATAACAATTTAAATAATGCTTATTTTCAAATAATTAGCAATTAATAATATTTAAAAATTATTAAAATTTTACATAGAAATTGTAAGAACTTTCCCATAGTTATATTCCTTAATAATCTATTACATTTTCAAGCAGATTAGTTAAAAATAACATTAATTAATTTTGAAGGTCCAGTCTTACCTTAAGGTGAATGTTAAGTTATGGCTATCTATTTCTTGAAAAGTTATATAACTTTCAAAGCAAAATTTGATTAAATAAGAATGTTGTGGGTTCGTGTCCCAACCCGGGATCAGATTTGCTGTGTTCGTTAAAGGTGACTGTGGTACGTAAAAATATGTTGTAGTCACAGTGTCATTCAAGTTCTCAGTCAATACCTCTGGGGGGTGACAGGCCAAGGTATATCCTATGGGTTATATATAGATTATAGTTTATATTATATATATATTATAGATTATTATAGTATCTAATTTACAATGGGTTATTATAAATCATAGTATATTTATGGGTATCTATTTCTTGAAAAGTTATATAACTTTCAAAGCAAAATTTGATTAAATAAGAATGCTGTGGGTTCGTGTCCCAACCCGGGATAAGATTTGCTGTGTTCGTTAAAGGTGACTGTGGCACTTAAAATAAGATTGTAGTCACAGTGTCATTCAAGTTCTCAGTCAATACCTCTGGGGGGTGACAGGCCAAGGTATATCCTATGGGTTATATATAGATTATAGTTTATATTATATATATATTATAGATTATTATAGTATCTAATTTACAATGGGTTATTATAAATCATAGTATATTTATGGGTATCTATTTCTTGAAAAGTTATATAACTTTCAAAGCAAAATTTGATTAAATAAGAATGCTGTGGGTTCGTGTCCCAACCCGGGATAAGATTTACTGTGTTCGTTAAAGGTGACTGTGGCACTTAAAATATGTTCGTAGTCACAGTGTCATTCAAGTTCTCAGTCAATACCTCTGGGGGGTGACAGGCCAAGGTATATCCTATGGGTTATATATAGATTATAGTTTATATTATATATATTATAGATTATTATAGTATCTAATTTACAATGGGTTATTATAAATCATAGTATATTTATGGGTTGTACCATAGCTTAACCCATAGGTACAACCTATGGGTTTTCTGCTTCATCCCTCTTTCAAAGTTGCGAGTACCCACTTAAGCAAGAAGTCGTACTTTAATTCATTAAGGCTCACTCCTTTGCCTTAATACGAGTAGCTTATGGCTCAATCGTGCTTGGTTTATCTAAGTGGAATCAAAAACAACTTATGTGCTTTCTGTAAAGGAGCTTAGGAACTGGCGTTTTTAATTTTATAATACTACAGCAAATATTAAGCTATCAAAAATTCCCTGAAAATTTGATATTCCCGTTATCTAGTGAAATGAAACTAAGGAAGATAATCTTAATTTAAATATTGTTTTGTAATTATTATAAGTATGTCAATAGATAATTCAGTTATTGCTAATAATTTATTGATACAAATCTTAAAACAAGGATTTTCAAATAATATAAATATTTAAATACATAAATATCATATGTCTTCTAAATTTATCCACAATTTTATGTTGTACAGTATAAAATTATAGTCATTTAATACAAATATATTTTCAATTGCAAAATTATATATTTTATGAATTAAAAGAATAATTACACACATTTGGAACGAAAAACTGATATTTTAAGTCTTATTTTTATTCTATTTATATTTCCATCGAATACTTTTAACTGCTTAGTTTTCTTCAAATAACTGAAAGATATCCTTTGAACAATAAATAACACATTATAGAGTAAGGGAATACGCATATAACAATTTAAATAATGCTTATTTTCAAATAATTAGCAATTAATAATATTTAAAAATTATTAAAATTTTACATAGAAATTGTAAGAACTTTCCCATAGTTATATTCCTTAATAATCTATTACATTTTCAAGCAGATTAGTTAAAAATAACATTAATTAATTTTGAAGGTCCAGTCTTACCTTAAGGTGAATGTTAAGTTATGGCTATCTATTTCTTGAAAAGTTATATAACTTTCAAAGCAAAATTTGATTAAATAAGAATGTTGTGGGTTCGTGTCCCAACCCGGGATCAGATTTGCTGTGTTCGTTAAAGGTGACTGTGGTACGTAAAATATGTTCGTAGTCACAGTGTCATTCAAGTTCTCAGTCAATACCTCTGGGGGTGACAGGCCAAGGTATATCCTATGGGTTATATATAGATTATAGTTTATATTATATATATTATAGATTATTATAGTATCTAATTTACAATGGGTTATTATAAATTATAGTATATTTATGGGTTGTACCATAGCTTAACCCATAGGTACAACCTATGGGTTTTCTGCTTCATCCCTGTTTCAAAGTTACGAGTACCCACTTAAGCAAGAAGTCGTACTTTAATTCATTAAGGCTCACTCCTTTGCCTTAATACGAGTGGCTTATGGCTCAATCGTGCTTGGTTTATCTAAGTGGAATCAAAAACAACTTATGTGCTTTCTGTTAAGGAGCTTTGGAACTGGCGTTTTTAATTTAATAATACTACAGCAAATATTAAGCTATCAAAAATTCCCTGAAAATTTGATATTCCCGTTATCTAGTGAAATGAAACTAAGGAAAATAATCTTAATTTAAATATTGTTTTGTAATTATTATAAGTATGTCAATAGATAATTCAGTTATTGTTAATAATTAATTGATACAAATCTTAAAACAAGGAATTTCAAATAATATAAATATTTAAATACATAAATATAATATGTTTTCTAAATTTATCCACAATTTTATGTTGTACAGTATAAAATGATAGTTATTTAATACAAATATATTTTCAGTTACAAAATTATATACTTTATGAATTAAAAGAATAATTACACACATTTTGAACGAAAAAAACATATTTTATGTCGTATTTTTATTCTATTTATATATCCAGCGAATACTTTTAACTGCTTAGTTTTTTTCAAATAACTGAAAGATATCCTATGAACAATAAATAACACATTATAGAGTAAATGAATACGCATATAACAATTTAATTAATGCTTATTTTCAAATAATTAATAATTAATAATGTTTAAAAATTATTAAAATTTTACTTAGAAATTGTAAGAACTTTCACATAATTATATTCCTTAATAATATATTACATTTTCAAGCAGATTAGATAAAAATCCCATTAATTAATTTCGAAGGTCCAGTCATCCCTTAAGGTGAATGTTAAGTTATGGGGAACTATTACTTGAAAACTTATATAACTGTCAAAGCAAAATTTAATTAAATAAGAATAATTATTCTAAAACAAATTCTTCAGTATTAATGAATTAAAGAGTACGTAACATAACATCGTTTCTATGTGCAAATATTTACTTCAGATTTCAACAGTTAAGGTTTATCGTTTTAAGATAGCTAGAAACCTCCCTCTTTTGATTCTATAAGGTGAATTACAAAGTAAAATTTAATTAAGTAAAATATTTGAAAGTAAATTCCGCAGTAATATTGAATTATAAAATGTATAGTATACAACTTGTTACTAAGTGCAAATATTTACTTCAGAGTTCAATAGCTAACACTCTTCGAGTTGTGAATGGTATGAATAGATCTGAATGGCAACGTTTGAGGAATATATTTCTACAGCTGAACTGCATTCATTTAGAAATTTTTTATTACTTTTACAAAGTGAAATACGGAGGTTTTTCATTGACACATTCCCATTAAGTTTTTATAAAGAACGAGATAAATATTTATAAATTGAAATTATTTCGGAAATTATGTAGTATGCTTTATTTTAAATACGACTATATGCTATGGAAAATTGAAAATAACCAGATGTTTAGGCTTCATGCAATGCTAACTAGAGATTTTTTTGCTTGGGAAGGTATATTTTTTCTCAATAATTATACATAACACAACTCTCGAAGTCTAGTTCTATTTTTTGTCTGCTGGATTTTCTTTTAGAATTTAGATGTCATAATTTTCAAAAAAGAGAAGGAATAATATTAGAGAACTGTCATCCATGCCTGGATAAAGTTCGTCTTTGGAGATATTTTAATACCAGCAGTCCATCAGTAACAAAATTTTTCTCCTAGCGTAATATCAATATTACCTCTCAAATTAGTTAAAATTAATTAAATTAGCTCAAATTAACAAAAATTCAATATTATGACTATCCGTCTATCTCAAACCATTATATATTAGTTTTTAGTTATTCTTTCAGCTTCTTCTAAGGAGTTCTCAGAAGGTTTCAGTCCAGGCTTTTAAAAAGTGTACATAACAGGGGTTTTAAACTCGTTATAAGTCAAGGTTGAAGTTATCCTATTGAAATTAAAACACACGACTGCATTCATAAATATGAAAAAATAATAAACATATAAAATTTAAACCAAATAAAAAAGTATCATCCATTTGTGTTGTGATGGTCCGCTAATTTGTCCCATGTGGTATATTGCAACTGCGTTTAGAAATCAGCAGTTGTCAAAATTCCCATTTCTTTCAGATTTCTAAAGCTCAAATTCAAGTTAATTTCATATATAATTTAGTTTCAAGTTCATTTTATATATAATTTAGTTTCAAATTAACTTAATATATTTCATTACTTTTTTAAACTACATCGTCTAGGGAATCGTTAAACTATCGGTTAAGGATTAACAGCATGTCTTCAGTGGTTTACTGTTTCACAATACTAATTGATTTGTAATGGTTAATAATGTGTACTGCCTTTCCTTAAAAAATGTGGCAGGGTATCCTGTGCAATGGAAGTTTAAAATATATATTTAATTTTTGAGTGGATCTATTAAAACATCTGACTGGAAAACATCCAATATTTAACAGTTTTTCACCTAAATTGGGGAGTGAAAATACATACTTTTCTAAATATCATATAACTTCCACAGAGACACTAGTAACATCCCAAATGCAGAATTACATATAAAATTACATTTAGGACATCTACTGATTCCTCAACTGAATTTGTTGGCTCTGTAAATTTTACGTTGGCAACGAAGATGGATTGAAATATTGGCTACTTTCAGGATGATGCATAGTCATATAGCTTCTATTGACGATCCAGTGACATCTCAAATTTACATTTGACAACCAGAAGAGAAATTGAATATATTAGATGTCCAATGGATCCTGTGTGATCTGTGGTTATGATACTACTAGAATAATTAAAGTTAATATACCTAAAATCTTGGATGTATACTGGATGATACTATGATTCAGGTTACATTGATCCTCTGGTGACGATCTTGTTTAGTTGGCGTCCAAAATTTTGGTTATCAACTTGTTGCCTGAAAGTACCCACGTCTTGTGTTTGGAGTTTCTAGTTTAAGTAAAGTCAATATATTCAAATTCCGAGCTATTTAATGAATGTAAATACAGTTTTTAAATTCTATTTCTTTAATAATATTTTTATTCTATTTCTTTATTATTGGGTTGTTCGGAAAGTCATTTCGTTTTTTTTAACATGAAAGACAGTTTTCGTATAATGAATAAATATTTTATTAAATTATATATTGGCCATTCTGGTCCAACACCTTTTGCCATCTTTCTGGTAGTAGCATATTCCACGCTCATAAAATTTTTGGTCTTTGCTGGCAAAAAACTGATCGAGGTGGTTTTTGATCCTCATTTGAGGTGCAAGGTTTTACCATCTAAAAATTTTTAGAATGACCGAAACAAATAATAATCCGATGGTGCCTGGTCTGGAAAATTTGGTGGTGTGGTATTGTATCCATTTAAGCTGTAGAAGCTTTTGGTGAGTGACCAAACTTGTGTGATTTCGCGTTGTCTTGGTGAAACAGTACACCTTTCCTGTTGATTAGTTCTGACCTTTTCTGTTGAAGTTCATCATTCATTTTCTCCAGCTGATGACAGTAGACTTCCGAATTAATCGTTGTGTTATCCGGTAAAAGCTTAAAAACAACGATTCCTTTAAAATACCAAACAGACAGCATCACTTTTTTTGGTGAATATCGACTTTGGAAATGGTTGAGCCGGTCCATCTTTTTTACTCCATGACCTCTTGCGTTTGACGTTGTTGTATATAACCCATTTTTTGTTAGTGATGATGTGCTTCAAAACGGATCATTTTCGTGACGTTTGAGAAGCGAATCGCAGACGTCAATACGGCGACACAGATTTCTCTCTGTGAGAATATAGGGAACCCATACATCGAGCTTCGAGGATAATACCAGGCCTTTCAAGTGGTCATAAACTGTTGAATTTGATAAATTTAACCTCAATCTGATCTCACGTGTTGTTATTCGCCGGTTCACATCAACTAATGCCTTTATCGCGTCTTTATCAGCTTCCACCGGACTTCCCGAACATGGTGCAGCTTCGACATCAAATTGCCATCGAAATTTAGCGAACCAGTTCTGGCACTGGCGTACTGTCAACACACCTTCTCCATACACATCGGTCAATTTTTTTCTGGCTTGAACAGCATTTTTACCCTTTCTTTAGTAAAACAGTAAAATATGTCGAAAATTCTGCTTATCGCTCTCCATATTTAAGAGGGTACCAACCAAAAACTACTGCGTAGAATTAATTGGAATTTTTCACACACAAGCCTTGCTATATGAGTTTCAAAGCATATAAAAATTATACGGCTTAAATGTGAAGTTGGTGAAAAAAAATACAATTAAATCCTCTGAGGGATAACGAAATTACTTTCCGAACAACCAATATTTAAAATAATTCTTTTACCAAAATAGTAGATTGATGTGCTCCAAATAATCACACCAACTAAATCATCTGTGTTTCCCTTTTGTCCTCATTCGAACGAAAATATCATATTCATATTTATATATTTGTAATTAGAATGCTAATTATTAATGTGATAATAATTATAATGCCTTAACACTTACTGACTCATCTGTTTAATACTTTTATTAAATTACTTTACTTAATGCTATTTTTAAGAATTTTTAATTTAGAATTCAAAACAGTACATTTTGCAATTAAAGTACCCATCAACATATGCAAATATCATGCAAAGATCAAGAAAACAGTTTGGACTTTGATAGTTTAAAATTATTTAGAAAATTCTAAGAGCTAATTTGGAAATTCCAAACCTAACAGTACAATTACAAGTACAATTTATTCAACAAGAGCTTTAACTTTTCGAGGAAAAGTTAATATTAAAGTGGATATATCTTAATTTAAGTCCAAATCTACTTTCTGCGTTTACTTTAAAAGAATCTAAAATATGTAGAATTTTTTTATAATAAATAACCTAATTTTTCCCGTAAAAGATAAAAATCTTTATCGTCCGCTTCTTTTCTTGAAACTTAAATGCTGCGTTTAAAAACTTCTTTAAAGCATATGGTAATTAGAAGTTGTCAGCAAAATGACCAAAACAAAAAGAATATTTTGCTGAATTCCGTTACTTTTCCAAAAGAAGTTTCATCCTTTAAAGTCAGTGACACTTTTATTTCCATAAGGTTTGCCTTAAACATAGAAATGAATATTTATTTTAAAGAGCGTATAAAATTTGCTAAAGATATTAAAATATACAATACGTTTTAAGTAAACGAGGATTTGACAATAATTTAAAGTATTTGTTTATTATATTTGTACATTAATGATACGCTATTTAAATTTTGAAAATTGGATGCAATAACAGAGGATAATTTAAAATTGTTGAAATGCATTCATAATTTGGTATAACTAATTTTATTCATTACCACAAGTTAGATATGTTGAAGTCATGAAATTTATTATTATTTTTTCATTCAACAACTGAATGTGATTTAAGTTTGGGTAATCAAGTAGTAGAAAATTTATACCATTTATTTTGAATTAAATTTTAACTTTAAATATTTTCTATTAGTTATACTTTTTATATTTTTGTTGTTACAACGTCTGATGCACGTATATAATACGTCATAACAATCGATGAACCCTTTTCATATTTTTATTAGAGTATATTTCTTTAATTCGAAATACCGCGTTCAATATTTGGTAAATTTAGGATTAAAAGTTAACTTCATATGGCTGTGACTTTCATTTTAATAGAGCTATTTACTCCCCGAAAATTCCGTTACTGACATTAATCCTTTTTCATGTACTCAAGTTTACGACCTTCGTTTGGTGTAGACAAGTCCATTGATATCCTATAGCATTAATTTTCAACTTGTGTGGACTAGAGATCCACATTGGAGACCTTAAGAATGATTGCAGTCAGATTTTCATTATTAGCTTTTTCCATGATAAGTATGCGAGATAATCATAGGTTCTAGTATGAATAAACATGCATGGGTTATCTTAAACAAAGATTTATTGATTTTAATGGTTTTAAGCAGACAAACTGATGTTTTAATAATACATATCTGTTGATCATATTTATTTGAACCTTTTAAATGCAATGAGAAAGTAGAAAATCAAAGTACAAAAATAGATATTTATAAGCAAAATAACTAAATATCTCGTAATACTAATTATTATACAATTGTATATAAAAGTAAAACCAAAAAAAGGCTATTATACTCCAGACAATGAAATTTTGGAGATGGTCACTTAACACCAATAATTTATTTGAATAAACAATATGACAAATAGCAAGAATAAACAGTCTAAGCTAAAAAAATATCTTAAGCTAATGATTGAAATTCAAATTAAATTATGAAGGGGTATTAATTTCAAAGGATAAATTAAGGGCGACTTTGAGTTAAGTTCTGTATTGATTTTCAGTGGATTTTATCAGAGAAGATTAACATAATATAAAATTTTGTTTTTAAAATTGTCGACCAGTAGGCTATCAGTTAGAAACCGTTTCCTATAGTATGAAAAAATTGGAGAAATTATTTAGTTAACATTACTTAATGTTTTTTGATTTAAGATCTTACTTATTTTAAGTATTTTTTATTGATTTTAAATTCTCTTTTTAAGTTTTTTAATATTAACTCAGTGTACCCTGAATTCTTATTGCCAGCTCCTATATCATGCATCTTTAATATCTGATGGCCAACTATGCGTAATCAAATTCCATGTTTATAAAACACATTTAAAAATGTCTAAAAGTTTTTCTCACTTTATTATATTCTAGAATTTGATTTAAGAAATGGCATCTTTTAAATTCATTTTTAAAACTTTGAGTACATGATAAAAACATCGTCCATATGATAATACATTTGTAATCTTTACGCTATTGCTTTATAAATAACTATAACATTTGCTACGATATCCTATAATGTCCCATAATTCTTTGTTGAATCTCTGACTCATTTATATTGTAATATCTGTTGAAATCCCTCTGCGGCGTAACGCTTGCAGGAAGTAAGAGGCAATATTGATAAAAGAAGCTTTACTTTTGTTCTCAACGTGAGTTATGGTTAGAGTTATCCTTTTCATGTCAAATTTGTTGAGATTATCTCGACTTTTCACATGATTCTGTATATGACCACAATATATTTCACTTCTTTCAGTTGCAATTTAATCATTGTCATACCTATTAATTGTTTAGATAACTACTCCATTATTGTGGAACATTACTGTTATTTTCACAAAATAATTCTTATAGTTCACAACTAAGATTTAAAGTCTTTAAAAGAAGCTTTCAATTTTACGATGTGTGGTCTAACAATTTATCCTTGTTGAATTAAATAAGGAGGGAAATCACCTATTTTAAACTGCAATAAAATCAGCGTGTTTTGAAATAAAATTATATTACACATTTAGAAACGGTATACAGGGTGTCCCAAAATGACCACATAAAATCTACACAGCTAGTTTTCTCGTTGGGAGTACATAAAAACTGCCCAAAAAAGCCGTTCCTGTACGATCCTTAGTTTAAGAAAAAAACGAAAACCAAAGTTTGACGTCACTTCCGGTGCAAGATAAAGCACTTTATTGGACATATGAATGACAGTATTTGCATTTCTTTCCAGACGATAATGTTTAAAACATTCGCTGCTCATACAACGTCATGTATAAACGCGCGTCATGGAATGACTCTAAACCGTCGTTGAACTGTTATATAAAAGACTGCATCTTGTAGCTACGGGTAGTCTTCGTATGGTGGCCATGTATTCCGTTCGTGACTACTGCGACATGTACTTAATGTACGCCCGATGTAATGGGAATGCCTTCTGAACTGTTAGGGAGTATGCCCGTGTATATACTGCTGTTGATATGTTCGATAAAGTGTTTTTTTCTTACACCGGAAGTGACGTCAAATTTTGTTTTACGTATTCTTTCGTAATCGTACAGGAACGCTTCTTCGGGAAGTTTTTATGTACTCCAACTATGAATCTAGCGTAATTCGTATAATGTGGATTAGGTCAAAGGTCAATTTTTCGAAGAAAACTGATTGTGAAAAAACATTGTGAAAATTTTCATTTTCATAATCCTGTGATCTTTGAAAAATGCTTCAATTTACATTTCATACTGCACAGTCAAAAATTTATACTGTACAATATGGATTCAGGGCAAAAAAAAAATTGGAGAAGAAATTCAGAGTCTCGTCATGTTAAAGAAACATTTCATTTTACAATCCATACTCCACAGTAAAAAATAACTATATAAAACAGAATGAAAAAAATTAGGATAATTTCTTGTCATTCGTGAAATTTTTATGAGCATCATAAAATATACCATTCAGTGTAGATGCAAGAGGAAGGAAAATTAACGAAGAAATTTTCAGTCTTGTCCTCTCTTACATGAAACAGTGTTTCTTTCTAAACCCCAAATTGACACAATTATTAATAACAACTAATTTTCTTTAAAATATCATTTAAGATGCCTTTTTGTCATTCAGGATTCACGGTGGGAAGTAATGTGATTTTATTTTAAATAAACAAAATTAAACTTGGAAATCTAAACTATAAATACTTGATCTAAACTATAAATACTACTCAGTTGGTGTGGAAGAAAGAGGGCTTGCATGGGGATGTACGCGTCGAGCAAAGCATAAAAAGGTTGGTACCTGAAAAAGAAACCCATAGAAAAGACAATAAAAAAGCATATTTGATGAGTGGTGTGATGTACAGTGGAAATACGTGTTATATCCTTAACGTGATATTTAATATTTAAACTAAATTTGTCTTTTCGCCAACTTAAGTTTAAATCTTAAAGTAACAAAGAAACACAATAGGCATTAAAAAAAGAAAGGGGAAGTCATTCTGGAATTAATTGCATTTATTAAAGCAAGACGTTAAATTGAAATTAGGAACATTAACAATTATAAAATTTAAATTTAAAAAGAAAAGGTGAAAAGAAATAAAAAAATGTCACTTATAGTGACTTCAAAAAGTAAAATTAGCGAGGACGCCATTCCTTGTTCCTTTTCTTTTCAGAGCTTCGAAAGCTCTCCTCTTTCTCCATCTTGTTGCTGGTACGTCAAACGCCAGTCTCAGTCTGCAAGTATATAGCTTGTAGCTTCTGGGATCACAGCGGAAACTGTCTTTCTCATCAACATTCCATTGGCCTGGTGGCACGGTTTAACACCGCCAAGCGTAGTAGCAAGCATATGTGGAGTGGGTATATGTCTTTCCGCATAAAGAAGCTTTGCTACGAACACAATACAAATAGCCATTGTGGGTTATGCTTGCCATGGCGGTTAAAAGCGAATATAAAAGAAGCATGCAAATAAGAGAATATTAAATTGATCCGAATGTTGCGATAAAATTAATTCTGATTTGATAATTGGAGTTATAGCAATAGTCTAAGTTAAACGGTTTTAAGAATCTTATAGAATTTAAAAATGCGAATTTAATTTGCAACGAGTATAGTGGAAGGAGGTTTTATGGGATATACTAAAAAACACGGTATTGCACTTTCATAATAAAAATAAAAAGCTTTGCAGATTAAAACATGGCAAATTTATAAAAATAGTTAGTGTTTATTTGCGTGTTTTAAAATTATCTGTATTTCAAAAAGGCTTATAAAACTATTGCAACTCGCCAGGAACGCCTATTGCGCTATTTTGAAAACGGAGCGGATTATGAATAAAAAATAATTTTCGACGCATAAAGTGATAATTAGGGAAATGCGAAAAAAACATTTTAAGTGATAGAATTAAAAAAAAAAGGAACGAATTAAAATTAAATGGAATATAAAAAATCTGGTGGAGGGTTTCTATGGGATGTACGCGTCGAGCAAAACATAAAAAGGTTGGTACCGGAAAAAGACAATAAAAAAAGCATATTTGATGAGTGGGGTGATGTATAGTTGAAATATGCTTTATGCACCTAACCTGATATTTAATATTTAAATTAAATTTGGCTTTTCGCCAACTTAAGTTTAACTCTTAACAAAGAAACACAATTGGCATTGAAAAAAGAAAAGAGAATTTATTATGGAATTAAATATATTTATTAAAACAAGACGTTATATTAAGATTAGGAACATTAACAATTATAAAATTTAAACTTAAAAAGAAAAGGAGAAGATAAATAAAAAAATGTCACTTATAGTGACTTCGAAAACGAAAATTATCGAGGACTGAATTCACTGTTCCTTTTCTTTTCAGAGCTCCGAAATCTTTCCTCTTCCTCCATCTTGTTGCTGGAACGTCAATCGCCAGTCTCAGTCTGCAAGTATATGACTTGTGGCTGGTGGGATCACAGCGGAAACTGTCTTTCTCATCAACATTCCATTTTCCTGGTGGTACTGTGAAACACTGCCAAGCGTAGCACTAAAAACACTCCAATATGTGGAGTGGGGATATGTCATATCATAAAAAGGGTGAATTTATATAACTATTCTAACGCAGCGCTCGCCAAGGAGAACGCCAAGTGACGCCTTTGGTATGTGTGATATCATCTGATTGAAAATACGGAGCGGATTATGCGATAAAAAATAGCTTTTCGACTCACCAAAGTGATAATTGGGAGCATGGCAGGAAAGTTACAAACAGGGTTTTTAAGTTAAGCTTATAGAATTCAAATAAACTAAATGGAACGTTATGACTGTTTGCTAAGATGGCTGAAAAGAAAATCATTTTATTATAAATTTGATGTTGATGAAGACACAAAAATAGCTTTATCAGAATTTGTATTTCTCAGAAGTATGGTTTTTTATACTCATAAACTTTTACGAATGAGAAGAAATTACCTTTATTAGATTGTGAATGCTGCTGGAAATTCAAAAATAAAATAACTTACTTCCGGATACGGGGGGTAATATTTTTTTGCATAAGTTTGTCCTACTCAGCAATTATTTGCGAAACGATGGCTTGTCTAATAACAACTAAAAAAGTGTAAAAAAATGAAGGATATAACCAGACACTTACGATTAGAGTTCGCTTAATTTCACGTCAGATGTGGTACGATGATACCACTAAACTTCAATATAAGAAGATCTGAGGTAGCTTATAACAAAACTGCAAGATGAGCATTGAAAAAAATAAAGATAATGAATTTTTAGGCAAAATATGCACGACTGTAACAAAGTAATTAAATTCCCATAACTATAATTAGTGGCGTTAAAAATAAATCTCATTAATTAGTGGCATTACACAGATCATCTATACATTTTTTTGTGTCTTTGTCATGCAGTAAATTCATAATTAGATTTGACTTATTGGCAACAGAATCGAATTACTCAAAACAGATACACAGAAAAAAAAATTGTATGTTAAAAGATGCTTTCCCAACAAAGCAATTAACTCTCCCTTTATAACCAAACGGAGACATGAAGAGGTACTAGAGAATAAAATGAAAAATTGAAAAAAAAATGGCGGTAATTAAAAAAGTGTTGATTAATGAATGCTTCAGGAGTGATGGAGCTTTTAAGAACAATTGATATGTAATAAAACTCAATGTCTTATTTATCACGTTTGTTCCAAAGAGTGAAAAAAATGAGCTATGTGGAAGAGTATCATTAGTAAGTTTTTTTTTACGTTTTGATTCTTTATACGAAAGTAGTTAAGTCGTTGAAATAAAGGAGAATAAATTAGTTGAGAGTAGTACAAGACAATATGACTTATTGTCTTTGAAAAAATAGTTCTTTGTATCGAATAAATGTAGTTTTAAATAAATATTAAGGTATTCATTACATGAAATTAGCAGAAAATTCTATCTTAAAACTTTTCGAGAAATAAAAAAAATTCCGGTGTATTGTGAAACGTTACTTGACTTTAGATAAAAATAAATAATCAGTGGATTTTGAAAAGGTAATCAACTTGCAAATATAATTAGTCAGTAGAAACACATTTCTGGTAAATTTATTAATAACTACATGTTAATATATTGATTATTTATTAACCTTTCGGCTGTCTTGTTTTGTTATAATGTATTTTAGATATAAAGCTTTAAATGTCATATGTGTTAATGAAAATTTTAAACTAAATTTATTTCAAGTGTTTATATAACTTTAAAATACAAAATTAATTTCACTAATTATCGTATTTTAAGGAAACAACTATATTAATTATGAAATGCAATCGCCCAGGAAAACTATTTCTTCGCTCAAAAAATATATCTTTAAAATAATTTACTTAATTATATATATATATATATATATATATATATATATATATTATATATATATATATATATATATATATATATATGTCAGGCTTAGAAACCTAAATTTAATACATTAAGGGTTTGAGAGCACAATCGTAGCACACTCTGTGAATGCAGGGGCATGAATCTTGATAACTCATTAAAAAACAACTTAACGCGTAAAGATTGAGAGAGAGCGTTTTGAGAAAGGGTTGCTGCATGAACTCTAGCTGATTATAGCATCTTTATTTGACAAGAGAGAGCTACGAACCGCCATGTTTGGTGGTTGACTGTTAAAACCGTGAAATATACATGAATGAAGATATTACCAATAAATCATCGTCTCCTTCACTTGTAATAATATATATATATATATATATATATATATATATATATATATATATATATATATATATATATATATATATATATATATAAGCGTTTATATATATATATATATATATATATATATATCTATATGTATATATAAAAATTTGTGTGCATGTGTGTGTAAGAATCCCCTATATAATAATAGCCTAAGTTGTCTGTCTATCTGTCCGTCTGTTTCACGTATTTATGAAGCGGTTGTACCTTCAATGGATAGAGGCATCCATATTGTATTTTTGATGAGTTAGGGTTAGAAAATTTCAAAGTGAGTTCGAAAATGCTCGAAATCCACCATTTCCTCCCTTTTAGAATGTTTAATGCCATTTTTTTAAGCTATGTGGGTATTTTACAAAACATTAAATTTATCAATTTATCACATAATAAATATGTAAAAGTAACATTTTTTCTAACATTATGACTTCATTCCTCTAACCATCTTTTTTACTCATTTCTTATTTTAAATTATTTAAATATCGTCAGCATTATTTTCATACGTTTTATCAGTGAACTTAAATATTAAGTAAATAATTTTCTTTTATATTTGTATTAAATAATATATTAGGAACATATGTGGTAATTTTAAATTTAATCATCGATAATTTTTGGTTGCAATGAAAATTTTATCACCGGTATTAACTACAAATTCTTTTCATAAAAGTCTAGGAGTCTATTTCAGAGACTAATAAATATATAGGGTTTACGTTATATATCCTTGAAAATTAAGAAGTTTGTTAGTTTGTGTGTTCGTTTTTTATACATAATTACACGGTTTGCAATCAATTCGCTAAATTTTGGACATCATTCATATGTACCACGAAATAATCTCGCCGAATGATAGCCGATTGGTTAGGATGCTGGCCTTCGGTACCAGAGTTAGTAGGATCGAATCCCATTGTGGCATGGATTTTCGTAGCAGTTCGGAATCATCCTTAAGCTGTAGGTCCCTGTCTCATTAGCACTCGTGTTGCAAAAAGTAGACTGTAGCACTCCAAACCAAACTAAACTAAACCAGATAATCACTGTCAAAGTTGAAACATCTGTTCTCCATTCTATCATGTAATATGACAAAATAAATTAAAGTTGGCAACTAAAATGCGTTCAGAGAAGGTAAACAAATTATTGAGCATGTACCAGTGGATTCTCAGCCAAAAACAATCCATTTTTTTACCTGCCTTATAGGGTACTTTACAATTCTAGGAAATTAAAAATTTTACTGATCTCGTCATATGACGGGCTGTATGCTAGTTAATTATAAAAGATTCGAATAATTTAAGAAAAAGCATTTGTAACCTTGTTCTGATATGTACAGAATTATTAATAATTCTTATTATAATAAAAGTTAGCAAAATATAAAATAAATAAATATTTATACAGATCAATATTCAAAAAATATAATTTGTTAGAGAAGATGCAGCAAAAAAAAGTCATAATTAAACCTCTACTCTTAATTACTAACTTTTTCAATAAAGATCTTTCAATTAATTATATTTTTTGTAATTCATCTACTGTCATTAAAATTTCAGCATTTTATTATCTCATGAAATCCACAGAGATGTAATTTATATTTCATTTGATGCATTAATAACGAAATTTTCGTTTTCAGAACCAAAATGGTGTGAACGTAATATACCGGTGTTAGTCCAGAATACACAAGATCATGTGGAGTAGAAAAAAATTTTGGATTAAAAAAAATTAAAACCAATTAATTTTTAATCTTTGAAACTAATGTACGATGTCGTTTCAGAAATAATTTTTGTAGTTGTTCCTACAGCTTTTTTAAATCCATCTTTTTTAAGGGTAAATTAATGGAAGGACTATAAACGCTAAGGATTGAAAAAATAAAAGCTTGTGTTTGTAATAATAGCAGAAACCACAGTACTTTTTCTGATCTTCCATACTTAGAAGATTTTAAGGACTAACATTTATCTCCTCATGTGTGTTTTTAATTAACTTTGATTAATTTTAATAAAAATCCTTAATTTAAAACTTTTTTTTTACTTACTGATATTTTCTCGCCGATATAAAAATATAATAATTTATGAATGAATTTTTTATATGAATAATAAATTATTTTTATAATTCATTTTTCCAAATGCTAGAAATTTATGATACTACATTTTTTATATCATTATTTATTAAAGCTTGAACTAACTTTATTTGCTTGCTTATTTAATTCCAGCTACTTAAATAATTACCATAGAGGAAATTTTATGGAAAAATATGATCCTGTGATTTTCAGTAAGATTTATAAAAGCTTTTGCGGATCTGTTATATATTTCTTTCTTTAAAAAATTTAATCGTAAATCATAAATCACGACCCTTAACCAAATTTTAATGATTAAGGTATACTTGAGGGCAAATGATTAAATAAAAAAAATTAATGAATTAAAGTGACCAAGTATTCTTGAAAATAAATATAATGTTTTTAATCGATTTACTTGAGAAATATTTTTAATCGGTATCATAATCAGATAAAGATGGTTGACATTGAAAATTGAAATACATTTCTTAATCTATAATTTTTAAATTTTTAAAATTAGGTACACTGAAATTTGTTTATTTTTAGAATAAAACCAAATGTTGTGTAATGTGAATCAAGAAAGAAAAAGGTCATAATACATTGTTTATATAAAGTGGGATAAAACCAAATTCATTTTAAAAATATTAAGTGATATTATTATATTAAGTGATATTAAAATATTAAGTGATATTAAAATATTAATATTACAGTGATACAGAGAATTATAATTCTTCAGTATATGTTATTTGGGGAGTGATACTCAACGTGCTTTTTAAACTTGGAAGGCAACATGACAGCCCTTTTATAGCAGTCCTTTAAGAAGCACGTGAAAGTCATTTGTACCTTCCCTGTGGTCATATGGTGGTATTTTTGAGAGCCATTTTTACTCCTGGGAAGAGGAAATAATCTTCTCGGGTTAAATAAGGATTATAAGAAAGCTGTTAAATAGTTGCGATAACACTTGAGACCAGGGCGGTAACTACAATTCAGGTGGAACAATATGTTATTGTTGTTGTTGTTGCTTATGCCACTTGGTCAAACCAAGCACGATTAAGCTGGAGCTTCCTCATATTAAGGTAAAGGGGTACGCCTTTCCTTTTAAAGAGCATCTTAAAATTGAAAGTACGACTTCTTGCTCAAGTGAGTTCTCGTAGTTTTGAATCAGGGACCAAGTAAAAGATCCATAGACTTAACCTATCACTCTCAGAGGTATTGATTGAGAACTTGGAGGACATTGTGAACACGAACATATTTTACGTGCCCCAGTCACCTGTAACGAACACGACGGATCATAGCCCGGGTAGGGCTTCGAACCCACATTCTTCCAGTTAACCATCTAAGCGGTTTGCACGTACAATTCCACAGGTTGTCACGTACAATTTTCGACCTCCAAAAACGGTCTGAAAATGGATGTATTGTACATTTTTTTCTAAGTGCTTTCCCCCATGGAGTTTTGAGGTAGGAGGGTCAGGTCGATTGTTTAGGAACTGCCCCCCCCCCTCTTTGACTGACATTTATTGAGGGATGAACCCCTACTCCCTGAGGCACAAAGACCCTGATAGCTTCTCATGGCTTTGTAAATCTCTATATCGAAGTATTTCGTTTGTGGTAACAGATGTATCTCTAATTGCACCAGTTAAATATCTTGGATGACTTTCGTAAAAAAATATAAATATTTCTCTTAAAAAGTTTTTTTATTTGTACTTTTAAAATCCATTATTTCTCATGGGATGATCTTCGAGACTTGACGAGCTTTATGTGTATTAAAAATTAACAATCAATAATGTCTATTTATATATCTATTTATAACAGGAAGTAAAGGGACAATAGCAAGGGTAGGTTTCCCGTATTCCAGTCTAATTGACAAAGGGTGAAGTAAAATATCATAGAGCACTTTGATCACTGACACAATAAAACTTTTTTTCTTTGGCGTGTTCCACTCGGAGGGTTAAGAAAGCGTTGTCTTTGCCGACTGAGCTACAACGGCTCACATAAATTATTGAACCTTGATAGAACACTCACCTACTTATTAGTCAAAGTAAAAATAAAACTCCAAGCCCAGTGGCGTTGGGGTAGCGTTTCACACTCCCACAGGTCCAAGGTTCGATTCTCGCACTGGGAAAGGTTGAATCAGACTTTCATCCCTAAGTAGACGAACTGAGGATCAAAAATGCTTGAGAACTCAACACTGGGATTTCCGCTTAAAGTTAACCACCTAACCTAAACATATGCGTAGCACCCCAGGGACCTTGGTTGAAGATTGGCGCCGTAGGTCCTAGCTCCGAACCCGCAACCTGGGAGAATGTGTGTGATGAATTTTTAAATAGGGACAATATTTCTCCTATTCAAATTATAGATTAACGATACTGTACTCATCTATTTCATGATTTCCTATGTAATCTGTGATCAAGTAATCATACATTTTCTCAATCAATGCTAAAGGACTCAGAATAGCACTTTTTCATAGAATTTTCCTCCTAGATATTTGCTGGATACTTGTGAATGTCAAACACCTTCAAAGTTGATTATCCAAGCCAGGTGCTCAATTTAACTGCATACTTTTCTTATCTGTGCTTTAAAGCCACGCCCTATCTTGCACGTCTAGAACCATATCGATATCCCATAAAGTCGGGTCAGATAAAAAAGTGTCATTACTTTTTATGCATAAACTTAACAAATACAAAGTTCAACTCCATCCAGGTATTATAACGATTCTCTCATATGTATGTTGATTTTTTGTGTACTGCTTGCTGAAAATACATTATTTTTAATTATGTTGTTCCTTTCTAAATATCCTAAAGATATTTAGCAATTTGATGAGAAATCTATTTCTGTTCCAAATTATACACCACCAAAACGAAATAAGAATTTTAAGAGTACTAGTAAACCAATAAATACACTGACCGGACTTCGCCTTGCACTTTAGATCTAAGAAGGAAGTTTTTATCATAAGTAGTGAAATATAATTAGAAATTGTTAAATTCTTCTAACTTCTAATACATTTGACATCCACCAAAACACCTTCAGAAGGTATGAATCACTTAATTGAACCTTTATTATGTAATGTTGTAAATTAAAGGTATGAAGGTTTACATGTTTGCCTGCAAGAACACGTAGATTTAAGTTTTCCATATTGGCGATAAAATGAAGATTTACAGGATATTATGCAATTATTTTATATTAACATAACTGTAAAATCTAAATATGATATAGTAGAAATGTTATAAAAATATAAGATATCAACTGCAAAAAAATAATACATATACTGTTATATATAAACTGAATAAACATTGATTATCCTGTACTTTTTTAGGGATCATTAAAACATAATCAATAAGGTCTCAATTTTCTTTACTGTGCAGAATGTATTCACAAACCACGATTCTTAATCAATTACGATGGAAAAAGTATATTTAATGAACAAGTAAATATTTAGAAAATTAATACTATGTTTAAAATCTATAAACTATTTATACTACTTTGTTGATATTCAATTGTGTGCGATTAGCCGATTTGTAATCACAAGAGTTATAAATCAAGGAAATTTAATTTAATACGAAAACACATGGAGACTGTCTTAAGTTTTATCCCTTAATTATTTCAACGCTCCAAAGTATTAAAATATTCCAAATATACTGTATCTCAGCTATGAAATCCGTTATTCGGCTCCCAAGAGATTTCTATTAATTGACTATCGGCCACAGTTTAACAGAGGATTACATATTAAAAGGAATTATGCTGAAAATTTCCGAATGCTTTAGTAAAGTGGAACAAATAACCTTTATTGCTTATTCTCTACAGTTTATAAAGTTAATTGATTACACTATATACACTATTTTATGATATATTTGTTGCTTGGTAGCCTTAATAAAATGCCAACTGTATGTTTGATATTTTATTATAAGCCAATTTTAATAACATTACTAATTTCTGATACTAGACATTTTGATTTATAGTGATTTAGTGCATAGTATAATTAGTTTTATATCTTTAGTTTTTGTTAAAATCTCTTTTAATTATAAAATATTTCTTTTATGCAATATGCATATTTATAGTGGACTACATTTATAAATTTTCTAAATTGCGGTATATATATAATATTAAATATTTTTAGTATATGCAACATAATTAATGCTTTATCGTATTTGGGGTATTAGCTTATGTTAATTTTGAACTATAAATTAATTTAAATCTGACATTTGATATTTTAATTTATTGAGATTTAGTGTATGACATTCCTAGTTATATGTATGTATGTATATATATATA
>CM063498.1:75730944-75758444 GCA_032207245.1 Pardosa pseudoannulata
TTTATTCATTTATTACGTATTTATTATAGTATGATTTTTTTTTATTTTCGCTAAGAAATGTTTACATCTGTACGTCTGTAAGTTGTAAATAAAAATATATTTTAATATCTGGGATTAGTAGGTTTGGAAAACCTTTTAAATAGAGTTTATTGGTATGTATCGAAGAAGATAACAAATTACATTAAAATACTGCATATAGGTACTATTTACCATGACTCATGCAATTGGAAGTTAATTTTTTGCCTGTTAACGGATTTTCAATATTAATAATTTTAATTATAGGTTGAATGTATAAATGCGTATAATGTTTGTAAAACTTCCTTGAAGATATTTATCATACGTTCAATGTTTGTAAGTTATAAATTATTCCAGTTTTTAATCTGTTTCCGTAAATTTTGATTAGAGAATTCTTTTATAGGAGCACGACTTGTTTGTAAAATATATTTCACAATATATTAATCATTATTTTTTTTAAATCGTGCTAATTTGAAAATATGATGTACTTTAATAAGTTATGAAACCCATTTCAGTGAAGTTAATTTGCATTTTAATGGGTTTCCTAACCCCTTGATTACCAAGATATGACCCTTGATTACAAATTATGTACCATGTATTATTGAATTATAAGAAATCCTGTCTACACAAATACACAAAATGTGTCATATTCCATGCGATTTAAGAGTTAATCTTTTAGAATTAACTCCTTTATTAGCCGTATAAAAGATCACTATTTACTTATTTGTAAATAGTGGTATATGTATTTATTTTTAAAATTTCCTTGAAGATATTAAGTGTTTAATGCTTGTAAGTTATAAATTATTCCAATTTTTAATCTCTTTTCGTAAAATTTTATTAGATAATTTTTATAGGTGCACGACTTGTTCGTAAATTATATTTCCTAATAGCTTAAATATAATTTCTTAAAATCGTGCTAATTTAAAACAATGCTCTGCTTTAATAGGTTAGGAAACCCATTTAAATGGAGTTAATTTGCATTTAAATGGGTTTCCTATGCCTTTAATTACCAAGATATTATCCTTGATTACCAATTATGTACCATGTATTATTGAATTATAAGAAATCCTGTTTATACACAAATAAGCACAATGTGTCATATTCCATTCGATTTAAGAGTTAATCTTTTAGAATTAACTCCTTCATTAGCAGTATGACCATCATTTTTAACTCATTGTCTTAGTTACAGACTTATGTGCCCGTAAAAGAACTTAAGTTCCAACGAAAGGTAATAGTCATTTTATAAAATTAATAATGTCTATTTGACAAAATAATGTATATAAAGTATCAATAATTTAATATTTTATGAAGATTTTGTTTTCTATCATTATATATCTTGGTACCTACATTTATAAAATATCCAAAAATAATAAAAAAATATACAGATACAGATATTTTAAATACCAGAGGTACTGGTATTTATAGGAGGATTTTAAAAATATGAATTAAAAAAAATTTGCATCTCGCTACAGCTTACATTTCATATTTCAATGAGAATAAAATATCGAATTTTCAGTTATATTTGATCCTGCTGAATGTGCGTAGTCAGCTTAAAATTAGCCTAACAGAACAAAACTTAACAAAGCGTTGAGTATAAAGTCGAGATTAGTTTAGCTAAATAATTTGACAGAGTTATATATAGGAATTAATGTTGTGACAAATTAATAGATTATCAAGTTAAAATAGGAACGCATACTGCAACGCTAAACTTAGCTACATGCCGATAAGCTTTACATTGTCTGTATATATGATTAAATATCTACTTTTGTGCTGAGATGAATCATTGAATATCAAAGCAATATTAACTATCGAAACATAATGGACTTAAATTTCAAGTTATACACGTTTTAGCATAAAATTCTTCCCAACGGAAATGGCAGGTTGTTTTCTAAAAATTAGCATTTATAATGTAAAAAGTGTACTTACAAACCACCTTGAAGTTTAAGCGCTATATATTTTAAAGGAAAAATAAAATAATATTGAATTTTCGTGACAATCAGACAGTTTCATATGTTTTGGATTGTTTAAAGATTCTAAATAATAGCTCATTTATATCGTACAGTAAATTAATATTAAAATACACTGAATAAAATAAGGAATTTACTTTAACTTGGCAATTTAAATTGATATTTATATTAAGAGTATATCTCATTTCATGCATTGAGATGATATAAATGTTTAACTAATATTTTCTGTTACAACTTCCAATGTGTATATAACTGAGGCTACCAAAAACAAACTTTACCAAGTTTATTAGAAAGTTTTGAAGTAATCAAGTCTTAAACAGTCTACTTTATAATTAATTAAAAAATTTTTAGATAGTTTACAAAATCATTTAACCATGTAGGTTATTTTCTAACAAAAGTGTAAATACATGCGTCTAAAAGAAAAATTTATTAAACCTACTTGATGTAACGAAAAAGTTATATTCGGAATTAAATAATACTTCTTAAAAGTATTATTTAATTTGATACAACGTAACAATTATGAACACGATGAGAAAGAAAAAATTATATTTTGTTTCAAACATAGTCATTTATGTTATTTGTCATAATATTTATCTATCAATCTTAGTCTATCAATCTTAACATATTGTGTGAGGGTGCATTTCGCAGAGAAATTGTACCAGTAGAGGACATATTGCACTTAAATTTAGTTATCCAGTTAAATCTCAATAGATCAAAAATTATTTAATTTTTTAACCAACTTTTCGTATTTTACATTGAAATATGTAAACAAATATATAAATAGCAATAATATATATATATATATATATATATATAATATATATATATATATATATATATATATATATATATATATATATATATATATATATATATATATATATATACATATATATACATATATATATATACATATATATACATATATATATACATATATATATATATATATATATACATATATATACATATATATATATATATATATAAATATAAATATATATAATATATATAATACATAAATATACATATATAATATCATTTTCGGAAGGATATATAAAAAGTTAATTTTAAATCTAAATTGATTTTTTAATCAAACCTCCTGTTATGGGGTTCCTCATTGACTAAAGTAAAAACTAGTTTTTATTTGTCTAAATTTTCCCAGAATCTATGTAGTAGACAAGAACATTTGGCTTCGTTTTCCTGTATATACCGTTATTTTTGTACCCACAAGCAAACAGTGTTGTTATACTATCCCGTACTAGTACGTGACCAGTGCTCAAGTATCAATTGTCAGAAAACGTACTAGTACGTGTTCCGCGTCTAGTATCAATCGTCAGAAAACGTACTAGTACGTGTTCCGCGTCTAGTATCAATCGTCAGAAAACGTACTAGTATGTGTCCCGAATACAATGTGTTAAATATTACCTAATATAGTATACCCCGTGCGAGATCACTGTTATACTGATTAGTTTGTAGATCTATGGTCTTCTACATTGCTAGACGAGGGGTAGTGAATCATATTGTGCTACGTATAACAAATTCCGAATAGCTACGAACGTTCTCGTCTACAGTCTGATATAAATCTACGAACCCTAGTACCTATGATGAGCGCTCTTACCATTTAACCCTATTTTGTCACCAAGAGAAATGCAGTTAGTTCATTTTCGTTGTGAACCCAAAGTTACATAATTCTTATAATTTACAGAGCGGACAACAAGTAAATAAATGTTTTTGATAATTTCAATTGTACTGCTTAGTACGTAAATTATATGAATGCATATGTAATACTTCTTCAGCTAAACACTTACTAAAAAGCTTATAGTAATCATAGAGAAAATCATTCGCTATTTCTAATTGTAAATACGAGTATTTTAATTCAAATTGCATAAGTGTTCCATCCTCCAAAATAAATGTTCAGAAGTACTTTTATGACTGATGAGTCATTTAAATAGTTTCAAGTGTGTTTATTTTTAACTTTAAAAACTTTCATAAGCAAACGAAGATAAATCAATATTTAAATGATCTTTCCTGAATCACATACTTTATTCTCTCTGTATTAACCAAGGTCAGTTAAACATTATTCCTTTCTTCCGAATATCTTTATTTTTAAACTGGCTGAATTACAGTGTTTTGCAACTGTGATTCTGTGTTTCTTTAGATATTTGAAAGAATCTCTTTTTACCCATACAGAAAATATCACTAAATTTCAAATCTATGTATACTTCATAACGGTATGGATGTAGTATAGATCGTTATTAGTGTATTTTTAAATTCTGATGGTTTATTGCTATTTTAGAGAAGTTATTGCATACTTAATACTTGCTATAAATGTATTATTTTAATTTTTTTTTGTTTTCAAAAATTTTAAAAATTTTATTTATTTTAATATTACACTTATTTTTGATATATTTTGCGACTATCATTTTGGTATTTTTATTAGCTTATACATCCACTTTGATGAATGTTTTGGTCAGTAACTGCAGAAAATATCTTTAATGTTCTATAGCAATAATACAGCATAATGGCTTGGGAGTTGTATAGATTCTTATTAGGGCGTTTTAGAATTCTATCCCCTTTTTGTTGCTAGTTATTTGGTAGGTAAAACTCGTTATACATATGTTACTCGATATATTAGTATTTAATTAGTAGTTTTTTTAAATTCTAAGTATTTTGTTTATTTTAAGTTTTATTTATTATTTTTCTAGATAATTTATCAGTGTTTTTTTATGTTTTTATTACCTTTCCGTATATTTATATCTGCTTTGATGGCTTGTTTGTTCTTAAATAGAAAACAGTTGTCAATTATGATCCCTACACTGTCCCCTATAATATTTAATATCATATATATCATGAATAAATAAAAGGGAGTCCCAACATTTATATATCTATCAAACATATAATAGCAAGTTTGGGATGGCTTACAGAACTGCTTCAAAATACCATTCATCTATTTTTAATATCGTTCTAAAATGTCCTTTTACGATTTTAGTTTTAAAATTTTAAATATTTATACAGATCTATAGCAATATAAAGTCATACAATTGGTAAAAAATACATATAAGGGTAATATATTATGAATAATTTTTAAGGACGACATTTCCAGGAATGAATCCCTTTTACTATTCCACGAAAGACATCCTTTCACGTTTTTCGGTATTTAAAAACCATATACGTGTTTTGATTTGAGTCATAATCACGAACGTAATTCGCAATATAATAAATTTTCAAGCGTGGAGAAACACGAAATCGATTTTGACAGAGAAACAACTTATATTATAAATACCTAGAATTATTGGTATTTGTGCTTCCGAAGCCAAAATTCATGATCTACCACGATTTTTCAACGAAACCACGTTAATAATAATAATAATAATAATAATAATAATAATAATAATAGTGTTAACGTCATAAAGTTCGAGTTATTTCCGTCTGTTACCTATCGATGTATATCTGATATTATTATGAATTGCACTGAATAAAATAAATATAAAGTTTAAACAACTCTGAATACTTTAGCAGGCCATGTTAGTTTTCATCATGGGAGCTCATTTACGAAAAAGGAAAAACTTCGTAAAAAAGGAGTACTGTAAAAAGGAATTTTATAACTTATGAAGGCATTTGTCACTATTTCCGACTATGTACTTGAGAAAAAAGTACATTTGTGAGAACCATTTGAAAAAATATAAACTGTCGATACAAAAGAAAAGTTTATAAATAATAGAAATTACTTGAAAATTTTGTAGGTTGTTTATATGTGAGATCCATCTTAATGCTCTCAAAAAGAAAACTAGTTTTAAGAAAACATAAAAATTATTCAAGTTATTCTTAATGGTATCAAAAACGATACGCCCTGCATTAAAGGGTTAATATTTTAGAACAGGCATTGAAATGTAATTTAAACAATAAACGTTATTTGCGTTACATTATAATGCTCGGCATATTTCTTGAGAAGTATAGCTATTTGATTAAAGCTAGTTGCATTTACCTACAAATAAAATACATTGCACTTAATCGGCAATTAAGTGCCATGTATTTTAAATTTTTGAGTTATTTCTGTTATACAGATGCACAGATTATTCCACACTCCAAACTATTGTCAATTCTAACGAGTCGTCTAATGTTTGCGAATTGTAAAATTAAGATAAAAATTTATTACGTAGTATAACAAAAGTAACAATTAAATGCAGTTTTAATTTAAGGCAGCTGTTTAATTATTTGTTGAATTTTAAGTTGTTAATTTACATCATCTGAGGAAAACAAATGATTTCAGGTATTTTGCTGAAGAAAAATCTTTAACATGAATAATTTTTTTTTTTTACTTTCTGCTCAATTTCTTTCTGATTCCAGCCATTTCTTTTAATGATAATGAAATAAATAAGAACAAAGAGAAATAAAGAAAACATTACAGAATCGTTGTCTTTTCCCAAAAAGTAAAATGTTAGGAAAGAAAATGTAATTGTTAAAAGATCAGAACAGTGGTTACAAGATGCTTTTTATTAGCACAGGGAACTTCAAAAACAATGAAATAGATTGTATGTTTGAATCGAGGTATTCGATGTATAATATTTCAATCATGTTAATTTGTTTTTATGGATTTTAATCTTCTATTTGAAATGTTTCAATTTAGGTAATGGGTTTTGAGAAAGATGAGCATGAATCTTTTTCTTTTTACTAATTTAAGGAAAAAATATCAGGATTTTTACATCTTTCAGGAAAACTGTTAAAAAATAAACTCCACTGGAATACTTATCAGTGGATATTATGTTTCAAATTATATTAACATACAAAAAAATATTGATATTTAATGAAATATTCTATCAATGTGACCTTTTCTTGATAGAAATGTGTGAAAAACAAGGCTTATTATCATTAGCCAGTCAAAAGTAATAAAACAACAATTGATGCCAATGTAGGCTTATGCGATCCAAAGATGAATTATGTGGTTCGTGTAAAATAAATAGCTAATTGGATTTTTGCAGCATATCGTTTCAGTGTAGGGTGTATAAAGACAATTTAGTTTCTTAGGTTTTTCAATATCATTGTGAATAATCTCTGAAGTAGCGAATCATATGCCGTTTAGAAGCAAGGCAACCAGTCCATGGAAGCAGCCAGGTATCTCAATAATTCCAGACAGTCTCAATATTATGGAAACAATTTCAAAACTATGTAACTGTTATGGGAAGTCATGTACAAGGTCGTAAACAATTGACAACAGTTTCTCAATATACATACCGTGAAAATTGTAAACTGCCCGTAATCGTAAAAGTAATAAGTAGTAATAAGTAGTATAAGTAATCCTAAAGTTAACTTTCGTTTAGATATTGAAACACAAAATTACATTTGGAGAAAAAAGAATAGGGGCGCAGTGGTAGCTCAGTAGTAAAATGATTACAAGTTATCATGATATAATATTGGTAATTTATTTTTTAAATTTTATCTCTTTAAGTCGCAAACCTGAATTGTATCAAGAGTAAATTAAAGAAAATTTCTATGATATCACAGATAAATTGAGAAATCAAGGTAAGTTTGGAGTCTTTTCTTTTTTTCTTTCCAATATATCATTTGCACATATACAGCCAATCGCAGCCAATTTCAGCCAATACAGCCAATTTCATTGAAATTTTTGTTAATCCTGAGAGTTATTTTATGTATTTTAAGGTGGGAAGCTGACACGATGCATATCCTGCGAGGTACAGGGTCTTAAGACTTTTGTTAGCATCTATAAAAATTAAACAGTTGAAAACCTTAACATTTTTACTGACATACTTACAATAACGCACGAACTATAGGAATATGAGGCATATATTTATTTTCAAAAATTTCATCTTCGTACAGAGCAAAATGTGCACATGGATTGTACTCTTAAAAATCTTTGTTCGTATGTACGACATTGCTAATAAATTAAACGAGGATACGTTTGTCTAGAATTTTTACTTTTTGTATCTCCAATAAATTATTTACATAAATATGGATAGTTGTTGTGTTTCAGATACTAGAAATATACATGGTTTGTATAATTGTAGGTTAAGTACTATGAATGTTCTAGTTTTTGAGTTATATATTTATGCTATATAACTGTTACATGAACGAAAGATATGCAAATATTATACAAATAAAGCATTTCAATTCTATTTGTCAGAAATTTCTTCGAGCGGTTATTCTAATGTTTGTAATTTGTAAAATTAGAAATGAAAAAAAATGTGCCAAAAAATACAGTGATAAATTTACTGAGAAATTTTAGAAAAATAAATGTAGATTACTAAGTTTAATGCCGATAGTATACATCAATTGAAAAAAAAAGGATTTCAGGTATTTTGCTCTATAAAAATTTTTAACACGACTTTTGTCGTCGCTTATTTAATTCCTGTTCAATTTCTTTTTGATTCTAGTCATTTCTTCTAATGGTTACAAAAGAAAGAGGAAATCACAATTGATTCAGTTTCTTATCCTATAAAATAAAATAATCGGAAAGGAAATGCAATTGTTAAAATATCAGATCAGTATTTACAAGATCCTTTTTATTATTCAAAAACTGTACAAGATACTTTCAAAACATTGAGACAGAAAGCATGTTTCAAACAAGATAGTCATGGATTAAATTAATTTATTTTTATTAATTTCATTTTATGTTTAAAATGTTTCATTTTAAGTAATAGCTGTGAGAAAAAAATTGGCATGCTATAATATATTCAGTTTATCTAAAAAAATTGAAAGATTTTTATCTTTTGAGTTTAACTTGTTTACACATATATACTAAGGCATTAAGTCATCCTATAAAATTGACAACAATAAGTTTTTTGTCAGAAAATTAAGTTATCTTCTAATGGTCATTAAAATCTCAAGTTAAAATGTAAAGAAACAATAAATCAGTAAATGAGAAAACACAATTCAAAACAATAATTCGATTGAGAAATAATAAAGTAATGATGGATGTTTGCCTATGATAAATATTGTTTATTTACATAAATAAGCATCAGCAAAACCAATAAATCTAAGTATTTTATTCAATAAGAAAATTTAAGTTGGTTGGGATCAGCCATATTGAATTCCTTTAAATTTATATTAACTTATGAGGTAAAAGTTTTCCCTATTGAGAACGATAAATTTGAAATTTTGTGTACGTAAATTTCTTGCGATACAGTGAAATATTCTCCATAGTAATGCGTGAACCTTTTAGAGTATATCGCAGTAAAATGTAATTAGGTTCCACTCAAATAAGGTAATATAATTTTTTTACGAATAATTCTAGTATAAATATATTTTTCGTGAATTCGACAATGCACGCATTACCCATGAGAATCTCGTAGCAAAATTGGTTTGAAGAAATCTTTAAATATAAATTGCTGAGAAGTAGAACGGTATTTCACATAGGTTCACCAAGCAATTAGAGAAAATCATTATGGTCAGTACTCATACACCATAACACGGAATTTATGTTTTCACGTTTTAATTTCAGGTCAATTTTTTTCCGATTCCAGAAGTTTCTTTTAATGGTAACGAATAAGAGAAAAGACTCAAAGGAATTGGTATATTTGTTTGAAAATATAATTATTGAAATATAATATTATTTTAAAGATACTCTATTTGTTAGTTAAAGACAGCAGAAAATACTTTTAAAATGATGGGCAATCTGCATAATGCAATCAAAGTAGTAAAAAAATTATACATTAAACAAGTTAATTTACTTTTTAAAAGTCAGCTAATTTACTTAATGTTGTAAAATACAATCGGTTTATAACATTTTATTTCAATATTTTTACCTCAATTTTCCCTGAATATTTTCTTTATCTCATGGGGAGATTACTCAAAATATTTTTTTACACAAACTGCAATGTTACAAAAAAACAAAAATTTATAAATTATAGTTATTCTAAATGCACGTCTAAATTAAGTCCTAATAAAATTTTTAAGTTTCGAAGACATAAATAATGTTTTATAAATAATTCATAAATCAATCGATTCATGCAAGCAAAGTAATTCCTGTACATTTTAATAAAACGATAAATTTGCTGTTAACACTAATTGGGCAGAAGTAATATAACCTTACAAAATAATAATTTTTAAGTTCAATTAATATTCATATATAATTCATATTTTATTCGACAAGTACAGAAAAAGTATCCAGATATTACTATTTATAGCATACTGCTTAAACAATAAAAATAAATCCCGGCTCACATTTAATGTTTTCCATTTTGAAAAATTTTCAAGAATTCTAATACTTTAAAAGGAGCTTACATTTATACATTTCTCTGTGAAATAGGTCTCGTCTAAAATAAAATAGTGTTGCAACGGGTAATTTTGCAAATCCTGTTGCACCACAACAAGTCTCTAGAGACACTTCAGGGGAGTATAGGAAGACAATATAGGAACGAGGAAATTTTAAAATAAAAGGATTTTTCTAATACCTATCAGACTTAGTCACATGTTTCCAGTGGGCTGTTGAAATGCTCTGCAACCCCCACGTTATCTCTTTGAAAGAAATATGCTTAAAAGTATTAAGAAATACCATTACATATTATTTTCAATAGCTGGGACCAACAGGTATCCCACGGACGAAGTAATCCCCGACATAGAAGATGCTAGATATGTGGATTTTTTTCCAGGTTTTAACGTTGCCAGGGTGCACCACAGTGGGAATTACGTTCTATGCACATGTGGCGGTAAGGGTTATCTCCCTGAAGGCTTTCCATAGATATCAAGCCATGGTGTTGTGTAGATTTCTGCCACCTGGGGATGATATTAAGTTTGCTCACAACCATTGTAAGAAATTCGGTATTATTATGAAGGTAACATGTTGAAAAGAAAGAAATTGTTAAATCGCAAAGATAAATTTACCCAAAATATAAAATTCTTACCAACAAGCAGTTAAGATTTAATAACAGAAAAACAAATGATCAATTTTTACCATTAGCAAAATAATAGAGTAAATTTTAACCAATTTAAGATAAAAAAATATAAAATGCCAATAATAAAATATGCATGGACCAGATTTACAACATATGCATACCTTATCTCTTTACATACCTCTTACAATAGATGCATATTTTGTGTCTTCTGAGTATATTTTAAGCAAGCAATATAGGATTATATAAATTCTATTTGGAAAACTGACAATTGCCAGCTGTCGTCTAAAGAAAATATGAACAGAGAATGAACGAAAATTTCAGATCCACATTTTTTAGGTATGCAAGAATTTATGCCTTTGTTTATAAATAAAATAGTTCACGGAGAGTGGTGAGATATATATTTAACTAAATAAGTAGGTGCTACAAAGTATTGCACTCGACGTACTTAGCTTCACTGTTTTTACATATTTCAATCTCTTCCTGGATCCTTAAATTTAGCATTTAATCCAACGAGAGAAATTTTGTCACCTCCCCTTAACTGCAGTAGTGATAACAAGCTGACTTTTATGTAGGCCAGTTATTTATGATTATCTATATTCTATTTGTAAAACTGACATTTTCCAAACTTTCATCTAAGGAAATATGAACAGAAAATGATCGAAAATTTCAGATACATATTTTAGTTATGTAAGAAGTTGTGCTTTGTGTATAAATAATAGAGTTCATGGAGAGTGGTAATACATACATTTAAATTACTAAGTAAGACTACACAAAGTATTGTACTCGACGTACTCAACGTCACTGTTTTCACAGATTTGAATATCTTCCCGTCTCCTTAAAATTAGCAGTTAAATCAAAAAGAGAAATTTGTCAATTTCATCTACACTACAGTAGTGGTAACAAACTGACATTGGTGTTACACGTGATATATTGGGTTTTAAGAGCTGCGATCTACATTTCAAACAAAAATTCACAGATGAACTAAAACCTGATCGATTACATTCTTATGAAATTTTCTCCATAATGTATTATTTCTTTATATATTTAATATAAGGATGTGAAATACATAATTTATGAGGTATTTCGGTTTTACAGACGAGAAAATGCACATTGTTTGCATGTCAATATTAAATTTATTACTCTTGTACCTCAAAACTAAGTAAATAAAATTAGCGCTTTGAATCTTTAACAAGAGTATAACGTTGAGTACATATTTTTTCAATATCACTAATAATTAAAACGTTTTTATTAGAAAAACTTGAAGCAACAGACTTTCAAATATATGCACAGCTGCATGTGTCTAAAATAAACAAACCACACTAAATTGTTAAAAAATAGTAATCGTTAAATAAGTAATATTTTTTTAATTATCAAGACCTCATTTTATGATTTAGTAAATATTTTTGTCCTTAAACTTAAGTCTCCACATGTTGTGTGGAAAAACTGGATATAATAAAAAAATTATATTTACATAGAAAAGTATTAAACTGGTTTATTACAATATTTAATATAAAACAATGGAGATAATAATTTTGTAAGGTAAAATTGAAAATTATAATTATGAACATTCTGCTATTCGTCGTAAACATCGCAATTTAAATATATTTAAACAAATTTAACAGGCACAAATCGAGAATATTGTTATTTTTTTATTTTAATTAACGTACTGGAAGTTAAAAATTTGTAACTGTATACATACGACGAATCGCTCAAGCAGTCGCAGCCTTACATTTTATGAAATATGGCTAATTAGTGAAACTTTAAAATTAGTTCGATAAAGAAAATACTAGCCAATTACTAAACTTAAGTTTATTTTGCAAATGCATATTTACGAGTTACCCATGTCACAAAATCATGGGCCATAAAAGCCAAAACTCAGAACATAAACACTTAATAAAGGAATCTGTTTAAATTTTTTTTACTGCTCTCAGACGTAATTTTTCCGATAAATGGGAATCTTAATTATCTCAAGCGAATCATGCAAAGGAGTAACTTGAAGACTTATAGCAAAGTAAACAGTTCTAGCAGGAGGAGTTTAAAAAGGGAGAGTTAATTACTGCGTCATTAAATTTTAATGTTAATACTTTATTTTAACACAGAACACGAATCTAGAAGAAATAAAACATTACATCTTTAAAAAAAAAGAAAAAAATACACTGCCTTTCAAAAAATCATTCTCATTATTCGTGAAAGAGGGATAGAGGGGGGAAGACGATTGCCAGACGTTAAATACTTCAACGAAGGCTCAAGATAAAAAGACACTTTTCTTTTGGGAAAAAAAATCGGGAAATGAAGCAAAAAAAGGGAGAAATTTCAAATCTGAAGGGGTCACTGAGAAAAGGGATTAATGACTTCTCGGGTTGCCAGGAAAGACATTTGTGTCAAGTGTGTAAAATCCAGTTGCTGTCTCAGAGAAAATTTGAAATCAATAAAAAATTTGAAGGACTAAAGGAGAAGAAGAAAATTTACATTTACGAAGACAGTAGTAGACGTTAATTTATTTTGCACATTCTTAACGTCGTACGATGAAGATTGTTAACTTTCTTTTGTCGCAATACAGTCCATGATAAAATGTTACATCGTAATTAATATAAGACTTTATGACTACATTCTAATTACAACAAAAATGCATACATTTAGAATGAAATTAAAACAAAACAAAATTTTGAACTGGAATCAAAATCGAAATGAGAAAGGGAAAGCCTATGATTTCTACCATACTCAATAAATAAAGAAAATAACTATGGAACGTAATAACTATGAAATATAATATAAAAATAATTATTATGTTCATTAAAAAAGTTTATTAACCTAAATTGGTGAAGTTTTGAAAATGATTCATCTCCTAACATTTCTAAGATAAATCCATTTATACTACTACAAGATTACAACATAAAAATACATGTACAATAAATTTCACCTGTTCTCTTAGAAAACCAATGATACACGCATTTATACCGACAACATATTCCGATGTGGTATCAAAAATAGATCATCAAAGTAAAAATTAATTATTTTACTTGTGAGCCACCAAATCAATGAAAGATAATTAAAATTGATATTTATATAAATAAATAAATTTTTCTATAATGAAGTAGTTATGTGACATTTTTTCATGTACTGCTATATATCGCTAATTAGTATGCAAATCTCAGTTCAGTTGACAATCAGGAATTTAGCTGAAACCTGATTATAATGTTCAAATTTAACATCATATAGAGCGAGATAAATAAAAGCGTGTTATAGCAAACAATCAAATTTATTAAGATAAATATATTAGAAATCCAATAAAGGGAATGTTTAGGAAATAGTGGTAAAGATACATAAAATAGTACTTTGAGATTCATCTTTGGAAGCCTGATCGACACGTTATGCCTAACGGAATTGAATGAAAAGAGTATGTTATCCTCACTTGAAATTCTATGAAGACGAGAAAACACAACAAGAGGAAGAAAGCATCGACATTGAAGTATAAATGTTAACTACTTCGAGTTGTTCAAAAAAATTAACTTTAGCTTCAAAATGTATCCAAAATTACAATTCAATCTTTCTAATACGGATGGGAAAAACTTTTTCTTACGACTTGATATCACTTATAAGCTCTTATAAGTTATAATTCAATAACTTAAAAGTTAATACAGAATAATATAAAGTGGTTGGTCCATGATGTCACAAAAGTCAGTGGTGAGCATTTCTTTTCCGACTGCAGACTTTTGACAGCATTCTGTGACATGCTCACGAAACACTCTGGTGAGACATAATAATGTCTCCATAAAACTTTATCAATTATCAATATGTGGTTACATGTTTCCTTTATAGAAAATAAACAACAAGGAGAATTTCTTCATGCGACCAGTTTTCCTAAAGAGTTAGCATTTGTGTTAACCTTTATGACTACTCCTTTAGCAAAAGGGTGATTAAATCTGTGCACTACTGTCACCCTATGTATTAGAATTAGTGCAAACTACTAATTTCTCAATAACTGAGAAAGCTCCAGAAACATCGGTATTGTAACCTTAGTTTTCGATGACCCTTGGTATATTGGTTTGTTTTGGTTTGGAGTGCTACGGTCTACTTTTTGCAACACGAGGGCTAGTGAGACCGGGACCTACAGCTTAAAGCCGATTCCGAACGGCTACGAACATCCATGCCAATGTGGGATTCGAACCCACGAACTCCGGTACCGAAGGCCAGCACCCTAACCAATCGGCCATCGTTCGGGCCTTGGTATACTGAGAGAGTTAATATTCAGTTAAGTTAGTTTTCAGTGATTTTTACTAAAAGCTTTGAAATTAAAATATTGTCTGTAAATTAAATATTCAATGAATAGTTAAAATTATGAAAAGAAGTCTTTAAAAAAAGTTTTAATTAATTGTAGTTTGAAATTAAAAAGTATTAAGATTAAAGAGCAAAGAGTGATACACAGTTTTACAATAAAGAAAATTTTTAATATTATTTAGGAATTTTAAATAACTTTAATTTGCCTAATTCATTTATAATTTAATTATATATGTCTGCAATATTTCATAGCTCAAAGTAATAGTTATAAATAAATTTCATTATTCCATTAAAAATGTTTTTATCTTTTTCTAAAATATACATTGCTTTCGTTAGAATTGCATTTCAAAAGACTAGTTTATAATTTTCATCTTATAATTTTAGTTTTCAATTGCAAGAGACAATTATACTTACAGAAAGCTGAAAAACTACAAGTTTAGTAATTCATATACTGGTATTAATTATTGTTTATTATATATATATATATATATATATATATATATATATATATATATATATATATATATATATATATATATATATATATGTATATATATATATTATATATATATATATATGTATATATATATATATATATATATATATATATATATATATTATATATATATGATTAATATTATTGTAAACATATATAATAATAAGTTTACATGGTCTGAACTTTTTATTTAAAATATATATATAGATTTTGTTAATATAATTTTGCAAAACTGTCAATATATTTTTATAACTTTAAAGAAAAATAAGTTAACATCATTTAACGCAATATTTAAATCAAGTAAATTCAGTTTTAATTTTTCTGGAAAATTACGTAAACTTGTATAACTAGAAACTTCTACGCATATACTTAAAATACTTATCAAAAGTTTTATTCATAGACATTTCAAAAATTTATTTGACAAAATTAGGCCATTTAACCAGTTTTCTTAAAAAAATAAAATTAGATGTTTGATATCAAGTATTCTTACATTATATTATCCTTTTTTCTATAGAATAACTCAGGCTGAGATTTTAAATTCTCTTGGAGAATCTTGAAAGCCTTTGATTAGTTAATACTTATTTACATTTCCTCAGTAACAGTAAAAATGTTTAAATACCCAGTTTATATTATTAGCGAACTTCACTTTAATGTGTAAAGCATTTATTTAATTGCAGACAGAACAGTAAAAAAGATTGAAACCTCTCTATTTTTCATTAAACTTTATCCACTAAATTGAACCTCCCAGAAAAGAGTAAGCAAGGAGAGAAAAATACACTCATGCAACAGTCATTAAAGATTAGACTTAAAAATATTTTCTCCCTTTTGAAGTGAAAGGAAAGACGGTAGAAAAAAGGTGTAAATCAAAAATCACTGGACAAATAGAAGGCAATAATGGGAAGGTTTCATCTGTGGAAAAGGTATTTTTGAGAAGTGTTTGTGATCGAACTGTCGCCCGAGATAAAATGTGACCAAATGGATCTTTTGTTGGGAAAGTGCACTCCAGAAATGACTGAAGATTTCATGTGTGACAAAATGAAAGCTTTAGAATGTAGTTTTAATTCCTTCTCCTAAGTGAAATTTTAATCGATCCATTTCATTCAATTCCAGAGTGTTTAACTCTGATACAGATATATAAGGTTTGAGGGAGGTTTTAAAATGGTCTTGCTATTGTAATTAGATCGATAAAATTTCAAAATGTAGTGTTGACGGTAGGATGTACATTATTTGTCGACGGACTTGCTACTTCAATATAGAATAAAACTTTTCTGATTAATATTCCATTGTCTATTTTTCGGCATATATACAGAATAAAAAACTAATTGTTGAATTTCAAATATCAGAAATATTCATGATTGCAGTAATTTATGAAGAAAATAGAATTTCAATTTTTGTACCACAAAAAGGTAATATAGCAGTATATGGAATGATTTAAATACAAAGTGTGTTTAAATTTAACACTTCGCTTGCGGGCAACGTATTTTACGATTTTTTCAGTCTGTTCCTGGAGCGCGGTTCACGTAAAAATCCGTATTTAGTAGATTTGTGGAGGATCCCCGTTAACCACCACAAACCTACTAAATACGCATTACTATATGTATGTGTGACATTATATGCGTAATATATAAGTTACTATGCACAGTTTTGAATATTTTCTTTACACAAGTTATGATTGTCGCGTTACTCAATCTTTTGTTGCGTTATTTTGTCCAGAATGTACAAGTCGTGTTTTGTCAATTTGAAGCTTAATTTTTTATTGTTGAATACAAAATTGATAAAATGAGCCGTTCTGACAAAGATAGTGATGAAGAAATATGCGACAGATTATCGGTCTTTAATTTTAAAACTCGTTTATTTTTGTGATTTCGTAAAAATATTGGTTTCTTTTTTTTGTTAAATAATCACGCAGTATATAATAAAGTGTAAAATATAAAAGGTCTCGTTCATAAAAACAAAGTAGTTTTCGATTTACTGTGATTTTTCTGAATAACTAAACTTTCTCGCGATTCACGAAAATTCTCCCGCTGCACGTGTAAATTAGCGGTGAAATATATCCGCATGCCAAGTGTTAAGGTCCAATTTAATTAATCAACCAAGTAAAAATCCTTTATTATTATTGATTAGTATATTTTGTTAGATAATAAAATATACCCTTCTTAAAGGAATTTATGCATTTGAAAATTAACCAACATTTTTAAAATAACCAACTCAGTAAAATCACAAAGATAGGACATTTATTACAATATAATATAAAAGATGTAAAAGATATAAAAATATACAAAATAAAAATAAATATTTGTAATGTCTAACATACAAATTATCGGTAAAATAAATCCGTATTTACTTACATCCATGAAGTACTTTTAAACTTAATATATTTCTAAAGTAGGGAGGTCAATCAGTTAGAGAGGTAGAGAATATTTCATCTGGCATGTCAGATATGGAAGTCTTATTATTTTTTATAATATTGAGACAGGAGCAAATTTGTTGTGATCTTTCGATAGTTCTTCTCCCAGTTGAATCAACTGAGTATATATATATATATATATATATATATATATATATATATTTATATAATTATAAATATAAAAGTATAAACAAATAAAATATAATCTTACAGAATACAATACCAGACTAAAAAATGAAAATTAGGATTGATGTTGCCAATAACCGTGAGGAGTTGTAACTTCACACTCCATTTAAACTAGTTTCATGTTGAAACAAAGATATGGAAGTCGCAACATCATACAAACAGAAAGAAGTCAAAAATGGAAGACTATGTTTTAAAATTCAATTTTTATTTTTCTCCATAACCCTTAGTGGTGGATTTGCTAGCCTTGATATACTCAATGGTTTTTATTCACATTTGTCACACACACACACAGATATATATATATATATATATATATATACATATACACACATATATATATATATGTACACACATATATATATATATATATATATATATATATATATATATATATATATACATATACATATATATATATATATATATATATATATATATATATATATATATATATATATATATATATATATATATATATATATATATATATATATATATATACATATACACACACACACACACACATATATATATATATATATACATATATATACATATATATATATATATACACATATATATATATAAACATATATGTATGTATGTATATAGCTATAAATAAAAATGGTCTCAAGTTGAAAAAAGTTTGAATAGCATCAGCTATTATGAAATAAGTTATAAATTAAAGGTGTTACGATGTCATATTACATTTATGTTACAATGAAATATAAGCTTAATTATTCCTGATTTAGAAACTTTGAAAAGAGGACAAATTGGTCAGATTTTGTTACAGGATAAGACAATTTTTCTTAAAATATTTCTTAATTATTTTAATGCTTCATTCATTATAAAGGCTAAGTTCACGCATTTCAAATCATGTAAGTACAGAAGGAAAATTATGGAGATTTTGTCCAAGGAAACAGTATAAATTGCCTGTCTATTTGGAGCCATTGGTTAAGAATATAATTTACTAGTAATCACATTCAATTTTATCTACTTACCACGGCATGCGTATTTCGGGCATAAAATGTGCGCATATTCCTGGACATTGATGTGTAGGAGAGTGTTAATATTATTATTGTTATTACATACGAAAAAATTGTAAAATATCCAAAACTCAGAACCACCGCATTCTTGATCTGAAGGTCTCTACTTTAAGAACTGAATTGTTTTGTTGCAGTTTTTGACAAGTTCTTCAACATTTTTTTCGAAACACGCAAAATTTTATTTTTTAGTATGTATTTTATTATATGTATAATAATAATATGTATTTTGTACAATACATAATATTTTAATGTGTATTTTATTGAACGTAGTTGTAACGTTGTAGTTCGTAAAAATAATGTGATCGTTAAAAACAGCAAAATAAAACATTAAAAAGTTGTGCTTAGCATACTCATTCCTTCTCATGCAAGGAAGGGCTATTAATGAAAATAGCTTTAGGTTGATAAATTTTTAATGACACCAGCTAGCATAAAATAAGATCTAAATTAACGGTGCGCATTTATGCTAAGATGAAAGACAAGCTTAATTATTCTTAATTTAGGAGCTTCGAAAGACGAACAAATCGGTCGGGGTTTGTTACAAGGCAAACATTTGGACAAAAAGATTTAAATACCGAGTTTTAATTACCATGCTATTTTATTTTAATGCGAATCGTATATTTAAATACAGTCGGAAGTACAAAAGAAAATGAAATGAGAGATTAGAAAAAAACCCACTAGCAACCGGAAAAATAGTTCTCATTAAAAGAACAAGAAAGAGAGGAAATTCGATCCAGACGTTAAGTACTTGACTTGGAGAGCAAGATTAAAAAAGATGGGAAAAAATTCTTTCGTCTTAAAAAAAATTGGTTGAAAATGTTTAAAATTACTCAAAATGCCAGAATTAAAATGTTGGATCAATGGATTGTATTGAAGCTAAAAATATATTTGTGTCAAGTGCTAATATTTCATGCACCTAAACGATTAAAGGGTAGAATTTCATGATAAAATAATGTTTCCGTTCATTATTAAGTTGATGTAAGAACATATAGAATTTCATTCTTTCGCTAAAAATCTAAGTAAATTTTTCTAAGGCGGGTTATTTGATTTTTGGGTCCAAAATTCTATTAGCTGAAATGGATTTTCTTATAGTAAAGTTTATGTTAAATATTCGTAGATTTAAGATACATAATGCTGAGTATAATTTTGTGTTAATTTTTATGATTATGTTTATTTTAATTTTAATGCATATTTTTTTAATTTTTAATGCATAAAATGTGTAGTTTTATTAACTATTTAAAAATTCTTGATCTATCAAAAGAGACACGCTTTTAGCCGTAATCAAAACTACTTTAAAGTATATCAAACACTTTAAGTGTAGAGGAAAATTAAAAATTACGGAATTCAAACCTTTAAGAATGTATTTTGTATACAAAAAAGTGGAATTAGGTGGTTATTTTATTATAAAATTAGATATTTACAATGAGGTTAATTTTTCATTACAATCCTTTTTGTTGTTTGCTTAAGCTTGATGTTTGTTCATCATTGTTGGTTTAAGATGCATCAGGCATTATCTCTTCTCATAGTAAGTCCAATGCCACAAAACCAGTTTTAAACTCCTTCTGCACTTTATCGTCTGACTGAAATGTCCTACTTAATTTTGTATGAATTCTCCAAACACATAAATATCGCTATGAGCTATTCAAGACTATAGGGTCACTTGTATATGTTTTCATTCAGGAAAGAGACATGCAATGTTACTCATACATTGTTATTTTTTATATCCTTTATTAACGTACTTAACACTTCTATCTCTGGATTCTTATGCCACTTATTTTGTCTCTGACGGTTTATGCATTTATCCCACTGGGGAACTAGGTGGGATATTCTAATCTCACAGTAAGTTCAATGCCACAAAACCAGCTTTGAGCTCCTTCTGCACTTCATCGTCTGACTGAAATATACTTAATTCTGTATGAGTTTTCTAAACATATGAATATCGCTGGGAGCTGTTCACGATTGTCAGGGCACTTGTATCTGTTTTCATTCAGAGGAGAGGCATGCAGTGTTACTCATACATTGTTATTTTCTATATCTTTTATTAACGTACTTAACACTTCTATCTCTGTGTTACAGTTAACAATAAAATAGAAGTTTCAAATTAGAACGCAAACACTTATATACATTATACACAATAGATTTAGATTGTGATTTTCTGTTCCTATACACCCCTTCTGCTGTAAAGAATCAGACTATGTTTCCCTCTTTTGGTTTTTCCATTTTAAATTGCAAATATAAAAATATTTTAGGTTGAAATTTAATAAAATTTAAAAAATATTATAAAAAAATTATGATTGTTGAACATTTTGTTAGTTTAGAATATCAGTATCCGAAATGCACTTTATTTGAAATATTTCCTACTACAAGTTTAACTAATTTAAAAAGCATACATTTCCATTATTTTAAGATTTATTTTTTCATAACTGTGTATATATACATAATTTATATTTTAATTATAACTTAACGCATCTGATTTAGCATGTACTTTTTTATAGCTTAAAAGAAAAACACATATATAATAATGTTAATCATAAAGTTAAAAATTAAAACAAGTAAAAATGCATTAAAGGAAGCAACGTTTCTCATACCTTAAGTTTATATATCCTAAAATTTAAGATAAAACTGAAAATTTTAAAGAAAACTCATAAATTGTTATTTGCTATGTCCTTTATTATCATACTTAAAAATTAGTTAAAATTTACAATATAACTGAATTTCATCAAACTTTCAAAATTTAAAACACATATAAATAAATATAATAATAAATAAGTAGATAAAAATAATGAAATAGAACTTAGGTATATACAGCACCTTTCATTTTCATCAGTATTTTTTTCATTGATTGAACACCAAAACTTTTTGGGAGTTTTAATCCTCTACCATATTGTAAATCATAAGATTTCACAATTTTTGGATAATTTATAAACGTACTTAACACTGAGTTACAGTTAACAATAAAATAGAAGTTTCAAATTAGACCGCAAACACTTATATACATCATACACAATAGATGTTAGATTATGATTTTCTGTTCCTATACACCCCTTCTGCTGTAAAGAATCACACTATGTTTCCCTCTTTTGATTTTTCCATTTTAAAGTGTAAATATAAAATATATTTTAGGTTGAAATTTTATAAAATTTTAAAAAATTATAAAAAAAATTATGATTGGTGAACATTTTGTTCCGAAATGCACTTTATTTATTATATTTCCTACTGTACGTTTAACTAATTTAAAAAGCATATATTTCCATTATTTTAAGATCTTTTTTTTCATAACTGTATATACTTACATAATTTATATTTTAATTATAACTTAACGCATCTGATTTAGCATGTACTTTTTTATAGTACTTTTTAAGAAAAAAACATATATAATAATGTTAATCATAAAGTTAAAAATTAAAACAAGTAAAAATGCATTAAAGGAAGTAAAGTTTTTCATACCTTAAGTTTATATCTGCTAAAATTTAAGATAAAGCTGAAAATTTTAAAGAAAACTAAATATTTTATATTTTATATGCGACGAAATCCAGATTTATTTTAAAAATGGACCCAAAAAAAGAGAACAAACTCTGTAAAATAAGCATAGATAAGATTGTACAGTAATGGATCCGGAGAGAGCAGTAAAAACTGTGCAAAGTAGTTTATTATTAAATATAAATTTATTTAATTTGAGAGCAACGTTTTTAACGCTCTTTTACTATGCAACAAAGCGTGAAAATCTTTTACCACTTCTTTACATTTTATTTACCGTAAGTGTGAAAATGCTTGAAAATTTTAACATCGATGAAAAAACAATGTTTACACAGAGTTTTGTTTTAAAAAGGAAAAAAAAATAATTTGTCTCTAGAGGTTGGCAATAAATTGAAGTTCAGTATACTGTTAAATAAAGTAGAATAGTTGAAAATAATAAAAATGTGTGTACCTGATAATTCACTGAAAAACATCATAAACTTCATAGAAGGTTTAAAAAATTACTAAGGATTTAAATCACTAAAGGATATATAAAGAAGTTATTTCATTGTTTTAAACTGACACATTTTTTACTCATGAAATACAGAGCATTTACGATGCAAGATACGATGATAAAATATTTATATTTAAATGACATTTAATCATTAATGTAGGTCAACTCAACAATAAAAATAAAACTTTACCTTAACATAGAGACTGCAATTAGTCACGTGGTTTATATACACTCAAGAGCCAAAACATTATGACCACTTATCAATAACGAGTTAGCCCACCTTTGGCAAAGCTTCAACCAGAATTGGCATGGATGCAACAAGTCCTTGATAGATGGACGGAGACAAATTGTACCAGATGTTTAAGCAACGGTTACGCAAATCCGAGATATTGCGATTTCGTTGTCTTTGAACTTTGATCTTCCGTCCCATGACATCCCAAATGTGTTCTATCGGATTGAGATCTGGTGAGTAAATCAGACAGGACATTAATTGGAATTCAACATCCTGTTTATGGAATCACTCAAACAGAATTTTAGCCTTGTGACAAGGGTCGTTATCCTGTTGGAACATTCCATTTCCAGCTGGAGAAACAGAGATCATGTAAGGGTGCAACTGGTCCGCATTGATGTTCAAATACCCTGTAGCATTCATGATCTGCTCTACCACAACCATGAGTCTCGGAGATGCCCAAGAGAACGTCTCCCAAAGCTTAATCCAAAGCTACCATCTCCCAAAACTACCATCGGCTTATGTGTAAACGACTGTACATTGAGGAAGCGACTGTTCGCCTGGAAAACGGCGTATCCTGACACGGCCATCGGCTTGATGAATGACAAACCGTGATTCATCTGACTAGGCAACTCTCTCCAACTAATCCATGGACTAGTCGTGATGTCTCCGGGACCAGCGTAGGCGCAGTTGGCGAAGACGCTTGATCATCTAAGGCACACGAGTTTGACGTTTGCTGCGAAATCCCCCATGGATATGCCCCATATCCAACAGTGTCTGCTGAACAGTGTTCTCCGATACTATTCTAATTGGCCCTGCGTTGTATTGGATTATCAGCTGAGCCACTGTCTTGCTCCGGTGTTGCTTCACCATGCGAGACAGTCTCCCACCACTTTTTTTCTTTGATAGCATGTGGACGTCCAATATCATGTCGTCTACTGCTGGTTTCATCAACCTTTATCTACTTTACATAAGTACAAACAACTGTAGATCGCGAACAACCCATGAGTCATGAAGTTTCATAAATACATGTTCGGAGCCTTCGAGCCATTACAATCTGCCCTCTATCAAAATCGCTTAGATCCGTAGCCTTTAACAAAATACATAGAAGTAAATGAAAGAATGTTTCTTCAGAATTTCCAGGAGAAGTTAAATACCACTTCCACCAGATCACGTGCCTTCCACGTCATCCAGGCAAGTTCATTGCAAAATGTACACATAATGTTTACTTGAGTGTATTAAAAGATAGTCATAATAATGGTCTCAAATTTAAATTAATAGCCTCTTTATTCCATTTACTGAAATTCAAAAAGTTTACTGTAATTCTTCAGGAAAGGGAGCATTTAAATAAAAGGAACTTCTATGTGATTAAAATAAATTGGTTCATTCCTTTAACATAATGACTGTAATTATACAAGTGTTAATATATAAAATTATAGTTATTATAAATTTTAGTGTCAAATTTAAACTAATAAAAAATATATAATAAATTTATAAAAATTATAAATTAATAAATTTTATAAAATAAATATTCAAAAAATATAAAAATATAATATATTTATTCAAAAGCTGAAAAATAAATAAATAAAAGAAATTCGATCTCTATATAGTACGGTTATAAAAATAATTGGTGTTCATTAACTTTAACATAATATGTAATATATAACTGTTATATAAATGATATATACATTTATAATATATATATAAATATGTTATAAATATTAAATACAATATATATATATATTACTAAAATTAAAAAAAAAAATTAAAAGAAAAATTTTCAGGTTTAGAAAGAGACTATTTAAAAGAATAGAATTCCTTTTAGATTAGAATACAATTTATTCACGGGTTTATAGTAATGCCTGCAATTAAACAGGTACTTTATCTATGAAATTATAGTTATTATAAATTTCAGTCTCAAATTAAAATATTTTTTCACATTAAAAATTATTCCATTTTACTCAAATTGAATAAAACCTGTTTTCATATGATGACTGTAATTAGACAGGTGCTTTATAATAAAATGTTATTGTTATTATAAATTTTAATCTCAAATTTAAACTAAAAGTAACCATTAAAAATCATTCCATATTACTGAAATTTCTAAAGAATGGAAGAAAAAAATGTGTTTAGAATGGGACGAGCATATTTAAATGAAGGGAATTTCTCTTAAATATAAAAGCAGTGACTTTAATGCTTTAACATAATAACTGTAATTAGACAGGTAGTTTAAAAATATAAATATAGTTGTTATAAATTTCAGTCTTAAATTTAAATTAATAATCTCCATTCAAACATAACTCCATTTTACTGAAATCAGAAAAGATTGAAATAAAAAAGTTTTCAGGTTTAGGAAGGTATTATTTAAAAGAATGAACTACTTTTTAGATTAGAATACATTAGGTTTAATAAAACGGCTGTAATTAAACAGGTGATTTATCTATGAAATTATAGTTATTATAAATTTCATTCTTAAATTTAAAATATTTTTCACTTTAAAAAATATTCCATTTTACCTGAATTCGAAGAAAACTGCTTTAACATGAAGGTTGTAAGTAGACAGGTGTTTTATATAAAAATTATAGTCATTGGAAATTTTAGTCTCAAATTTAAACCAAAGATCCCCATTAAAAATCATTCCATATTGCTGAAATTTCGGAAAAATTAAAGAAAAAATTGTGTTTAGAATGGGAAGAGCATATTTAAATGAAGGGAATTTCTCTTAGATATAAAAACATTCGGTTTAATGCTTTAATATAATAACTGTAACTAGACAGGTAGTTCATAAATATAAAGATAGTTAATACTAATTTCATTCTCAAATTCAAATTAATAATTCTCATTCAAATATAATTCCATTTTACCAAAATCCGCAAATATTGAAATAAAAATGTTTTCAGGTTTAGGAAGGGACTATTTAAAAAAATTGGACTTCCTTTTATATTAGAATACATTAGGTTCATAGGTTTAACATAATGTCTGTAATTAAACAGGTTATTTATCTATGAAATAATAATTAAAAATTTCAGTCTTAAATTTAAAATATTTTTCACATTAAAAATTATTCCATTTTACCTAAGTTCGAAAAAGAATACTTTAACATGAAGGCTGTAATTAGACAGGTGCTTTATATAAAACAAAATTATAGATATTACAAATTTTATTCTGAAATTTAAACTAAAGATCCCGATTAAAAATCATTCCATATTACTGAAATTTCAGAAGAATGAAAAAAATATGTGTTTAGAATGGGAAGAGCATATTTAAATGAAGGGAATTTCTCTTAGATATAAAAGCAGTGTCTTTAATGCTTTAACATAATAACTGTAATTAGACAGGTAGTTTAAAAATATAAATATAGTTGTTATAAATTTCATACTCAAATTCCAATTAATAATTCTCATTCAAACATAATTCCATCTTACCCAAATCCGAAAAGATTGATTGAAAAAAGGTCTTCAGATCCGAAAAAGAATATTTAAATGATGGGAAATCCTGTTAGATTAGAATACGGTAGATAGAAAGGAGAAATTTAACTCTACATTTAATACTTGACTCGAGGCTCATGATAGAAAATATTCTTTTTCCTATTCGGTGAATGTATGAAAGCTTTCTTTTAAAAAGGTGCGAATTCAAAGTGCAAAGGAACGATAGAAAAAAAAACAGCAGTATAATGGCTTATCCCTTTGTCGGAAGCATGTTGATATCAAGCACTAAAGATCTTCTGCGTAGTCGCTGGAGATGAAATTGAGGAAGTACGCATATTTCGTGTAAGGAGAACACTTCTAAAATGCTGAAAAGCTCAGATAGCGACAATTTGAAATCCCAGTCAAGCACGCGCTAGAATGTGAAGTGGATTCATTTACATCGCTTAAAATTTAATCGCCGTGATTTGTTTGAGTTGCCTTTATTTTGAAAGTGTGGGAATTTTTTTTATCTTTTGCAATTAGCCTCGTTTAACTGATGAAACTTCTATTGAAGAATCAGTGTATTAAAATTAATTTTTTTGAGTCTTCATATTCAGTAATTACTTTAAAGTATGTAAATATTGGTTATA
>CM063498.1:75760944-75778444 GCA_032207245.1 Pardosa pseudoannulata
ACAAGAGAAAATAAATAAAAAAATTAATTCATAATAAAAAGTTTAATAAAATAAAATTGTACTAAAATTTTAATTTTCAATAGTTTTCTTTCATGATTACTTCTTTGTTTTACTTCCACTTTACCTAAGTTTGTATCTGCTGTTATGAATAATAGCGACAATAAAATATCAGCTAGATATTTCCTGAATATATGTCTTCAATTTATGAATTATAACACCGAATTAAAATCTGAAATGTATTTTTAACAATTATCATCAATTAATGATTAGAATCAATGCAACACCTTGAAGTACAATCGTTAGTAATAATAACTTTTAATGTTGTTAAATTTATTTATTTTAGACTAGTTGGTTAATAGTTTTAAAACCCTTAAATACCTTGATTGTCTACCTGACAGTCGACCTGAAGTCTATTAATATTAAATTTCAAATATCAGAAATATTCCTGATTGCAGTAATTTATGAAGAAAATAGAATTTCAAATTTTGTACCACAAAAATATAATGTAGCAGTATATGGAATGATTTAAATACAAAGTGTGTTTAAATTTAACATTTCGAGTGCGGGCAAAGTATTTTTACGGTTTTTGCAGTCTGTTCATGGAGCACGGGTCACGTAAAAATACGTATTTAGTATATTTGTGGAGGATCCCCGTTAACCACCACAAACCTACTAAATACGTATAATTATATGTATGTGTGACATCATATATGTATTATTTAAGTTGCTATGTAAAAAATCACATTTTAATGTATTTAGCCTATGCAAACTAATTTCAGAATTGTGTACGTAGCATATATTTTAAGGAATGCTTTAATGGATTTTTCAATTGTTTATAAATAAATTAATAAAGTATAATTCATTTATAATATCCAGACACATTCTATTTTGTTTTCAATTTTTCAATTTAAAATGCTAGATTGAACCTTAAAAGTTTTTTTTTGTTTAGACAACAAAAATAAGATGTTTTACTTTAAAATTTTATTTTAATATTCTTATATTAATCTATATTTAAAGTCAGAGCTACTTTTCATATGGAGTATATATTATTTTTTAAAACAGATACTAATTCAAATGAGAAGATTAAATAATTGTTTTAAAGTTAGTTTTAATACAGTATTTGTAAATGTTTTATTCTAAAGACAGTAGAACATTTTAGTAGATGAGAGAAAGTATGTTAATATGAAATTTGAATTTCGAAAAGTATTTTAGTCCTCAAAAATCACATTTTCAAGCATTTAGCCTATGTAAACTAATTCTTGAAGTGTGTCAGTAGCATATATTTTATGAAATGTTGGGATGGATTTATTAATTCTTTATAAATAAATTAATAAAGTAAAATTCATTTCTAATATTCGAACACGTTCTATTTATTTTTAATTTTTCAATTTAAAATGCTAGATTTAACCTTAGAAATTTTTATGTTTAGACAACAAAATATATATTTTACTTTAAAATTTTTATTTTAATATACTAATTTCAATCTGTCAAGTCAGTGTTATTTTTCATAGGGAGTATATATTATTTTTTAAAACAGATACTAATTCAAATGAGAAGATTAAATAATTGTTTTAAAGTTAGTTTTAATATAGTAGTTGTAAATGTTTTCTTCTAAAGACAGTAGAACATTTTAGTAGATGACAGAAAGTAGGTTAATATGAAATTTTAAATTTCGAAAAGTATTTTAGTCCTCAAAAATCATATTTTCATGCATTTAGCCTATGTAAACTAATTCTTGAAGTGTGTCAGTAGCACATATTTTATGAAATGCTGGGATGGATTTATTAATTCTTTATAAATAAATTAATAAAAGAAAATTCATTTCTAATATTCGAACACGTTCTATTTATTTTTAATTTTTCCATTTAAAATGTTAGATTTAACCTTAGAAATTTTTATGTTTAGACAACAAAATATATATTTTACTTTAAAATTTTTATTTTAATATACTAATTTCAATCTGTCAAGTCAGTGTTATTTTTCATAGGGAGTATATATTTTATATTTTTAAAGCATATTCTAATTAATTTGGTTTGGTTTGTAGTGCTATGGTCTATTTTTTGCAACAAGAGTGATAATGAGACCGGGACCTACAGCTTTAAGCCGATTCCGAACGGCTCCGAACATACATGCAACAATGGGATTCGACCTCACGAACTCTAGTACCGAAGACCAGCACCCTAACCAATCGGCCAACGTTCGGCCGGATGCTACTTGAAATGAGAAGATTAAATAATTGTTTTAAGTTTAGTTTTAATACATTGCTTGTAAAGGTTTTCTTCTAAATATAGTAGAACATTTTAGTAGATGAGGGTTTAAAGAAAGTGTCTAATTGTATGCTCACATAAAAACTTAATTTTCAATAATTTAGCAAACTAAATATATAGATTTATTACATATATATAACATATAATACTAAATCTAGATGATTCTCTGAAGTATACATTCAATCGAATGAGCTGATGGATTTGTTAATTGTGTACAGGTAAATTTCTAGAGTATAATTCATTTCTAAAATCCGTACATATTCTAAACACAGTTTTAATAATTTACTAAAATGATCTGAGAGACCTGAATTTATGATTCACAAGCGTATCTTTTTCAATTTGAATTCAGCACGCACGCCCTCTGTTCACATACGAGAGAAATGTTTCCTTCCCGAGTAAATCATACTTGCAGAAAGGCGGTGTGATTTCAAAGCTAATTGAAACAAATAAACAGTGATTTATAAATCTCAGTGTAGTTAATATAATTGGAGGCCATTAGGATTTCGCAACCAGCACTAAAATCGCGCGTTCTAAAATATTCCACTTATTAGGAGGTCTCCCTTATACTGCAGATAATTTCGTATTCCTGCTCCACACCCTGATATAAAATTCTATTCTGTTCTCACACTGGGAACGATGCATTTTAATGTCTCTCAAACATAGCTGGTCAGACGAAAATCTCAACGAATTCCTCGCCGTACGCCCGGACCATTAGAAATGAATTAACGCTAAGAGATGCATGCCACGTTCGCAACTAAATGGAACCGACAAAAGGCCTGCATCGCGCTAAAAATTGCTTCGAGTGGATAGGAGGAGATGTGGGCCCATTTGCAGGCATAATGAAAGATAAAAACGTTTCATTATCGCTTATTTTTGCACTGACAGACTGAATTTGAAGGGGCTACGAGGTATAAACGAACATTGCATTAGATGGATTTAGTCTGGATAAATGATATGCGTACGCTGTGTTATTTGGCGAGGAATTTCTGGAGTGGAAATTGGAAGAGCGTTTCGCATTGTTTGGTCTAAAAGCTCAATACGACGAAACCGATTTAGCGGGATGAATGAATTTCTTTACTCGGTCTGACAGCCAAAGAAATGATACTACTATTTTGCCTCAGCTAGTCATTGACAATAAAGAAGAGTAATTGTTTTATCTTTCTTTCTGTTTAGCATTTGATCGTAAAAAGTTTGCTAAACTTCATGGAGTTTGGAGAAATCTAAAACGATTCAGTCTGATAGAAATATTTTGATATCTAACACACACAAACACACATATTCATATATATATATATATATATATATATATATATATATATATATATATATATATATATATATATATATATATATATATATATATATATATATATATATATATATATATATATATATATATATATATATATATATATATATATATATATATATATATATATATATATATATATATATATATATATATATATATATATATATATATATATATATATATATATATATATATATATTTTATATATATATATATATTATATACAGAGAGAGAGAGAGAGAGAGAGATATATATATATACACTCACACACACACCATATATATATATATATATATATATACATATATATATATATATATATATATATATATATATATATATGTGTGTGTGTGTGTATGTGTATATATCTATGTGTTTATCAGAAGAACACTATGGACACTTAGTGAAAATTTATGGTTTTTAAGTTCTAATTGTTCTTATCTACTATACGATAAAAACATTAAATTCATTTCCTAAAACTGAGAGATTAAGTGAATTTAAAAAAAACTATGAACTACTGCTTTGACTTAGATATAACACACTTTCCCTAACATTTATGCTTAAAATTAAATCTTAATTTTTATTAAATTAAAATTTAATTATTTTACAGACACTGTCTTCTAAATTTGAAAATATTACTATAAAAATATTACAACTTAAAAAAGTCTGAATCTTATAAAATTTGAAATTCTTAATGTAGTACGCTTTATGTACGATGCACACAATCACGCATATATATGAGTGTGTGTATTTTGTTTTATGTATTTCATGCGCATGGATCATTTACACGCCACCTAAACATAAGAAATCAATTATTTAGTCTTCCAAAATACGATATGTATACTAGCATTTCTTCTTAGTTACAGCTCTTTGATAGAAGTTTTAGTACTGTCCTATCTATGTATAATCTTTGAAGTTTTGTGTCTTCTAGAATTTTTTCTATTATATACTATCTCAAAAACATTAAAATATATTTAATAAAAACAGTATATACATTCTGAAGATTGTTCCCTTTTTATTTACTGACAGATTTACATGCAGTTTTATTTTAAATGTGGAGAGAATAGAGCAAAAGGATATTCATGACATTTAATATTTTCGAAATTGCATTACTCTAAACACTGCTTTTCTTGTAGGATTCATGTATTATATTTTGTACTGAACTCACGCTAATTTATTTACAACCTTACTGAAAAAAGGCTTATTTTACATTCTAAAGCAATAAACAATTACCATCTTCGACAGCGTGGAGGTTGAATAAGATTTCTTTTCTGCTTTAATTTAGTCTAAATGGGTTCAGAAAAAGAAACGCGGTGAAGCAATTGTGTATCTTTTATATATTTATGTGCACCTTCAAGCGACTGAAAAGGCAACATATAATTATTCTTTTGAATATGTAATAGAAGTGAAACATCATTTGCTCCCATATTAGATGAAGGAAAAAGGGATTTTATATACAGATTGCGAAATTAAAGGGGATATACGTGAGATTACGCTCTGGCATTTTGCATACATAAGTCCGTGAATATTTTATGGGATTGCGCATGTATAGCTGAAATTAACATACATAACAGAGAGCAAACGTCAAATTAGTCTATCGGAACGAAAGGTAAAGGAAACAAAGAAATACTGTAATAAATGAGTTGCTGCATATAATATTTAAAAAAAAACCTCCGAAAAGAAAATTTTCATTATTAAACTGTGATCTTTTTCCTCTTTTTGCAGTAAATTGATTTTTCTTTTTCTACTTTCCAGGTATTGTTGTTAAGAAATATGTTTCTATTTTAATTAGCTTTTTAAAAATATTTGTGAAAATATTGTACAGAATGGAATAAGAAACCAAGAATAGAGAAAACATGTTAAATTTCTCATCGTTTCTTATCGTTAAATTTCTCATCGTTAAATATTTACATCTAAAATGTGTTTTTTAAATTACTCCTATTTTAAGAAACACTATGTTATTTTTAGTTACTGTTAATGCAGGAAGCGTAGAAAGGAACCCGTTTCATTTTCTCTAGTATTTAATTTATAAATAATGATATATGACACTAGCTAAAATTAAAGCGAATGAAGAATATCACATGAAATTTATATTTGGTGGTTATATCATATTTCACATGGTTATAAATAAATGAATTAATAGTCACTTTGGAATTAAAAGAAATATTTAAAATGAAAGAATAATGAGAATATAATTTTATTTTCCTGAAGAGATTAAGATAGGTATAATTGAATCAAATCTTTGCATTAATTTGATTATTTTATTCCATTAAAATTTAACTTTAGAGAACATTCTTATCTTAAATCTTAATTATTTTTTCAGGCAAAGTTTCAGGCTTTATAGGTAACTTCAAAAGTTTCAAAAGGAGTTATCTAAATATGTCTACAAGTTTTGGACATCGACTAGTAATATGTCTTTGATAAATCAAGATTAATTTGATTCTTTTTTTTCATTAAAATTTAACTTTAGTGAACATTCTTATTTTAAGTCTCAATTATTTTTGACATGTCCAATTTCATGCCTTACGGGGAACTTCAAAAGTTTCAAAGTGAGTTATCTAAATATGTCTACAAGTTTTGGACCTCAACTAGTAATATGTCTTTGATAAATCAAGATTAATTTGATTATTTTATTTCAGTAAAATTTAACTTTAGTGAACATTCTTATTTTAAGTTTTAATTATTTATAACAGGTCTAATTTCATGTCTTACAGGTAATTTCAAAAGTTTCAAAATGAGTTAGCTAAATATCTATACAAGTTTTAGAACTTGACTAGTAATATTCTTTAATAAATCAAGATGAACTTTGGTAAGACGTAAATTGTAACTGGTTATGTTATAAAACATTTTTCTTTAGTTACAGATGGTGTAATGTTAAAAAACAACGAAATTAATTTTCTGCTAAATTCTGGAATCTTAAATACTCCTTTTTTTCATTTTCCTTTTTTTCACACTCCTTTTAATTATATTTAACTCAAATAAGAATCGTATCTCTAGTACTATATAAATTTAAACCTCACAATATGAAACTGGAAATATTTGTCTGATATTTAATAAATTTGGAAGATTTTTTATGAATGCTGTCATAAGACTAAAATATTATGAAGAGGCTGTATATTTTGTTTGAAAAATTATTTTGTATATACTTGATTGTCATATGTATTTTATGTAGCAGCATTATTTATGATTATTATAAGAATATAGTTAAAAGTTAAAGGTATTAAACATTGTGATTACCTTATTGTAATAAGTACATTAAGAACCTTATTGGAATTAATTGGTAGTTTGTTGATAAATTAAGGAAGTTTAAATAATTCTTATCTTATTCAATTATATTCCATCTAACTGAAAATCGTTTTGTTAGTGTTTTTACCATATAAATTCCAATCCCACATTATAAAACTTAAAGCATTCCATAACATTAAGAAAATTTTTATGGATGCTGTTAAACTACTGAAATGTTATGATGTAGCAGTGTATTTTATTTAAAAATTCATTTAATATATATATATATATATATATATATATATATATATATATATATATATATATATATATATATATATATATATATATATATATATATATATATATATATATATATATATATATATATATATATATATATATATATATATATATATATATATATATATATATATATATATTTAATGTAGCAACATTATTTAGGATAATTATAAAAAAAAGTTAAAATTAAGATTAAAAATTGGGATAAAAATTACATTGTCCTTCTAAATTCACAATTGTTACACTTGACTATAGTTACTTTGGTTTTAACTCAAATTATACTTCGGAAATTACGTAAATTGGTTAATGGACTTTAGCTTTCTAAAATGAAGATTCGAATAATATTTAGGTCAATAGAGGACTTTCAACATAAATGCTTTTAACTAGTCATCTTGAAAGTTTCAATTGTTGTTAGAAACATATTAATGGAAATGCTTTAAAGTGTAAGGTAATATTCAGTGTTTTGAAGGCCATTTTTTATTCAATCTTCAAAATGCTTTATTTGAAACATAAAAGGTCTAGAAACACATTATGGGATTTTATCTGTGAGACTACCTGTGAAAAATGACTATAATACTTCAGTTAAAAACAAACCTGTAAGTTTCTATGCTTAAGTTATGTTTCTATATTATCACATTTTTACATATAAGAAATAGTTAAATATATGCTGCATTTTAAAAACATAGTATAGGTAAATATGGAACTGAGATAAATTAAATGATTATGAAATAGAAAAACTTGGTTTAAAAAATTACTTTTCTTTAATAATAATAATTGTATTGTAGGTTATATTAAACATTTATTATTTATAGAAAGTTTGTGATTAAGTAATTTTTTTTTTATTTTTTCATAGTTATATTGAACTTATTAAATGAGAACAAAATATTGACTTTTCAAAAAATTTCTGAAATTTCGAAAAGTTTATTAAAAAACAAATTAATAAAATGGGAAAATTAATAAGAGCATTATATAAAAAGTTGTTTTCAATTTTGCAAAAATATATATTACGCAGAAAGCATACTATAGCTGAATATGGAAATAGGATAAATTAAATAATCATTAAATAGAAATACTTGGTTTAAAAAATTACTTTTCTTTAATAATAATAATTGTATTATAGGTTATATTAAAAATTTATTTTTTATGTAAAGGTTGTTATTAAATATTTTTTTAATTTCTTCATAGTTATATTGAACTTATTAAATGAGATAAAAATATTGACTTTTCAACAAATTTCTGAAATTTCGAAAAGTTTTTTAAAAAGCAAATTAATAAAATGTGGAAATTAATAAGAGCATTATATAATACAGATAACATACAATATACAATAAGAGCATTATACACACACTAATTTTATCACATTTTACATATATGAAATAATTAAATATCTGATGCATTTTAAAAGTATACTATAGCTGAATGTGGAACTGGGGTAAATCAAATGATCAATATATAGAAACACTTCGTTTAAAAAATTACTTTTCGTTAATAATAATAATTGTATTGTTGGTTATATTAAAAATTTATTATTTATGGAAAGTCTGTGATTAAATAATTTTTTTTTAATTTCTTCATAGTTATATTGAACTTATTAAATGAGATCAAAATATTGACTTTTCAACAAATTTCTGAAATTTCGAAAAGTTTATTAAAAAACAAATTAATAAAATATGGAAATAAATAAGAGCATTATATAAAAAGGTGTTTTCAATTTTGCAAAAGAATATATTAAGCAGAAAGTATACTATAGCTGAATATGGAAATAGGATAAATTAAATGATAATTAAAATAGAAATACTTGGTTTAAAAAATTATTTTTCGTTAATAATAATAATTGTATTTTAGGTTATATTACAAATTTATTATTTATAGAAAGTTTGTAATTAAATATTTTTTTATTTCTTCATAGTTATATTTAACTCAAAAATATTGATTAAGATCAAAATATTAACTTTGCTACAAATCTCTGAAATTTCAAAAAGTTTATTAAAAAACAAATTAATAAAATGTGGAAATTAATAAGAGCATTATATAAAAAGTTGTTTTCAATTTTGCAAAAGTATATATTACGCAGAAACGCATTATGAAAAGAATTAAATTACTTTGCTGAAAGTAAAATCTCGCACTAACGACTTTCATTACACGAGGGTAGCGTAATTATTATTTTGGTGTGCTCTGCAGAATTTAAAATAGTTTCATAGTTTATTTAAGCCTGAAACGCTGTTGATAAAGACTAAAACTACACAATTTTTATATAAAATTAACATGGAGTTATGACTGAAAATTGGTTAAAGAAAATAGAGTAAAAAATGAGAGTTTTCTTGTGTTATTGAATATTTAAAATTAACAGGTTAGTTGTGTTATTAAATATTTAAATAATAAGTTTCTTAAACTATTAACCAACGAAGAAAATGCTATTATATGTATTATTAAAATAACATTATTTTTAAGAAAGCAACACAATACCCTCAACATCAAGTTTTAAATTATATTTCACTAGAAAATAAACAAATTTATTTCAAAATGCAACACACATAAAAATAAATTTAAATTACAGTGGTTTATCAAAATTTATCAGAAACTCAATATCCCTAATATATTAAGATGTAAAATATAACTGAGAATGGCAGTAAAAAAGCTTATATTCATAATTTTACTTTGAGCATAATTAATACTACAATATGCAAAACAATTGTTAATTTTGTGAATACAATTTCTTTTGAAATAAGTGTTTTGCTACATTGTAAATATTTAAGACACCCCAAGAACACTTATAATTTCCCCATCTCTCTAAAATGTATGGAGCAGTAACTCTTTAGTATGTAAAATAAAAGTTATTTAAAATTAATAATTTTTTGAATATCATAATCTCTTTATTTTGAATACTCTTTCGCTAACTTATTACATAACAATGAGAGATTTTCAATTGTTACTCCTTAGACAGTATTTAAAATTTAAAAAATATATATTTGTTTAACAATCTATTAAGTAAACTTTAAGGGTATTTTACGTTGTTATAAATGTTATTTAAATCCTATTACAATATTTAAAGAATAAATATAAGAATAAAAAAACAAAGACCCATAAATAATTTACTTCTGTGTTATGTATAAAACAATTTACTCCTGTAAACAAGCAAGAACATCAAGTTATTAATCTCTATAGTAACATCGCTTAATAAAAGCTACATTAAATTTGAAACCGCAAAATGGATCTATATATGAGAATGATGCAACTAAAATTAGAAGGTTGTTGAAAACTAATTTCAAATTTTTTTATGCCTTAAAATAGCAGCAATGTTGACAGCTCAGATAATACAGGGCTCTGACGAGAAGCATATAGTGGCCAAAACTTATAAAAAATGAATTTTTCCTATCATAAATATGTTGTTTTCTACATTACTAAAATCATAAATTTTGTAGGAAATCGATTAACGACAAATAATAAGCCTAAAAAGTCTACTTACTGCAGAAAATAAATTTTTAAAACAGTAATATAAAAAATTATATTTCGAAATTTATGTAGCATTAGTAAAACAGAATACACAAAAATAAGAAAATTCTTCATCTAAAAATATTTAACATATTTATATGTAAACTAATTAACTTCAAAATTTAATTCAAATCAAAATTATAATTATAATGAGATATAAACTACTGTTAAACAAATACACTGCGATGTTAAAATTTCAAGAAGATTTATTAAATACAATATAATTATATTTAGACAATTTTTATTCATGCATTATATATTATTTTGTAAAAGTAGTATAAAATATTACATTGTTGACTTCTTAATACTTAGTGTAATAATAACAGAACACACAAAAAATAGAGAAATGTTTCATTTAAAAATATTTAACATGTTTATAAATATAACTAATTAACTTCAAAAATTAATTTAATTCAAAATAATAATTATAATCAAAAAGGAACTGCTAGTAAACAAATATATTGAAATGTTAAACTTTCAGGATTATTAATTAAAATTGATATGATTATATTTAAATTTTAATCATATTTATTAAATATAATTATATTACATTTTAATTTATGCATTATAAATTATTTTGAAAGAGTAGTATAAAATATTACATTGACGACTTCTTAATAATTAATAAGAGACAAGAACAAATAATCTTTTAAAATCTTTTACCATGCTTACGTAAATGGCTATTTAAATTTGAAAGAAAAAAATAATAAATCTTTAAAACTTTGTTTCGAAATGAATTCACGAATTTTAGAACTTGTATATAAAATGTATTTAAATACTTTAAACTCTGTAGTTTTCTTGTGCTCCTTGTCAAAATATTTATTTTATGGTAAACAAACTATAAATATATAGGTATTGTATATATATTACCAGCATCAGAAATAATTGCAAATTTAGTGCCATAGGATAAACAAGTCGGAGAGTAAATATAAATATTTTGTGTGTGCGTTTAAAAATTACAGATTAAAATACATGTTCTGTGTTATTTTCAGCAGTAAAAATAAAGTATTTGATAAATAAACAGCACAGAAGTTTCCAAGATAATTTTCGAGATAGGCATAAATGCAGTTGAGCATATATTTTGAACGTTCAATAAAAGAATTTTTGCAACAATTTAAATAAATGCATTTTATAAGTATCCCGGCTTCTGTTTGTAAAATTCACTAGTATCACTTCATTCAGAGTCAAAATAAAACACATGCAAATGTAAAATTCTTTAAACTCGTTATTTAATATTCTGTGTTTTAATTATGAAATACTCCAGTCACAGAAAACTATCATTCTTTAAATTAAGCAATTTTTATATTCCGATTTTAAGATTGCATTTCTATATTGCATTAGATGCAACATTATTAATTATAATTTTAACATCCATTTCAAATTTATAATTTTCAGTGTTATTTTCATATTTTTAAACACTTACCCTAACATTTTTTCATAACAGAATTCTATTTAGATTTTGATCATTATTACCGATATATATATATATATATATATATATATATATATATATATATATATATATATATATATATATATATATATATATATCAAAATTAACTTATATATTCTGTTGGAACATTATGCAGACATTACTACTATTAATAGTTCAACAGATCCTTTAAAACTTTTATACAAATCTAAAAAACTCTAAAAGAATTACTTAATTTACAATACTTGTTTTTTATCTATTTTTGTAAATTTTAAGATTCTCTTATTACATTATGTAAAAAATGAAAAATTCTAATTTTAGCATTCATTTCAAATTTTCAATAAATTTTTAGTAGCGTTTCTTGATAACACAGTTGCATTTATATTCTGATAATACGGTTATGTATTTATTTAATTTATCTTACATGTGCTCTAGTAATATTATACAGTAATTACTCATTTTTATTGTTTAACAAATCAGTTAAAACTTTTATATGAACTACAAAACTGTGAAAGAATTTAAAAAGTTTGTTCAACTTGTTCATTACAATCTTTGTACAATACAGTATATCGAAATTAAGCTTAAAGCATAATGATGGTAAAAATTTACATTATATTTTTATTTGTCAATTTATGGGTAATAAATAATAAGTATATCTATATGTTTTATTTATTTTTATGGTATTTAATTGCTTCTATGTTTAACATCTTAAAATCTACAAGTATTACCGCTTTTATATATATGCTGATTTAATGCTTAGTAAATTAATATAAGTGTTACATTTTAATTGCTTTAAAAGTCAATCGTGTCTAATACGTTTTTGATTTTTATAACTTAAAAATCATTCTTAAAATGAAATGTGTGTTAAGCAATCTTTCTTTAATTATGTGCTATGAGGCATTTTCTGTATATAACGAACAATTTTAAAAATATAAACTTTTTATAATTTTCTATCACAGTTATGGTATTATACACAACTTTCTGTATTTATTTTAAAGAATACATAAAATACTTTAGTCAAAATTTATAAAGCAATGTTTCTTTAAAATTATACACTATCTTGTATAGAACTTTATTTAACACAAATAAATAACTTAGATATAAAAAATTCAATTACATCAAAATATATTAGTTGGATTTTTTAAAAAAGTGCTTAAAAATGTTTAAGAACATTTCTTTTAAAAATTTATACATGCATATACATTTATGTTTCACTAATTTTATAGTTCAACATTTTAAAGATACATTATGTGACTCACATTTCAATTAAAAATATTTATCTTCATATGAATAAATGTTATGTGTAGATGGCAGTATCCCGTGTTTTTATTTATGTTCAATACTTTATAAATAACTTTTAAAACGTTATGTATGGGAACAGATAAAACGAGATAATTAAATTTATTAAACTTAAAAATTATTACTTTATTATTAACAGTTATGAATACAATTATTTTTATTTAAACACATATCAAATTATGCATTAAATTATTTAACAGGTAATTGTGAAGAGTGCACTGAAGAGGGCTTTTGCTGATAGTAATGCATTAAACAAAAGTAATGCATGTATTATATAGTAACAGCCTGTCTGACAAATGTACCTCGAAATTTCTAAATTTGACTACTGAGAATTCGACCTACGAGTAAATAACTAGTAACTTGAAGGACAATTCTTTTCCAGTCTTTCTACAAAGTAATCTACGCACTAATTCTTAACTATAGTTCTATAACATTTTTTGTGTTTGAAATAAAATTTTCTAATTTTATTGCCCATTTTAATTCTTTATCTATCTGACCTTACCCAGAAAGCTGTACTATACTTGGAGAACTTACTTTTACCATATTTTTTTTGTGAAGCATTCGGAAAAGCTAGTTGTTGTGCCATCAATATTTAATGAGTATTATGAAAATTAATCCTCATAAATAATTCATAAATTGTTCATAATATAATAATTTTGTTATAACTAATTGTACTTCATATGATTGTTTTTCTGTAGTATTTCTTTATAATAAAATACATTTGTTTTAAATATCTCAATATTTTAATTTTAAAAAAATTACATTTAAATATATAGTTTATAAGAATATAAATAAAATTTAATACTATAACGAAACATTACTACTATTTGCATAAAAATGTTGTATATTGTAAAATTTTCTGTTAGATAATGATTGATTTGCTTAATGTTTTCTATGATTTCCTTACTTAAGTTACTGCTTAGACTTATCTTAGCTATTTGTCTCTATGAGACTTAATTGTTAATATTCTTAACTTATTGCTGGAAGTCTTTTGTTCCGGTAAATGGGTTATTTTAGTACAATATACCTTGGGTCGTAGTGCTGGTGCTCTTATGAGCAGCCCCACCCTAAATCTGAATCTAAATCGAATGATTTCCTTATAATTCACTTAATTGACAAAACTATACAAAACTGTTGTAATTTCACAAAAGTTTCATTTATAAGTATAGAATCTTGACCTTCATCACCGCCTAATTTATATGTGACCTCTAATAGTAAACAGGTTCTTCACCACTGGTCTATACTGTTCTTTAAATTAAAGCAAAAGTTCTGGCAAGTATACTTCCAAATTCATACTGAAAGAATATAAGACTCTATTTAGAACTGAAATAAAATTTATAATTTAAGACTATTATGATAAGAATAAAAATATAAAATTACTTTTGACGTGTTATCTTTAAAAACAAAATGGCTTTCATTCATTTCTATTGATTGTGATTGCAGAGTAAAGAATTTTACAGCAATGTTCGTTTTATCTTTATGGATCATGTATGTCGTGTTCATGTTACCTTGAGAGGATAAAAATACTTTTGATGCATTATCTTTAAAAACAAAACTGCTTTCATTCATTTCTATTGATTATGGAATTATATGGAAGTATATTTCTTTAATCAAAACAATTTTGGAAGCAGTGATTTAACTCCTTCATAACATATTAAATTTTAAATAATGAACAGATATTGCATGCTTAATAAAATACATTCAAAATTTTGCATTCAAAGCATACCGTTTTCTACGGGTATTAAGTGAAACAATAAAAATTCTAACATAAAACAAGAATAAATATTTCATATTCCACGCCTGAAATATATCTACAGTCATCAGCAAATAAAATAGATAACATTTATAAATTATTTTCATACATCACATAACAGTATTTCAAATATAACATTAATGGTGTTGTTTGTTTTCATGTGAATGCGGAAAATCAAATTCGATATGCATGAAAAGGAAATTTTGTCATTTTAAGTTTGAGTACCTAAGCATTTTGAAATGCTTTTTGAGGAATAGCAGAAAAAGTTCACTATTTCCATTTTACCCCATTTTATTAGATAAGCAAAGCGCATAGCTTATGTAAATTTTTCGCTGCCAAACGTATCTTTTTACAGTAGAGGAGTATCGGAAATCGTAGGAAATATTACCTTGAAAAAATATGCAAGTGTACTTTATTGAATATAGACTACATATATTCACAGTTTTTCTACTGAAAAGAGTAAAGAAAGTTCGAATAATATCGTAGGATAATATTTTATACATTTCTAATTTATCGAATTAGATCTTCCGAGAGCATGTATTAGTAAAAAATATTCGAGGTTTCAAAATTTCTTTTTCTCTTGGCATGATAGTTTTCATAAGAAAATAGATTACTGCTATTAATTCAAGTTTTTTAGATGCTTTAAAGCCTAATAAATTCAGTAGGTAACTTCGAGGATAATTTCTAGCATTATTACCTTATTAGAGAAATCAAAGTTGGCAATCAAAATTTGGCATTTCTACTGCCAAAAATATGCAAGCTTTGAAAGGTATAACTTTAAACACAAACCTTTAACTTAATTTGGCATATTGCTGTTACAGTGTATCATATTCCAGATTTGACGATACGAAAAGAATTCTAAACTTTCGGATTACGCCTCTCTACAAATATGTTACCATGGGAAATCATGCATAAGGTCGAAAATGTCTATCAGGTTACAATTCTAAACTTCTTCCTGGTTTATTAACAGGTATAAGGGAGAAACAAGTAAATAGAAAACTAAGAGAAAAATTACTATGATTAAAAGCGTAAGGAATTTTTCAGTATAGCATCTGCAAATTACAATATAATTATGATACCTACACTTCTAGCAGTATATCCAATGTTTATACAAACCATACTTCTTAGTCCCTATTTCTAGAATTTTTATTATAATATTCAGTGTTTATATTTTGCAAAATATTGTTTTTTTAAGAATAATATATATCAAAATTGTTTTTCGTTTTATTATTTTTTAGAACTTAATATTCTATTAGTTAATGATTAATATTATTAAAAATATTTCTTCAGTATTTTTATTAATATGATCTGAACAAATATTGAAAAGTTAGAAGTTTAGATCAGAGAATTTATCCTGTAATAACAAAACTTTTTCCTGTAATTATGAAATTTATTCAATAAAATTGCAGACATGTATGCACAGTTTAAAAGTAATTATCATTTACTGTAATTGTGTTTGAAAATATAAATATATAAAAGAAAAAAAAAGATTATTATGATGCTTAGAAACCCTTGTTAAAAGAAATGTTCCTGAATACAAACAAACAAATTAATAGCTCTAATTTTTATTGGGAGGTTTTCATTTTTGAATCAGGAAGTATCAGAATAAAAAATAGAAATAAAAAGTAAAAATAAATTAATACATTCCTACTTACAACGAATTTAATCCTACATACATATTATCAAAAATATTTTTGCAATTACAATCTTGAAAACCAGCTAGTTTTACATCAAACTGCCTTCGAATTTTATACTTTTATACTTTGTATGCGTATTATATGTGCATATATTAATGAAAAAACTAACAGTTTTAACTGTTGCTGGAGAGAGGCATACAAAATATACATCAAAATTGCCAACTATATGATTAATATTGCTTAATTACATACTCTTTCATTACCTAAACATTTTTATTGTTTTTATTGAGTATAAAAAAATATTTACACTTTTATACTAATATTAACAAATTCAATTAAGTTTATTTCAAAACGAATTCGATAAGAATCTTAATGTATGAACATCAGTATTTATTTAGGAAATATATTACTGAATCTAAATCTATTTCGAAAAAGAAAAATGTGAAATAATTTTTTCATATATAATTTTTGAAAAGAAAAAAAATAAGCATGAAACGTTCATAAATTGCATGACTAAAATTGTCTTAAAAATAATTTTTTCAATCTTGTAACATATTTCTTATTAATGATTTTTACAACTTATAACATTTACACTTGGAAGAAAGATTTTACTAAAGAAATCATTCTGCAATGACAAGTTCTGTGCTGAAGCTGATAGAACAATATGTGTTAAGGTAAATTACCCTTAAATATGAAGTTTAGTGAACAAAACCATTTAGAAAAATGTTTTTTTTCATTATTTATATAGGAAAATCATTTGAATTTTAATGAAATAACTAA
>CM063498.1:75785944-75788444 GCA_032207245.1 Pardosa pseudoannulata
TAGCTGTCGTGGTTGCGGTCGTGGCGACTGGTTTTCAGTGAATGCTGCTGTATGGGCAAATAGCCTGGGTCAGCTGAGGAATTACCTTACAGTACGCTTTGGCCGCGAGTTACAATATCAACACTGGGTCATCGTAATTTAGAGTTAGGAGCCAAACAGAGGACACCTAAGCTTGTCGAGCCCCCCCTAGAGGTATCGTGGGAGAACTTGGAGGACATTGTGGCCACGAACATATCTTAAGTTCCCCGTTCACCTTTAACATATACGACGGATCTTAGACCAGCAGTAGTCCGGAATCCTTATTATTTCACTTACGAGATCGCTGAGTTTGCAGTCTGAGATACTACTAGTCAGTACTCAAACATTGCCAATAGTCATACAAATTTCATGATTATGTTAATGGATAAATAATTTCCAGCTATTTATGATACAGAAAAATAAAGAAAAAATCAAATATGTTGGTTGTCTCTTAAATACACAAGTCATCAAAACTTCACTGAAAAATGTGAGTCCAAAGATATATTTAAAAATGTCAAATTTACCAAACAAAGCGTCAAGTTTCCTATTAAAAAGTTTTAGGGGATTACATGTTTTGTCGCCTAGGATATTACGCACAGATTTATAACTCTTACATTCTCTGAAGAGTTAAACTCATCTGAAACGCCTGTATTGTAATTTTATCTGAACAGTAAGGGAGAAACACATCGAGGTTCTCAGGACATAGTTTTCCTCTACGTTAAAATAAAAACGGCTATTATTGATATTACGATTTTGAATCCATTTTATGCATTGGAATCTGTAAAATCTGCAATTGTTATTCGTATTTTTGAAAGTTTGAAATTCTTTCATTAAAATACTTTTAAAAGAATTAATATAATATACAAATAACAAACGATATCAATTTATTTCGACTGAAATTATCTATAAACTTATTCATTTTTAAAATTTTAAATCCCGGAAAAGAAAAACGGAATATTAAAAATACAAAACGATTATTATTCCAATAAATTCATTTACTTATGCAGCGTAACTCTGTTTAAATTTTTGACTTGATAATTTAGTTTCTGTTGACAAAGAATACAAAAATTAAAACCTATCTATTTCCCACTGTTTATTTTTGTTTTAGGAAATAGTGTGATTTAATCCATATTATATTAATGATTCAAGATAACTGGAAAATTTTAATCCAATAATTTATTTATATGAAGAGGGTAAATTATATAATTTAAAAACTGTTCAGTAAACGAAGAATCACGGATTTTCTGTGTAAGAATTATGTCTTTCTCTTTTTACAAATAATAAAATACTAAAAACACATGATGATTCTCTTAGAATTTTCGGTTTAATGTTGTGAGTACCGTAAACTCTTTAAAAATAATTGTAATTACAAAAGATAATAACTTAAATAAATATAATACGGTTTTATAGAAGCTAGAGATTTAATTTAAACCTTGAAAATATTTCTTTGTATAAATTTATATTTATTAATTTCTTTCTATATTTTTGAATTCCACTAAGAAACTTTTCAATTTATTTTAAAATTTTGCTTTATCCTTTTAAATATACTTCCATGGGAAACTTAAAAAATACAAGGAGTGATAAATGATATCGAAATAATTTTCAGAAGGTTTATTTAGTTGAAAAATCTATAGTCTGGTCATAATATAATTTGAAATATATATTCAAAAACTAAAAATTACACTTTTTTGTATTTACTTTTCAGTTACGGTAAACATTTTGAGTCAAAAATAATGTTTCTTTTTCATGGGAAAACTTTCATGGAAAACTTAAAAATACAAGGAGCGATAAATGATACTAAAATCATTTTGAGAAGGTTTATTTCGTTCAAAAATCTATAATCAGGTCGTAATATAATTTGAGATATATATTCAAAACAAAAAGTTACACTTTTTTGTATTTACTTTACAGTTTCAGTATACATTTTGAGTCGAAAATGATTTTTGTAAGTTTTATTACATTTGTTTAGGGATAGTGCCTATTCAGATAAAATCTTTTTCCTAATATTTTATATTGATTTCTAATATCATCCGTTAATGAGTGCATTTTCAACCAGAACGTATATGGTAAATATTTCTAGCAATACATTTAACGATTTTTTAAAACAAACATTTTTGCTTTTAATGAATACTTTAAGGTATATTTTCAGTCGTAAGATAACCTTAAAAATTAATCAATTGTTTATTTTTATGCAATACAAAATAAAAATTATATAAAATGAATTCGTTTTAAATTCCATACTTTAAATTACTCTGTAATTAAAGGATGTGCTACCGCCATTTTATAAGGAAGGAGGGATCGTATTTTATTTTTTGTGTTATCTGCTACTACTATTGATAGCAAATTGGAAAATCGACCTTTCGAAATTGAATGCAATATATTTAAATTAGAATCTTTGGAAAAAGATTAAAAATAATATTATTTTGAGTAATTTTAAGTGTTTTTCATAAATATAGGATTAATATAATATTCGATTTTAAGC
>CM063498.1:75793444-75833444 GCA_032207245.1 Pardosa pseudoannulata
TATCAATGCAATATCTAATTCATACAAAAATAATCAGGATTGGACCGTCGTCTTAAATTTAGTGTCCCTTTTTTATACTTACAAAATGCATATGTAAAATATATTTTTCAACTAAAACTTTCAGCTACATTATTACCTCTGTTTTTAAACTAAAAGTAACCTTCACAATGTTTAAAAAATAATAATAATATATATAAAATTAAAGATTAAAAAATGACAATTTTTAAGAGGTTGCTGAAAATAAATTTTACAATACAATATAATTTGATTCCTCAGTTTTTTTGTTACTATGCTAAAGTGTGTCTATTTTAAAGGTGTTAAAATAAAATCCACTCAGAAAATAATTATAACTTTATTATTAAATGGAATTTTATTTGCTGTCCTGTGTATAGGACAACAGTCCAATATGGGTTAATGACTTAACATGTTTCGGATTGTCCGATTTGGGTCAAATATGCACCGCTTTGTTCTATAATTTGTTTACATTTTAAAAGTAGCTTCATAATGCCTCACTCAAAAAAGTCTTGATTCTTATAGGAGAAAAACTCTAGTAATTGGTTTATACAATCTTCTCTTGATCCCAATTTCTTATCATTCCGGAAGTTTTGCAATGGCAGAAAAAGGTGGTAATCGCTTGGTGCGAGGTCAGGACTATATAGTGGATGCATGAAAACCTTCCAACCAAGCTCTCTGAGTTTCTGGCGAGCCACTACAGACCTGTGTAGCCTGGCGTTGTCCTGATGAAACACAACACCTCTTCTGTTGGACAATTCTGGCCGTTTCTGGTCAAACGCTAGCTTTAAAGGGTCCAGTTGTTGACAGTAGAGATTTGAATTTAGTGTTTGGCCATGCAGAAGCAAATCATAATAAATGTTTTTCTTCCATTCTAACCAAATATACAGTAAAACCTATCTCCCCGTTAGTCCTGGTTTGGCAACCATTTGAGCTGCTACCCCGCGCTTTGACCAATATCGTTTCCGTACAATATTGTCGTATTTAACTCATTTCTCATCCCCAGTCACCATTCGTTTAAGAAATTTGTCGATTTCCTTCCGTTTAGTCAAGGCTTCGCAGACTGAAATTCGATCTATCATATTTTTTGGTGTTAATTGGTGCTGTCTCCAAACATCGAGTTTGTTTTGGTATCCAGCTTTGTGCAAGTGGTTTAAAACTATTTTATGGTCAATATTTAGCTCCTGGACGATGGTAAAACTACTAACATGCCGGTCAACTTCGATTATTTCTGTGATTTTATAGTCATTTTCGACGACGGGCCTGCCTGTGCGAGGTGCATCATTAACATCAAAAATGCCTGAAGGCAATCGGCAATATCAAAATTGCATGTAGTTATCAGTATCACCATCATAAACACCATTCACAACTGTAGCCGCCTGGCTTGCATTTTCGTCTTTATCAAAGAAAAACTGTAAAATGTACCAAATTTCTCTTTGTTGACTTCAATTTTTAGCACCCTGTAACTCACAATTAAATGAATCAAACAAAAAACAGTAAAAAAAAATAGTGTTACATGTCACATTGACAACGAGCATAAATTTGAAATTGTTTGATTGATTCTTTACGAGATATCGATCCCTACACACATCCACCTAAAAAATACTGGATTTCTTTTTCCCCAACGTAATATATTGTATGCGGTACACGTATATTGAATGCATGTCACTTACTAGTACGGGTTTGTGTAACAACATGGTTTTTTTGTGGGTACAAAAATAATGGTATATACAGGAAAACAAAGCCGAATGTTCTTGTCTACTACATAGATTTTGGAAAAATTTAGACAAATAAAAACTAGTTTTTACATTATTAGTTTTATGATTGCTCTTTTCATTTCTTTATAATGTAAAGATGTTTATATATAACATATTTCGAAACAATTAAAACTGTATAGTACTATTTCTATTCGATTTTTCATATTTACGATTAATTACATATTACTGTTATTACAAATTTATCCAAAAATATATATATTTATTTACAAAAATCTTATGGTTGTTATTTATATATTTCTATTTACATATTTGTTCATATATATCTATATAAAATACGAAAAGTTAGTTAAAAATTAAATAATTTTCGATCTATTGAGATTTAACTGAATAACTAAACTTACACTCAAAACGCTCGCTCCTAGTACAATTCCGCTGCTAAATGTACCCGCGCACAATGCGTTAATATTTCTTTTTTTTCGATTATTTTACTGTAAAAGCTATCATAAAACTTTTAAGAATATATGGTAAGACAAATATATAACTTAATTAAACCGTCTAAATTTCTTAGTAATCCAAATTATTCGTCTAACACAGGCATGCCTTAAGCCTTCGACTACACATTTCAATTATCTGAACCCCATATTCAATACGAATCCTATTTTAGGTTTTAAAATTTTAAAAAGGTCTTTCATCTTAATTCAATATTTAATAACAACTGTTTTAGAGCTTAATATAGAGTACCAGAAAAAATAATGTAATTCTAGATCTGGTTGGCAAAAATTTTTATGTTTAAAGCAAGTATCAATATCAAATGGTAAACATTTCAATCATGAAAGTACTTTAAATATCAAATTACAGCCGAGATTAAACATAAGGGAAACAAACTGGAAAAAATAAAGCAAATTTAAAGTATTGGCACAGATTTGCATCCTTAAAGCAAGGATAAAAATTAATTAGTAAGCAGTTCAAACATGATATCACTTGAATATCAAATTACAACAAAGATTTAACATCAAGTGAAATAAATTTTATTTATCAGTCTTCTATGCCTGTTTTCTAATTTTAACAGAAACGTATGATTCTTTAGAAAATAGAAATATGTACTGAATATTTTCTTTACTTTACTCAAAAGTTTACTTTAAAAAGGAAATGATATTCGAATGTTTTGTTGTATATAAATATGTGCTAAACTCAGAAACAAAAATTTCAGAATATGAATTAAAGTATGTAGGAAGAGTGGATAGAATTTAAAGTAAAACGAATATATGGCAAGGGCAACAGGGAATATAACTTATAATACCGTTAATTCACGTCAGCTCTCGTGAATGTTTTAATTGAAATTTCTTTTCTATCCAGTGCTTGTATTGAATTTCAAATTTGATTTACTTTCGAAAGCAGTCTTTAGTAAAACATTGAAATGTTTATGTTTCAGAATGGTTGAAAAAGCAAATATAGAAACACATTATTTTGTGATTTTTGTCTTTTTTCTTGTTGAAGCATAATGAAAAGCCGTAGATCGCAAACACCTTTTATTGAAAACACCAAAATAATACAAGAAATCCTTCTCCATTGAACGGTATTTGTGGAACACCTGGCCCGGCAGGGCATATCTCCAGTAAGCAAGATAGTAAGTTATGGGAGGGATCGTTTCATTTAGATATGTACAATATAAAGATGCCAGTTCAGAATGATAAATTAATAAAATATAGTATAAGAGCACTAAATTGTATGAAAGTTATATAATTTTAAATAATATAATAAATAATGGATAAAATTAATTAAAATGAGATTATATGCGAATAAATAAGGATTACATGAGGTTAAAATAAGAAAAAATCCGGTTATATATGAGTGAATAGAAGTAAATTTAGTGAATATAATACTAAAACATAGAAAAAGTCAGCACAGGAAAGTAAAATACAAGAAATGAGCTATTGAAGAGTTGACCGGGGTACCTTGGCCGAAGGCCTTATCCCCTGTTGCAAGTTAAGAATTCAAAACCAGGTGTCCAGTCTTTTAAGATGAAAAACAATAAGTATAAAAATACAGGTCTTAATGATGGGATGAGATAAATTGCTAGGTCCTTAATACAAGAAATACGAGGTACATTGGGCTTTGAGAAGATCCTGCGCCCAGCCAATCAAATTTCTTGCACAAACAAAACTAATTAAACACGGCCAATCAAAACACAACATGATCAACTAAAGAAAACATCGGACATCCAAGAAAGCTATTACTGGAACAAGAAAACATCGGACTTCCAAGAAAGCTATTACTTAAATACAACAATAATCGGCCAAGTCGTCAAGTATGAGTCAAGTATATATTTCAACATTTCTAAAAATAGTTTTAATACATCATTAATAACAGTTAAAATGTTAATATATACATATATAAATAAGTAGAATTTTCCGTTATGTTTATTATTTAAAATTTACTTGTACTTGCAGCCCTTATTCACATCTACTCAACCTAATGTGACTTCATGATTCTTATTAATATTTAATAGGGTAATGATGAATAAGTAAATGTTTCTTCATAACCAAAATAATATTTTAAACATATCAATTAGAAATAATGGTTTCTTCTTAAATTTTCGAGTAAGATAATAAATCAACTTTTTTCAAAAGTTCTATTTTTTTATGTTTCTAGAATAAAATATTATATTAGATGGAAGCTATTTATCTTTTTTGTTACGCGAGTTTCAATTTTGTTAAGACAAACTGCATACTTTTTAACAGATAAATAAAAATCTAATTTTTTAAATTTTAAAATTTCTTATCATACTTCATTTAATTTTATAATATTAGATGTTCTGAAAGTTTTGATTTTAGGAATAAAATATCTATTTCGACTACAATTTGATATAAAAATTTATATTGTAATACAGCTATTACTAAAGCTATACTACAACTGAATTTTAGTTTTTTTTTTATAAAGCTTATAAATTTATGTAATTAATAAATAAACTATGTGATATGATAAAACCGAAAAATTAGTTTAAAGTTACAGTTATTAAACTACTTGAAAAAGACTTAATTTTAAAACAGCATAACATTTTATTTTCTGTTGATTAAATTATGTTTATTTTATGTTGATTATTATTATAAAATTTTGAAAATTAATATTCCCCTAAAATTAAGAAAATAAAAGGACTAACAAAGGATTGAAATGTTTTAAATCTCTTTATGATATACATTTATTTGTAAATGGGATATCCTCAATTAATTTGGCATGTTTAAGAAATGAAGAATGACAATGAATAAACAGAACACTTAAGAATTGAAGTGGATAAATTTTAACAGATCACAATCAGTGTGAAGCTTGATAGAAAAATTTTAAATATAATACAGATATTTCAAAAATAATTATAGAAATACACATTTTGGCAGTTTACTAAGGATCATCTGGTATACCAATTCTTATATGACCACAGATGATAGAAGCATATACCAGACATGTGCCATTCTTCTTAGCTACTTTGTAGCAGAGTTTCACTTTTAGTATAAATTGATAACTTTAGATTCACCAGTTACTAATTAGTTTTCTATATAATCTACAATTCCTGTTTAAGCATACCACTCAAAATTATATTTTTTCCAGAATTTTCAATTAGAACATATGCAGTATAGTTAAGAATTAAACTGATAAAATATGAACGATAGTATATGAATGACATATAAACTAACCACTTCTCAAGCTAAAAATTACAGTACATAGATTTAAATAGTCCCTAATTTGTGGGACGCCTTTAAAAATATAAGTGTGATAAAACCAAGGGACAACTATTAATTCGATTCTTATATGACCATGCATAGTATAAACATGTAATATACATGTGCCATTTCGCTCAACTATTTGCTTGCAGTATTCCACTTACGATGCAAATTGCTAACGTGCAGATGCCCCAATCACTAATAAAGTTCCTGCTGATAAGCATGCCATGAGATAACACTTTATGTGAAATCGATAAAATCTGTAAAGGCGACCCAGCTCCTAAATGAGAGTTTGCGAGGGTAAGGAACATACAAAGTTTCAAATTACTTCATCAGTAATCGTTAATTTTAAGTATGAATAAATTAAAAGTCGGAACTTTGTTACTGACATTCAATTTAAAGCTCGGTTATGAAACTTTATGTCTTTCGATGTCACAAAAATCATACGTTTTTAGGACTTATCACAAACATGATTCATTTTGTATTGCAATAACGTAACATAACGTGATATTTATACATTCTGTATAAATGGAGTTAATATAAGTATTTATTAAAGACATTCAGTTTTTTTTTTGCCAAATAGAAAATTACTGAAAAAGTAACACGTGTTGATCATTTTATTTGATCATATGCAGAATTATCAACTTAAGAAAGCGTTGTAAGATAATACTTCTGTAAAATATCTTGCAGAAGTGATAAATGGATGGAAAAATGATAAGATAATAAAGAAAGATTTTTATAATAGCAAAATTAATTTTTTTATAATTTAGTTAATTATATCTAATAAAAAGTGTAATATAAAACTAATTAAACTAATAACTAATGACTGAATTTCTACAATTAATAAAACTGAAAAAGAATATAGATAACTTACAAAAATTTAAATGATTTCATACAATAACGGAAGAGAGTTCTTTATGCAAAACAGAATTTTTTATGAGATGGAATATGTAAAAATATAACTAGAAGAGAAATTGTGTTGATATACCTGGGGTTAAAAAATGAAGTTTATGTGGCGCAGATAAAAATAACTTCATTACGTAATTTTTCACTTAGAAGATGGTTTACTTTAAGTTGACTTTGAACACTTAGAACTAATTTTATTGCTTTTAATCGAATAGTGATAATTATTTTAATATTTAAATGTAATAAAAGAATGTAGTAATAAAATTTAAACTATCTAGAGCGAAGATAGAATGCATGCTTTAAATTAAAGAATAGTGATTTTCTATATAAACGTATTTATTAGTAAATTTTCTTGAAAGATAAATTAGATGGGTTTTTTTCTAACCTAAAACAGAGCGTAATCTTCATCACTACTAGAAGATAACAGTCTCCGAAATTTTTGCTTAAGTCAATTTTTAAAACAAAATGATTAACATTCATTAAACTTTTGAAAAATACACATTAGATTCTGAAACTATAATTAATTTTGATACTTTAAAATCCAAGAAAAATGTATAAACAGGAAGCAACTTACGTAAATTTAAATGATTTCATACAATAATGTAAGGGAGTTCTTTATGCAAAACAATATGTTTTTCATGAGATGATAAATTTAAAAATATAACCTGAAGAGAAATTGTGTTGACGTATCCTAGGGTTAAAAAATGAAGCTTTCGAAATGCAGATAAATATAACTTCCTTGCTTAATTTTTCACGCATAAAACGTTAGTTTTAAATTGACTGTAAACAATCAAAACTAATTTTATTACTTTTAACCGAATCATGATAATTATTTTAGTATTTGAATGTAATAAAAGAGTGTGATAATAAAATAGAAAATATCTTGAGCAAAAAACAGTACAAGCTTTAAATTAAAGAATATTTCCTTTCTACATAGCGTATTTACTAGTAAATTTTATCGAAAGATAAATTAGATGCTTTTAATTTCTAACTTAAAACAGAGCGTAATCTTCATCACTACTAGAAGATAACAGTCTCCGAGATTTTTGCCTAAGTCAACTTTTAAAACAAAAGGATTAACATTCATCAAAGTTTTGAAAAATACGCATTAGACTCCGAAAGCATAATTAATTCCGATACTTTAAAATCTTCAGAAAAATGTATGAAGAGAAAATGATGAACTGAAGGAAAAGTAATTAAGGATTAATTGCTGTAATATCCTTGATATTGGGACATTTTCATGAAAATGAAACAAAACATTTCTTTAGTCGAAATATTCAGATTGAACTGCTATGAAAATACGTTTTCTTTTCCACATTTTTCTGCAACATTTCTTAGGAATATGAAAATCTTCAATTATTTTTCGATTCAATTAATCCAATGTATATTATGTATTTGACTTTGACTTTCTGTTTATTAAAAGGAAACTCGAACTTGTAGATTACATAAAATTTAATTACAAATTGCGTAAATTATTGATTATAGAATTCTTGATAAATTTTTTCTGTATTAAAATAAGAAACAAATGTATGGTCAAAACAAATCAAAATAGAAATTTCAGTTATATTTGATAATTATGTAGATGAAACTGATATTGTAAATTGTACTTAAAATGTGTTTTACCAATATCATAATTTTTATTTCTTTATATGAATTAGAATCAAACATTTACTGACTAAAATTACATAATCCTATTTTGCACAATTTTTAACTTATAAGTGATACTTTCTTATAATATATACATTCCCTATCTTTATCTAATATATACATTCCTTCTTCCTATGAAGAGAAGATTTAAGGAGTGTTATAAAGATGAAGGAGTAGAAATATGTAGACTATTTTAAACACCATATAATTTGTTTAAACATTATCAACTGATACATAATATCTTTCAGCTATATTGTGCCCTCACATAATTGGGATAGAGAATTTACAGTTCAAATCAGTTATATAGATGAAGTATATTAAGTATTGATTTTGTTAATTTAACATTTCTTCATAGCATAAATTTTACTGACATATGGATTTTTTAAAGCTGAATATTTAACAGAAATTTAACTGATCTAAGAAGAGCATTTTTTGTATGTACGAATACAAATAACAGTACAATTAGTTGAAATTGATCTGTTGAAAATAATAACACTGTATTTTTTACAAATAAAATTACATGCTTTGTATTTTACAAGAAAGTAATAACTGAAAAATTCAGAAATCATTAGATTGATATAATTATCCTAGGACAGCTGCTCTAGGAAGAAAAAATCGTGTAAATATATATAACATTTACATAAATATATTTATGTATATATATATATATGTATATATATATATATATATATATATATATATATATATATATATATATATATATATATATATATATATATATATATATATATATATATATATATATATATATATATATATATATATATATATATATATATATATTATATGTATATATATATATTTATATATATGTATATATATATATATATATATATATATATATATATATATATATATATATATATATATATATATATATATATATATATATATATATATATATATATATATATATATATATATATATGTATATATATATATATATATATATATATATATATATATATATATATATATATATATATATATATATATATATATATATATATATATATATATATATATATATATATATATATATATATATATATATATATATATATATATATATATACCACACTGGTGTAGAGGAAGTAGTATGAGGTTAGCAGAGCATAGTATCTTTCGAGCCGAAAATTTTGAAAATAAATATACAAAGTAAAAAAATGATGTCTACTTACCCTCAAAAAATGTTTTGAAATATGTAAATCAGAAACCAAATTTTTATGTCAAATACAAGCTAATTGTCTTTTTGACTCCTGAACCCGAATTATATTATTTCTATTTTTTTATTTTATATTTTGTTACATCTTTAATTTTTTTAGTGTAAATATATGAAATATTAAAGTATTAAATTTATAATATATAATATATGTATAAGTTAAAATATACATACATTTACAATGCATAAAAGCATCCTCGACTTGATTGTTGTTGTCTTATGCCACTAGGTCAAACCGAGCACGATTGAGCCGGAGGCTATTCGTAATAAAGCAAAGGGGAGTGCTTTTCGTTTTAACGAGTACCTCAAAGGTGAAAATACGACTTCTTGCTAAAGTGGGTACACGCAATTTTGAAGCAGGAACCAATGAGAAGACCCACAGGCTTAGCCTGCCACCCCATAGGTATTGATTGAGAACTAGGAGGACATTGTGACCTAGAACCTATTTGCCATTCAACAGTCACATTTAATAAACACGGCGGTTCTGAGGCCGTCTAGGGATCCGAACCCCCAACTCTCCAGTTACTAGAGCATTATCTTTGCCAACTGAGCTGCCGCTGCTATCTTTAACTTGATATTGTTACCAATTTATGAAGCGTAGCGTTCGTGGATTGAGTAGACTTTGAATTAAGACAGCAAAAATAACAGCACTTTATTCGTAATTCAGGGAAAACACGAATACAGCAGCCAACACCGCGAGAACTGACTAGCACAGGCGATAGTTTACTAAAACTATCAGCGCCAAACAACATAGGTCTTTACCTCTACAAATTTCTCAGCTAACTGAACCTCGATCAGGATCGGCTCCCGGTATTTATATCTTCGGGAGAAACTGGAATATTCTAGAAAGTACTAGGTACAAACGGTCGCCAAGAAAGTCACCAATTCGCCAAATTTGGCGATAAATCACCAAACTTGGCGCCAAAAATTAGTCGCCAAAAACGTAGCCAACGAGCCAGTTCTCACCAAATACATGATTTACTCATTATAATACACAGTATACGGCAAAAATATATGCCAACTTGCAAAATTCGTAACAATATAAACATGAACACAAGACTTAGAAATTTTAAATCTGTCTGACACAATTCCAGAGAATCCTTTTGTAAATCAGCGACCAACAAAATCCTAAATCTTTTTATTAAACCAATTAATAATAATAACAATAATAATAATAATAATTTACTTTAATTCGGATAATAATTTAATTTATTCTTATAAAGTAATTAATATAATAATTTACTTTAATACAACTTTTGTGTATGTCGAAGTCTAAGTGAGATACAAATATTTAATTCCTAACATACATAGATATATAATTATCTTTCGGGGAAATGATTAGTAATTTCAACTAGGAGTATACTTTTATGCTATTTTTTTACATATACTACTTAGAAGTTCGAAATTAAATATTTTTTATAGTCAGTAGTTAATTTGAAAATAATTCACTCTTAAATTTTCATACACGCTTATACTCTGATAGATAAAAAAAGGGTTGTTATAATTTATAATTTATTGAAGGGTACTAGTCCTCTTCGAGGCCATACCAAAATTCGAACTCGAATGTTATGATTATAAGAGCTTAATTTTCAATTAAGTATAAATCAAAAAAATATTTGTTTAAAATAAATGTAAAAAAAATAATATAAAATAAGGTCAAATGTCAAAATGAACAGTTTCAGTAATGACAAATGCTTAAAATAATGAAAAAATTGAAAATAAATGCGATAATAAGAGCCTAACTTTATATAAACTATTTCGTTTTGCTATATGAACCAATAAATTAAAACATAAAATAGATACTCCAAATAAAAACAAAGAAATAGAAATCCACTAATTGATAAAATAATTTTGAAGTATGTAAATTCATAAATATATTTTTTATTAAATAGAAAGTAGATATCTTTTTAATTCTAGAACTATGTGCTTTCAAAGAAAAACAGTAATTAATACGAAAGTTTTCAGAATCAAATAATTAGATATTATATAAATTGCTTACATATACAAACAAATAATAAAATTTTAAGTTGATTTCTTGATAAATTTTGTTCATTTCTGAAAATACAATAAATAAGTATAACCATCTTTTTAACACATTTCCTAGAATAATTAATTCGAAGAAATAAATATCAAGAAAAACAAAGTAATATATTTATTTAAAATAATATTAAAAGCACTTAATGCTCGAGAAATTAAAAAAAAACGGTATCATAAGAATTTCGTATTAAAAATAAATTCACTGCAGGCAGTAAAGCTAAAATTTACATGAAGCGTATTAAGAAATTTCGCTACTCATTTTCTTGAAACCTGACAATAAATTTTAATAAATCTTTCAAAGAAATGTATTTTGGGGAAAATTATTTGAATAATCTAATAAACAAGGGTTTTTAGAGAGATCTAAACATGATTAAAATTCGTGGTGATAATTATATTTTTTCGAAAATATACATTTTGAAATTTGTTTTTTATAGCGAGTTGAAAATAAAGATTTTCTTAAGTGAATATATTTGATAAAATAATTATTTACTATGAATCTTCTAAGAAAAATTATGTCTTCAGTAAATTTTCTTATAGCATAAATATTTAAGAATTGTCAGAAGAGAGTAAAATTAATATTCAACAGAAGTTATTCTAAAAATAGAGTGCGTAAAAAGTACTTCAAAAGATGACATTCTGTCAGGAATATATGATAGGTATTTGTTCTGAAACTGGAAATGTATCACTCCACTCACAGAAATATTTCTTAGAAATTTTTTTTAAATGCTGCATCCACAAATTTTGAAGGATATTTAAGGATTACTATCTTTAAATTATAATACAATTACAAATAAAGAAATAAAAAATGCATTATTAGCTATAATAGTACTTAAATAGGTGTATGAAAACTGTACTTATAAAATTGCATTTTTTTTGTTATCTTAGTGTTAGAAATTTTAAATAAAATGTTACAAACTGCACAGTTCTGGTATTACATTTTTAAGCTTCAATATGTATTATAAAAGTACCCTCAATTTAAAGTATATCTCAGACTAAACTTTCTGAAGTATTGATTTATCAGAAGTTGTTTTATTGAAATTTTGAAACGACATTCCTTGGTGTATTTTCATTAAATTATTTAAAAATTTTTATTGCAACAAGAATTAACCAAAATACTTTTTTTCAAACAACAATTTTCTAATAGATTTTACTTACATAATTATCATGCTGAAACTGTCGAGATATTAATTGTAAAAGTTTAAATTGGAATAAAAGGAAAAATTCTGTTTAAGAATTTAAACAGACATTTTTCAGATGAAAAGACAAAAGTATTTCAGGGGAAATTATTGAATAAACAGTTCTAGAGTTACATTAAACTGTAAATGCCTCTAAATTCCAAAGTTTAAAATTTTAACACTAAAAGTTCTATTTGTTATAGTATTGTTTCTGTGGTGTAATCAGCGTATAACTATAAATTCAGTACACAAAAATTCGTATAAACAATTTAATTTGTATTCTTTATCTCCTTAAAAGAAATAAATAAACTAGATTATTAAATAAAATTTTAGTGTTTCAAGGATATATAATTGTTACAACATTATACCGTTCCCTAAAGCATTCAATATTTAAGCTAACTATATTAACACATTCTGTGAGGGTACATTTCACAGTGGAATAGTACGAAGAGCGGGCGTTTTGTGAGTAAATTTAGTTATTCAGTTAAATCTCAATAGATCGAAAATTATTTAATTTTTTAACCAACTTTTAGTATTTTATAATGAATAATATAAACAAATGTATTAATAACACCTATAAGATTTTAGTAAACAAAAAATATATTTTTAGTGGATAAATTTATAATAGTATCGTAAATATGAAAAATCAAATAAAAATAATTGTATATAGTTTTTATTTTTTCAAATTATTTTATATATAAATATTTTTACATTATAAAAAAGGAAAAGAGCAATCATAAAACTAATAATGTAAAAACTAGTTTTTATTTGTTTAAATTTTTCCAGAATCTATGTACTAGACAAGAACATTCGGCTTCGTTTTCCTGTATATACCGTTATTCTTGTATCCACAAAAAAACCATGTTGTTACTAGTACGTGACCTACTCTCAAGTATCAATCGTCAGAAAACGTACTGATATGTGTCCCGCGCTCAAGTATCAATCATCAGAAAACGTAATAGTACGCTTCCCGCATACAATGTGTTATTTCAAACAAAATTGATAAGGATAAAATAATATAATTTTTTAATATTTTTATTTATAACAATCCTTTAATTTGTATAAATCTTCAAGTACTTACTAACACGCATCGTAACAATACAAACTGTTTGTTATTTATTTATGCATAAAATATTAGAGACCTAATTTAAATTACATATTCCATTCATATATCAACCAATACACATAGAAGATGTCAAGAAAATTTACTTTTTTCTTCAGATAGAAATCCACAGTAAAACATCAACTTAATGTTTATCACTGTCAACATTTATTAACACGACTATAGTTAAAAATAAATATATAATGTATAATATATAGTTAAAAATAAATATACATTTAAAAAAACGAAATAGAGGGTACAATTCTTAAAATAAATTCAATTGTCATCAATAAATCCTTATTTGTTAGTATATAATTGAGTATTAATAAATTTATCAAGACGTATCGATGTATCGAAAACAATCCCCACAATTTGTTTACCTCTTTTTTCCCACAAGTCTAGTTAGAAAATACCTTTTCATCAAATCAAGCCATTTATTTCCGAGCCTTTGTGTAGGAGAACACGTAATTAAATAAACTGTTTTGCGGATTTTGTGAGTGTTTTTTTCGTTAACACAGAGGATCGTAAACTTCTTGTTTGATTAAATTAAAGCGTGTGAGTTTCTTAAACGGTAATAAAAGTCTAGGATTGAAGAAGTAATTGCTGATAACGAACTCTTAAATTAGAGATAATGTAGACCTTCAATTAAATTTTACGATGCAAATAAAAAGAGGTATAAATTTAACGTAAAAACAGACTGATTACCTAAACAAAAGATAAAATGGAGAATAGATTGTAAGTTATTAGTACAATTATTTTTATAGGATAATTCTCTCACATTTAAGGAGTACGTTTTTAATGCATATTGTAAGTATATTTTACAAAAAACCCTCATAGATAAACAATTTACATAGTTATTAAATTATTAAAAACTGTTTGGAGATGCATGCTTTTAAAAATTCATATATGGGATTATCTCACAATTAAGCAAATTGTGTTTACACCTTTATATTCTTGCATAAACTGCTTAATTTTAAATGCTTAAAATTTATATATTATGTAATAAATAAATAAAAACTAAAAATAGAAAATCAGAAAACTGTTTTAAAGCTTTATTATCATGAATATAAGTTTATAGTTTTTTAAGATTTTTTAAAGAAAATCAGGGTATATCTTTCTTTTATATTATGGATTAGAAAAGACGTCTTTATAAAATTGACTCACTTATCTTTAATTTACTGTATAGTAAAAACAGTAAATTAAACTGTTTTAAGGCTGAGGATTTTTTATTAACTAAATATCTTGTCGTACATTTATATCTTGTTTGATTATTATAAACCTTACGGGTTTATTATACTGCGATAAAAGTCTAGAACTAAAGATTAAAATGCTGATATGATCAACTAATATAAAGATAAATGCTGATCTTCATTAATTAAAATTTAAATTTAATTTAATAAATACAGAGTTATTATTTAAACAAAGTTAAAACTAAAGTAAATTAATGGTTATTAGAGTTATTATTTATTATAAGGTATTGTGAAATAACTCTTAGGTATCCACAGAAATTCCATAAAATATATTGAAATTTCTTGTTACATAATCAGTAGGATAAATATTAGCATGGTTTTTAAATATCATACATCAAATTATCTTACAATTTTGCAAAATGACTCACATAGTGTCATTTTTGCATGCTTAAACTATTTAATTGGAAATTTTTCAGTTCGAAAGTTTTAGTAAAAAATCAATCACAAGTAATAAAATAGAAGTATAAAATATGCTCAAACGTGTTTCTCTTTTCATTATTATAAGTTAATAATTCTATGTAAATTTATGAAGGTGTATTGAAAGAAATCAGGCAGTTTGTTTACCATTTTTCATACATACCAGAATAGAAAAACCTCTCTATAAGTAAATTGATTCACCAAATCATTGTTTAGAAGGAGATCAGGTAATTAAATAAACTGTTTTGTGGATGCGTTTTTTCCTGAGCTCAAAGGATTGTAAACCTCTTGTTTGATTAATATAAAACATGTGTGTTTCTTAAACGGCAATAAATGTCTAGGTTGGAAGAAGCAATTGCTGATAACGAATGTTTAAATTAAATATAAATGAGCCTCTGCATGAATTAAATTTTATGATACAAATAAAAAGAAATATAAATTTAATATGATAAAAGCAGAATACTTACTTTTACAAATAAGGAAAATAAGAATAAATTAGAAGCGTATTAGTGCAAAAATTACTTATAAAATATTGCAAAATAACACTGAGGTGTAAACAAAAAGTTTTAAAAATAAAATGTCAGAGTAAAAATAAAACATGTTGCAATTCCCTAGTACATATAAAGTCTCACAAAAAGATAAAAGATTTACTAAAATTAAAAAAAAAATTTAATAATTATTAAATTTGGTAATAATTTTAAACTTGCTGTAAGTAAAATTAAACACGCGTCGCATTACATCATAATACATGGTATTAATTAATATTTTTTACCTATTTCTAGTATTAAATATTCTAAACATATAAATACATTTTGCTCTAGATGAGCTGTAATAAATTAATTAAATTTTACAAAATGAAAATCGGTAATTTTCCGCAGGAATTTCTTCAATTAATATAGGGGTAGTTTACAAATTTTTGTGACTTTATCATCATATATCGGATAATAACATCTAGTTTGTTTTTAGTTTTTAAACACAGATTATTGTTGTATAAAACGTAATACCCTTCATAAAACTGAACCCTTTATATAATAAATGTTGTTTGACAGAACACATAATTAAATTAACGTTTTAGTAGATTTTGTGCAAATTTATCAAGATTTGAGGAATCTAAATTTTTTGTTTGATTTAATTAAAACACGTGATCTAGTAAATTAGCGATAACATCTCTGTATTGAAGAAGCTAATAAAAAACTCTTTAATTAAAAATAATTGTAGACGTCTACAGTAAGATTTCGCTATGCAAATAAAAATAAATATAAATGTAATAATAAAAATAAGAGTAATTACCTAAATAAAGTATAAAACTAACAGAAATTATAGAGGTATGTGGAATTATCCCGTGTATAGATATTGCATAGAATGAAAACAATGTAAACTGTAAGAATATGTATGAGATGCATATTATATACAAAATACACAAAGTTGGTTATTTATTTAGATATATTTAAAAAAGACATATGTTATAATACATATATTAAAAATAGGATGTTTTTTCTTATAGAATGGATTATTAGATGTATGTGAAAGTTGAATTTTCTTCAATACACTATATAATGGAAATTTTATTTTTCTCATAAAAAGAATTAAAATACATATATCAATTCTATAAGTTATTAAATAAATAAAATTTCTTAAAACTTTCTGATATTCGAATCACTAAATATTTATAATCTTTCATTAATTTATACCGGAACCATATCGGGTAAAAAAATATAGATTTTTATTTTTTTACACATAAATTTTTATATTCTAAAAGTTAAATAGTTTTTTATAACTTTTGACTTTTATCTAAAACTTTTCAACAACTACACATTTTTTTAAAAAAGAGCAATTAAAACTAACGAAAGGAAATTGGCAAATTTTTATAACTTTTCTTAAATTATTACCGATAAATGTTTGTACTATACCATATAGTTATTTAAGCATATCAGAGAAATTCAGGTCAGTTATTTAACAATTTTTGTCAAATACGCTTGGCTAAAATCGTCCTTTTTATCAATTTGAACAATTTAAATCTGAGCAACTGTATAGTAGAATAATATTTTAGGTAAATAAAATGCTTTGTGTGTATTAGGAATTTTTGTGTATCTAGAAAATTTCAAATCTCTTATATTATTAAATTAAAACGTGTGAGATTCTTAAATGGTGATAAAACGTTATCAAGGAGAGAAATAGTTGGAATTAGAAATAACTTCGGATTCTACCAATTAAATTTTACGATGAAAATGAAAGAGATATAAATCTAAAAAGTAGTAATAAATAACAAAAATTAAAAAAAAACAAATTAAAACAAAAAAAAAATAATAATAATAACAATAAAATAAACAAAAAAAACAATAAATAAAACAAAAAATAAAAAAAAATAATAAAAAATAATAAAACAACAAATAACAATAAATAAATAATAACAATAACACAATAAAAAAATAAATAAAAATATAAACAAAACAATAACAACAAACAATAAAAAAAAAATAAAAAAAATAATAAAATTAATATAATAAAAAATTATTAAAATAATATATAAAATAAATAAAATAAAAAAACAAAAATATATAATAATAAAAAATAATAATATAAAAAATATTAAAATAAAATATAAATTGAAACCTACTAAAATAAATAAATATAAGCAATAAAAACAATAAATCAACAAAAATAAAAAATATTCTTATGTAATAAAAATATAATAAAAATTTAAACAAAATATAAATCAAAAATAAATAATATTTAGTTTAAAAATTAAATCAAATACCTATTAAAAAAATAAAACATATATAATCAAAAACAATATATTAAATTACAAAAACAATTTAAAAACATAAAAGAAAACTTTAATTGTAATAACAAAACATGCAATACAACAATCAATACAAATTTTCACACCAAAGAAACTAACACTAACACATTTTTAAGCTGACTAATTAATAGATTAGAATTTGTTTCTTGGCTCCAGGGTGCTAAAAACCCTATATCCACGATGAGAAAATGAAGTATTTGGCATATTGACAATGCAACTTCTGACTTAGCTGGAAACTGACTCTAGCTGACATCCGCAGCCATTTATAAAGGCTCTCAAAAGCCTGGAATGTTCTAGAAAAATACTAGGGACTAGGGACAAACGGTAGCCAAAAATACCGCCAAGTCACTAAATTTCGAGATATATATCTCCAAATTGGTACCAAAAATTAGTTGCCTGAAAACGCCAAGGAGGCAATATCTTGCCGATTCGGCGACTTCCCATTGAATTACAATAATATTCACATTACAGATTCTAATGACTTTACTAATTCACTAATTTTTATGCAAATCAAAACTTATTACATAAATTATTGGTTGAATCCCAGTTCCGAGGGCCGGTTGCCATGTTTGTGGCTCTATTTTTATACAAGTGATCGCCAAATTGTCACCAAGTGTTGCTTACGATTTGTGCTTCGTTTTGTATTAAGTTTATACCTAATTTCAAAGCATATTTTGAACAAAAAAAGATTGATTTTGTTAAGATGATTACAAACTTAAAAAAAAATTAAATAAAAATAGAGCAAGGTTTGCCAGAACACTGGGTTTTAGAATTTGGCGACATCGCCCCCTGAACTTGGTTCGGCGGGCCCTCTCAACTGGGATTTAGGCAAATTATTTAATATAATACACAATAAGACAAAAAATGCATGCGCATTTATCATTTACGAAATTCATAGCAATATATCGTAGAAAACCATATACTATTTTTTTCAATATAAAATTTTATAATCGAAAAGCAACGTAACTTTTATAACTAAAGAAATATAGTTAAAGATTTAAGGATCACATATTTATTAAAAGTAATTCATCTAAACTAACAAAAAGGAAATTGAAATTTTTTTAAAATTTTTAATTCTATTTTTATATTTACGAAATTTTATATTTCTTTATAAATTGATCAATGACTTGCAGAGAAAACCAGGGAGTTTAATTGCCTTTTTTACCACATACGCTTGGTTTAAAAAAATACCACTTTATCACTTTCAGCCACTTATCTCTGAAGCATTGTATAGCAGAAAACGTAATTAAATAAACTGTTTTGTGGATTTCGTGTTTTTTTCCTTGAACCCAGAGAATTGTAAATCTCTTTCTTTTTTGAATAAATTTAAACGTGTGAATCTCTTAAACGGCGATAAATTCTACAGACTGAAGCATTTGCTGATAAAAACACTTAAATTAGAAATAAATTTTAGATTTCGACAATTAAATTCTACAATGTAAATAAAAATATATAAATTTAAAGAGAAAAAATTAGTAATTACTTAAAAAATTAAATAATAACTAATAAAACTAAGATTAGATATGTGTTGGTGAGCTTATTTCATCCCTTACATATTAATAGCCTAAGTTATCTGTTCGTCTGTCCTCGAATTTATATAGCGGTTGGATCTGGAATGGATAGAAGCATCCATATTGGATTCTTGATGAGTTAGGGTTAGCAAAATTCAAAGAGAGTAAAGTTTATATTCTCTTAAACTATCTACCCGATTTTAAAACAAATTAGAATAAATATGATTCATATCACAGCCAAAAATACTGTAGTATTTAAAACGTCCGAAATCCACCCCTTCCCCCCTTTTTCGAGCGTATAATGCCATTATTTCGAGTCCCGTTTTCCCCGGTTAAAAGCAGGTGATTAAATTTATCAATGTATCACATAATAAATAGGTAAAAATAACATTTTTTAATATCTTTATGACGTCATCCATCTAATCATTTCATTAATCTTTTGTTATTTTCAATTATTTAAATATCGTCTGAATTATTTTCATACATTTTATCACTGAACTTTGATATTACTTAAATAATTTTCTTTTATAGTTGGCTTAAATAAGAGATTAGGTACATATGTAATAATTTTAAATTTAATCAGCGATTATTTTTTTGTTGCAAAATAATTATCAGAAAAAAAAAACATTTTTTTTACCTGCCTCATAGTGTACTTTACAATTCTGGAAAGTTAAAAATTTTACTGATAACGTCATATGACGGGCTATATGCTAGTACAGTATAATACAATTAAGCTATGAGGTGTAATAACATGTGTCTGATGCATATTGGTATTGTAAAATTTGTTCATAAAATAATAGTTTAACTAAATATTAAAAAAATATTAAAAGCTCACGAAAATCTAATATAATTTTTTATTAAAATATTGTGTTATATTATCACTGTGGAAGTTTTATTTTTTCAATAAATTCTTAATAATTATAATTATTAAGAATAGTTAATCCATTGAGCTATGTTCTATATGTAAAACTAATAAATAAACTAATAATAAAGTATAGGATCTACTTAAAAAATAAATATCCCAAATAAACCAAATACACCAAACTAATGCTACAGAAACTGAATCCAAAATTATCTGAATCATAGCGAATTTATATAAATTTAATTCAAATTTAGAAAATACAGTATAGGTGGAATATTTTTAATCTATGTACATAATCATACATACGAAATAACAAGTTATTAACACTGATAAACATTTTTATTTTGAAGAAATGGACTTGGTTACCTCTTGTGAACCCCCATATTTTCGACATAAATTATTCGAGCGTTTATAAGTTAATTGATTCATCGATTTTGCTTCATAATATAAATTGATTACGTATAGAAAAACTTAAAAAAAATATTTTTGATGAATTGTGGTCTTCAATTAATTTACAATATAGATATTAATCTAAAATTCTTTTTACCCAGGTAAAGTATTTAGTCCTATCAAAGTTAATTGATTAATTGGTTTTGCTTAAAAATATAAATTAATTGATTCATGAGAAATTAAAAAAAATATTTGTGATGAATTACCGTTTGCATGTAATTTACAATATAGATATTAACCTACAATTCTTTTTGACATAGCTAACCATTTTTAGTCCTGCAAAAGTTATTTAATTTTGTGCTCTAGTTTGTGCATTTCTTAACTAACATTATCATCGTATTTCACATAATCAGTATATATTTTTGTAAAATGACTTGTTATTAATAGCTTAAGATAATGAATTTACCAACTAACAATATAAGAATTTATTCAGAAAACATAAGAAATGAATTGTTGAAATTCCACAATTTATAGTTTAAATTTCTTTTTACAGAAGAGAATTCAAAATTTCCTTTCCACGAGCTAGGAATAAAAAAAAAAATATCTAATGTATTGATCAACTATACAAATATAATTTAACTATGGAAGTTCTAAACTTCCAATAAATTCTTAATAATTATAAACCTATGTTCTGTCAGTAAAACTGATAAATAATCTAATAATGAAAAATAGGATGTATTGAAAAAATAAATATCCCAAATAAACCTAACTAAGACTTTGAAATTTCTTTTAATGATTCATGCAACTATTTTAGAGTGGTATCCAATAAACAGGCGTGCTTTGGATTTCATTTAATGTAAAATAGATTAAATTAGCTATTGAAAGTAAGTTATTCCATTTAGATTAAACGATAACAGAGAAAGTACACGTTAAACAACTACATACCACCTGCTAAAGTTCAGTCAACACATTATATTGTCTTACATATAACAGGCTTTATTTTAGTGGTATCTTCTCTTATTACAGTTAAATGTGTTTAATTGAATTGACACTGTAATTACAATAATGTTCCTAGTCTACGAATGTTATCATTTGAAGGATGTAAGTCACATTAATTTTCACATTTTCCCAACAATACAAATATAAATAAATAATCTTATTTTAAAATACATACAATGATAGATGATAATAAGATTCTATATTGTTACGAAACCGCTTTCTTTTATGAAATAATTTTATACAAAAAATTCCCAACTTTTATTACTACAGTGGTAATTGAGCTGAGTTACATTTAACTATAAATTCTGTATTTCTATCTCTTTGAAATATTAAATATAATTATTTTTAACACATTGTATGCGGGACACGTACTAGTGCGTTTTCTGACGATTCATACTTGAGCATAGGTCACGTATTAGTATGGGTTAGTGTAATAACATGCTTTGTGGGCACAAAAATAACGGTATATACAGGAAAACGAAGCCGAATGTTCTTGTCTACTACATAGATTTTGGAAAATTTTAGACAAATAATAGTTTTTACATCAGTCGAATCGACTGATGTAAAATTAAATAATTTTCGATCTATTGAAATCCAATATCATATTTGAGATATTGAGTATGATTCTACTAAGCATTTACTGTTAAAGTACGACTGCAATGAAAAAAATTCGGAAAGATGATTATGCTACTTATTACTACTAAGTTATATGTTAATCCTTTTCTCTCGCATTTTTAGAATTCCAATGTCATATTCTAGACACTGAGTATGATTCAACTAAACATTTATTGGGAGAGTGCATTGAAAAAAAATTCGGAATAATGATTATGTTACTTATTACTATTATGTTACTTATTACTTTTATTCTAGTATTGTTCCCAATATCATATTATACATATTGAGAATGAATGAACTAAGCATTTATTTAAGCTGTAAGACTACATTGAAAAAATTCGGAATGCTGATTATGCTTATTACAAGGCACATGTGGTTTGCAATACTTTTTCACTTCAAAGTTAAAGTATTAGCTAATTTGGACTCTATTCTAATCATTCTAAACCTTATCTAAGTTAATTTTAACACACTGTATGCGGGACACGTACTAGTACGTTTTCTGACGATTGATACTTGAGCATGGGTCACGTACTAGTACATGTTAGTGTGACAACATGGTTTGTTTGTGGGTACAAAAATAACGGTATATACAGAAAATCGAAGCTGAATGTTCTTGTCTACTACATAGATTCTGAAAAAAATTTAGACAAATAAAAACCAGTTTTTACATTAGTCGATGTGACTCATGTAAAATTAAATAATTTTCAATCTATTGAGATTAACTGAATAAGTAAATTTATGCTCAAAACGCCCGCTCCCGGTACAATTCCGCTGCGAAATGTACCCGCACACAATGTGTCAATATCCGTCATCGCATAATAAATATAATTTTTATTACATAATACAGTTAATATTAATAAACACTTTCAACGTTTACTTAAAATAAACTGTTTTTTATACTTTTAAAATTTTTGAAACAAAATTTTATATCCAGCTACTTTTTTTTTTTTTCCACTATAGCATATAAAATGACAGTTTTTTTTATAGATTTTAGCATTTGTTCTCAATATTTTCCCAGTTTGTAGTTAAAAAAATATAGATATTTCTTATAGAAATCTCATCATAATTGTTTGCTTTAAATGTTTTTTGCTAATTCTTGAGGTAACTAAATTTTTATTTTTAGCATATTTGAAAAATTATTCATATTACGTGTAAAAGGAGAATATTCATTTAACATTTTAATGATACTAAATTTGAAACATGTAATAATTAATAACTTATTTGTTAACTAGTAAAACACATTTCCAATACAAATTTTACACCAATATATCTTTAAAAGGTATTAAAATTTTAAGCATATTGATTAGAATGTAAAGAAATTTCTTTTCAAAATATACTGTTACCATAAGAGGGGGAGAAAATGTTTGCTAGCACTGGAAACAATTGTGTAATCTAGTGTAATCTCAGAATATTTACATCAGTGACATTCTCAATTTAGTCTCATTTCTCAAGTGCCTGCCTAATTTCATGCTATTGGTTACCGATGCATTACTATATTTATCCAATTATTGATTTTCTATATATCACAGAGTGTATTCAATAGAGAATTGACTCTTAAAACATTACACTTTGAAGAGAGAAATTTAAAATGACGTTAATAATTTAAAATTGACTGTTCAAATTATGTAATAACTATAGCTAGACTCACAACTGTCAACTTTTTTTTATATTTTTGAATGCGTATTAACTTAGTCTGATTTGTATTTTACAAGGATTTCACAGTGTAAAAGCATACAGCATAGTATTGTAATTGTAGTGCTTTATCTCAGCATGTTATAATCAAGTAAGTGCTTTTTTTCATCTTCTGCTAGGAAAATTATTAGTTGAAGGGGTCCTTGAAACTGTTGATAATTAATAAAGCATTAAACGCATATTGTCCTTTAGATTGGAGATTTTTTAAACAAAACGTTTATATCTAGCAACTTTTTCTTTTTTTTTTCATTAAAGCTTATAAAACGACAGTTTTTTTTTATTTTATAGTGTTTAGTATTTGTTCTCAATAATTTTCCAGATTGTAGTTAAAAAAGATATGAATAAATCCTGCAGAAATTTCATCATAATTATTTACTTTAAATGTCTTTTGCCAATTCTTGAGGTAACTAAATTTTAGTTTGTACTATATTTGAAACATTAGTCATACTACTTGTAAAATAGAGAATATTCATTTAACGTTTTAAAGATACTAAATTTGAAGCATGTAATAATTAATAGCGTATCAGTTAACTATTAAAATACATTGCCAATACAACTTTTACACCAATATATTTCTAAAACTTTAAGCATATTGATTAGAATGTAAAGAAATTTCTTTTCAAAATATACTGTTACCATAAGAGGGGGAGAAAATGTTTGCTAGCACTGGAAACAATTGTGTAATCTAGTGTAATCTCAGAATATTTACATCAGTGACATTCTCAATTTAGTCTCATTTCTCAAGTGCCTGCCTAATTTCATGCTATTGGTTACCGATGCATTACTATATTTATCCAATTATTGATTTTCTATATATCACAGAGTGTATTCAATAGAGAATTGACTCTTAAAACATTACACTTTGAAGAGAGAAATTTAAAATGACGTAAATGATATACAAATTGACTGTTCAAATTATGTAATAACTATCACTAGACTCACAACTATCAACTTTTTTTAATACTTTTGAAAGTTTATTAACATGATATAATTTGTTTTTTAGAAGTATTTCACAGTGTAAAAGCATGCAACATAGCATTGCAAGTGGAAAATCTTATCTCAGCATGTTATAATCAAATAAATGTTTTTTTTTCATCTTATACTGGGAAATTTTATGGTGGAAGTGGTCATTGAAACTGATTTTTCTTTATAATTAACAAATCATTAAATGCAAATAGTCCTTTAGAATGGTGACTTTGTCTTGCAGGAATCTAGAGGAGTCAATTCCCTTTTTAAAATATTTTAATGTAGTTTTTAATTTAAAAATAAATTAGTCTCTCGAAGAAACATCCGATAAAAGCCTTACACCAACAATCTATAGCAACTTCAATACCTCTTCTTCTTTAGAAACACTTTTTTCAGCAACTAAGTTTGCTCGTACTGATAATGCAGATCGAGGGTAAGTGAGACAGTTGTTTGCTGTTAATATATTTTTATTTGTGCCGTACTGAAATTGGATATACATTCATTGCTAAATTAGATACAGCAGATTAACCTAAGTTTATATTTAAAATTGAAAGTTTTCTTCATACTATTGTTAAGAATGATTTAAACATGTACTTTGTATGGTATCTCGCCAAACTGGCCAGATATTGGCGACATTTATTGCCGACTCCCTTTTTCTGGATTTTACTAGAAGCTTGTGGAATTCCAGAAACCTGAAGGCTATATAAAGGGGCAGTGAGTTTGCATACAAAAAGTTCAGTTCTTGCTCAGATATGGTGAAAATAGGACCTGTATTAATGCTTGCCGTATTGCTCTGAAAAAGCTAGTCAAAAGGCTGCCAAGTTTTATCGCCATCCAGCGTATTAATAAATTGTTATTGTTTTTTTCTTAGACAAAGTCTATTCAATCAACGAACTTTAAGCGAGAATTTCTCAACAGTATATTTATTTAAAATCAGTTAAAACTTTAAGGTAAAATATAAAATAAAAATATTAATTACCAACGGTTGTAAAATAGATATATTAAAAGGCTTTATATGTACTTATTCCTTTTACACAGATAATCATTTTTATTTGCAGGTTTTATGGATAAGTAAGAAAAAAAGAAATTATTAAAAATCTGAAATTTACTGCTTAAATTTCTTACAGTAAAAGAGAGTTATAAAATTTCATTCTAAGAATGAAAACACAAACAATTGATATTTATTAATAATATGATCATTTAATGGAATAACTCTACAGATATAGAATATAAGATAACATTAAATCATTAATGTCTAGCTTTTTTCATTAGAGAAAGTTTAAAAAATTAAATATAGATTTCTATTATATTTTCGCAAGAATTCTTTTTTCAGAGAAAGAAAGTGGTAATGCTATAAATGATCTACAATGTTTTAGAATATTTCATGTAATTTATTATTTTGTCATTTGGATCTGAATTTTACGAGTTTTCGAGCCGTGAAATTTAATTTAATATTCGCAGAAACATAGAATAAAATAAAAACAAAAAGATTTATATAATAAAGCTTTAATTTACAGGACTCTGTTTACATCTAGTAATAAATAAATCACTTAGGATTTTTTTCAACTTTATAAATGACATTCTCTGTTATTTAAAATGACAGCTGATCAAGTTTTTTGAAAATAATAATTATTCAGACATATTTAAATTTCATTTACAATTTACTCCGAGGTATCCACAACAATTAAATTAAGGATAATTATAAATATATGAGGAGTTTACCATCAAAGTGAACAACGTTCGTTCAGAATTGCATACAGAAAATGAATCTAAAATTATATCAATCATAATTAATTCATACAAATTTAATTCAAATTTAGAAAATACGGTATATCTAGAATATTTTTAACATATATACATAATCATGCATATGAAATGACAAGCTATTAATACTGATAAACAATTTTATTTTTAAAAATACATTTGTTAACTCTTGGGTAACCCTCATATTTAGACATAAATTATTCGAGCGTTTATAAGTTAATTGATTCATTGATTTTGCTTGAAACTATAAATTAATTTTAATAGAAAAACTTGGAAAAATAATTTTGATCAATTACTGTCTGCAAGCAATTTTACAATATAAATATTAAGCTATAATACATTTTGCTATATCTATCGTTTTTAGTCCTGCCAAAGTTAACTGATTAATTAATTTTGCTTGAAAATATAAATTAATCAATTTTGGAGAAATTTAGAAAAATATTTTTGATGAATTACGGTGTGCATGTAATTTACAATATAGGTATTAACCTACAATTCTTTTTACCATAGCTAATGTGTTTAGTCCTACCAAAGTTAACTGATTTTGCTAGAAAATATAAATCAACTAAATCTAGAGAAATTTAGAAAAATATTTGTGATGAATTACGGTGTGCATGTAATTTACAATATACACATTAACCTACAATTCTTTTTGCCATAGCTAACTGTGTTTAATTATACCAAAGTTAATTGATTTTGCTAGAAAATATAAACTAACTAATTCTAGAGAAATTTAGAAAAATATTTGTGATGAATAAGGGTCTGCATGTAATTTACAATATAGACATTAACCTACAATTCTTCTTGCCATAGCTAATGTGTTTAGTTTTACCAAAGTTAATTGATTTTTCTAGAAAATATAAACTAATTAATTCTAGAGAAATTTAGAAAAATATTTGTGATGAATTACGGTGTGCATGTAATTTACAATATACACATTAACCTACAATTCTTTTTGCCATAGCTAATGTGTTTAGTCCTACCAAAGTTAACTGATTTTGCTAGAAAATATAAATCAACTAAATCTAGAGAAATTTAGAAAAATATTTGTGATGAATTACGGTGTGCATGTAATTTACAATATACACATTAACCTACAATTCTTTTTGCCATAGCTAACTGTTTTAGTTCTACCAAATTTATTTATAATTTTAAACTCTAGTTTGTGAATTTCAATATTATCGCATTTAATATAATCAATATATATCTTTGTAAAATAACTGGTTATAAATAGTTTAAGATAACGAATTTAACAACTAACAATATAAGAATTAATTCAGAAAAGTAAAAAAAAAAAAATCTTGAAATTCGAAAACTTTTAGTGTAAATTTATTTTTACAGAAGTGAAATCAAAATTTCCTTTCCCCGAGCTCGGAATAAAAAATATCTAATGTATTGATCAACTATACGAACATCCACAGGAAGGCTCCTACAGATATAGAATATGGAATAAAAACATTATGGAAAATGCAAAACCTTCTGTCACCTTTCACTCATATTTTCTTTTATGCTTCCACACAGCAAATCACTCTTGGATGAAAGATATAAAGAATAAACAAGCATAAAATATACATTTTTAATGTAAAATATAAACAGAGAGGATATTGGAGGAAAAAAAGTCGATATCAAATTTAATTTTATTTCGTGTAGATGGAAAATACTTTTTTTTAAATATGTGTGTTTGACATTTAACAAAAATTCTAAATTTTTATATATTTCCTTTTATACCGTATATGGAAAAACATTTTTATACTTCGGTGTTTGTAGGTTTTTAGTATAATATTTGATAAGCAATCAAAAAATTATATATGTTTCTTACTAATTTATATACATCTGACGTAATCTATTTTATTTTAAATGAAACATCCTGTGTACATAAATATTATGTATTATATTACAATGCCTGACATATAAAATTTGATTCCTTAATTGCTGATATTTATATAGTATATTTTAGAAACGTAGTATTTTATAAACAAAATGCAAAAATTATCAGTCTATTAAGTTGTTATAACGAATTTAATGTTTGAATTAATTACATAAATTAATACCTTATATAATATATAATTTATTATTTATTGAAATCTCTATGGTTAATTTCCATTTAAATCAGAAGATTATTCCGGTTGGCAATTGTTCGAGTCCAAGCCAAATGGTTTCCTGGAGCTTTTTTTTATATGAAAAACAAACAAACAAAAAAAAACAATCGTTGTACCCTGTATAAACAAGGGCGTCCTCCCTAGACAGAAGTGAAAATGATTCTACAGTCTGAGGTTCAATTTAGGCAATGCCAACAACGGGAAGGATCCTCATTGTTTATACTTCCAGAAAAAAGGAAAGTAAGGGAGACCCAGTCACTAATAATAGTAGAATACAAGCAAAGACAGATGTACTTTTTGCAATGTAATGAACTATGTCATTTTTTGATCGGGTTTTCCATAAGTGTTCTTCTTTTTAATCCATCAAATTAATACCTGCCGGTCTCAATAATTAAGTAACCCCTATTGTTTTTACTTGCCCGGCCGGCTGGGAAAGAAGAAGACTAAACAGCTTAGCAGTAATAAAAATGCAGTCGGACCTCATTGAAGAAAACAGCACAAGTGTAATGAAAATTTTACTTTAGATGTAGTAAAAATGGACATCTTTACTAATCAACAATAGACAAAAGAAAAACAGAAAAATCCATCTGCTCAAACAGAGGTGCACCAAATAGCAAAGGCAGGAAGAATTTCCCAAATGACAAGAAACTTAGTCAGTGAATTAAATTGCTAAGATAAGGAAATACCCTGAGCCATTTGCGGGTGACAGCTGGAAAACGTGTTGAATAGACAGAAAATTTACATCTATAGGACAGAAAGCTTTGGGACATGTATCGAAAGAATTTTAAGTCTAGGACATTAGTTTGATTAAGACATTTAGAGGCTTTTTATATACGATTTTAAGTATTAAATTAGAGAGGAGGTTTTTAAGGTAATAAAAGATAAATATTTTGATAAATTACACACAACACACACACACACACACACACACACAAAAAACAATATATATTAATATATATATTATATTATATATATATATATTATCATATATATATATATTATATATATATATACTTTTATAATTAATAAATAATATATTATATATATATTACATATATATATATTATATATAGATATATATATATATAAAAATATATTATATACATATATATTATATATTAATACGTAATTATAATTATACATATACATACATATATACATACAAATAAATTTACATATATATATACATATATACATAAAATAATATATACATATATATACATATATATATAACAATAAACAACAAAATTCTACATATATATAAGATATATATACATATATCTTATCATATATATATTAGTATATATATATATTTATATATATAAAAAACTATAATATATAAATTTTTATATGGTTATATATCCATAATATAATATTACTCATATATATATAAAATATAATAATAATATATATATATATATATACAATATATATATTACATATTAAAATACCATATATATATACATATATATTTATAATAGTATATATATATATATTATATAAACTTTATATACAAATTATAGTTATATAAAATATATATGTATAATATATAACAATATAATAAATACATATTACTATACAATATACATACATATATACAATACAAATATAAATAACACATATATAAATATTCTTATATCACAACAATATATATATATAAATAAAATATTTATAATATATACATCATACATATGTAACATATATACAACCCATACATATCTATATATACATATATACATATATACATATATACATAATATATACAAAACATTAACAAACAGTTTTAAGATTTCTAGTACATATAATACTTAATATACATAAATAATTAAGATAACTATAACTATGGATACATACAACAATAATATATATACAAACACTATCACATATAAACACAAACACACACATAATATATACACATATATATATATATAATTTATATATAATATATATAATAATAACACACTATATATATATATATATAATATACTTATATATATATATCTATATATATTAGATACATATATAATCATTAATATAGTCATACTAATACTTATATTCAATAAAATTCATACGATACCCTTGAATGTGGCAAACGAAACCTAGATAAATTTTTAGTGGTCTCATCGTCTAAATTACCAGGACCCACTTTGAACAAGGTTGTTTTTTTACCCTATTTGTGTTCTTTAAAAGGACGGGGCATCTCTTTACCTTAATTTTCGAGACATCTGCCTCATATGCTTGGCTTGCTTAAGTGTCATTAGGAACAACAATAAATAACATCTTTATATGTAAGATCATAAAATGTCAAGTAAATAATAGGTAAGGAAAATTCACAGTATTAATCAATTTATTTTAGTGAATTTTCATTCAGTACATGAATATTATATTAAACTCTTATTACTGGCTTGGTTTGATTTGGTTGTTGCATCTACAGTCTATGTGTTTTCACTCACGAGGCTCAAAACAGGGACCTACTGTTTTAAAGCCGATTCCTAACGGATTCCAACAACAATGTTAGCAGTGGGTTTTGAACCAACGAAACCAGTAAATCAGTAACAAGCATACGGCACATTCTCACCTTCTTTTTTATTGAATTCAATTGAATTCCATTTCTTTAACCAAATTTTTCTTAAATATCAAACTAATTTTAATAAACTTTTTCAGTTTTTTAAATACTGTCAAACATGATGTTAATTTAATCTAGGTGAATAACTGTAATTTTATTTAAATTTAAAGCACCCATTGTAGTTTATTGAAAAAAAATGGTAAAGTAAAGCAAAAAATAAATAAATAAATAAATAAAAAACCCAAAGTATGAAAACCAATATTTAATTCTGACTCCAAAAAGAGAAGTTTCGAGAAAATTCTTACTTTGAAAAATAAGGAATTTCACTTAAAACTCTCCCTCCAAATAATTTCAAACCATTAGAATAGGGCCTTTTGTATTTCACTAAGAATTCCAAAGAGTTTAGAATAAAAATTTTACTGCACGGATTGGCACACATGAAGAAAAATGAAATCAGTCTCCATGATCGGTGTTTGTTCAGGAGACACTGGTAGGGAATGGAAAGAAGTGTCGCGTTTGCTTACAAACAGGAAGTTCAGTTACACGTTCTAAATTCTTCTTTATCAATCACTCTCAGTTTTTTTCTTTTTTACCTTGGAATCAAGGAAATAAGAGATGTGTACTTGGTTTGGTATATTTTCTTAAACTATATAAAGTATGAAAGCACGACAAACGTAAATATTGTGCTAAACAAAGTTTATTTACTTACTTTTTTTTAAAGGGAAAATCTTTCCCATAAATATCAGAAATAAAATATAGGGGAACATACTATAGAGGATTAAATATGCATATATATGTTTCTTTCTAGGAATATCAAAATAAGGGATTGCTGAACATTTTTGTTGTACTTTATGATTTTAACTATCCGATAATATATTTAACATGGAATGTTTTGCTTTTTTTGCTTTTAAATTGAAGAAAAACTTTTTTTTTGTTATTTCAACATAATTATCAATTAAACTGACTAAAAAAAATCAAGTGTTAATATAAATTAAAATAAACTCTTTTAAATTATAACAGTTGAAATTAGAATCCAGTGATATATTAACAATGACTATGCAATATTAATGGATATGAACAATTTATATGACATCAGTATTATTAATTCGTTGAATATAAAATGAGTAACACATATTGTATATGTCATAAATGTACATAAAACAGCTCAAATATTATTCTTAAATACAGTAAAAATATTGTATCAAGTAATATAGAAAAATTTAAAATTAAAAGTTATACCATAATACTTAAAATTTTAAATATTCTACTTAACAGTTAAAAGTAATATTTTTTGCGTGTATGTAGATTTAATATTTTTAAAATGAACTAATACCATTTAGATACCTAATAATTTGAGCTTATTTTTATTGAATAAATTTTTAAAAGCTTTTGTTTCTGTACTTTTCTTCAAAATTATTCGAATTTGTTTCCGTCTTATATCACTTATATTTCCAAATTATTGATGCATAATATAGAATGTAGTTTTGATTTCACATTAATTTGAACTTTAGGTTAAATCTGTAAGGATTTATTCTTGATTAATCTATCTAGAGAATTCTAATACAATATTTCTTAGAATATTTCTATACTATTCATTACACGTTTTTTATTACAATAATCTAAGATATATTATGTTATGATTTTAGAAAACTAAAAATACGTTTAAAACTTTTTGAAATTTTTTTGGTATAAAAATTGGTATATAGAAATAGATACTCATACTCATGAATCAAGGATCTTTCAGAAGTTATGAGACGCATTAAAAACATATATTTAAATATATTTTTGATTTCTTTACGTGACATTTTTAATTAATGTATTTTTTAAATTGTTTATTTAATGTTATATAAAATATACATGAAAATTAGGTTCTTTACAGTATAAAAATTCTTAATGAGATTTCCTTAAAGATTAACTAATAAAACATTTCAACATAATTAGAAGCAAAACAAATAATTTATCGAGACAAATGATTGCCATTTCTGTTTGATTTCGTGAATTTAATGAATTCATACAAAGTGGAAGAAAACAAATGAATAGATACAGGGAATTAGAATAAAGGGGAAAGGCAATATTTAGTTCTGGGAATAATAGGTTTTGGTTTTGGTTTTGGTTTTGGTTTGGAGTGCTACGGTCTACTAACGGGAATAATAGGAAAGAAAGATACTAGTCATTTATTTTTTTAAATATAATATATAAGTTATTTTGCATCATATTCAATCTCCAGTTGATTAGAAACCATGTATAAAGACTCATTATTCGCTAACAATTCTTAAATCGAATGGAATAAAAATTTCTTCGTAAAGTTGTCGCATGAGAATGAGATCTGCTCCCGTGATCGGTGTTTGTAGAGAGGTAATAGCTGGAAAGGGTAAAGAATAGCGATGTTCACTTTCAAACAGGAAGTTAAACTCCTTCATCTACATTTCTTCCTTATCAATCACTCAGTTTTTTCAACTTTTGCTTTAGTATGTAGGAAATAAGATATGACTATCTGGCAGGTTTATATATTAGTTAATAAATACATATAATATATTTAGAAGATAGACATAAAAAAGTGTCATCTTGTCTATGTATCTAGGCACATCGAATACTTACACCAAAGAAATGTTATGTTTACATAAAATGTGACAATATTTTCGACAAACATCACAAACAAAATCATAATAAAGTTCACTTCAGCCTAAATTGTAATCATATATATTTGTAATAAGAACATTACATTTCAAAACCATGGTACATTTCAAAAATTGAATTAATCATAATTTTTTTTGGTAATGCTTGGATTTTTAAGTATATAACAGACTTTAAATATATGACAAAGATTTGTTGTTTACATAAACTTTATACTTTTTTTTATTTAAATTATACTTTTTTAAATTTCAAAAAGTATATCCTTTATAATCTTTATACTTTTTTATATTTAAAAAAAATACAAAAAATAAACTTTTAAATTGATTGTCCTATTTTATTTTACTCTTTAAATTTTTCCTATTGAAATAATACAGATTTTTAAGGGAAATTAAAAGAAATATAAAAACTCTTAATTTTAAGTTTTGGAAATTCGACAGCCCATACAAAATTTATCGTAAAGAAAAAATATTAAAATAATAAATGTATTAAAATATTTTTATAGTAAATATTAGAAACAACTTATATTAGACATGGATAATAAAATTCTAAGCAGACTTCTTTTAAAAATCTTGTAAAAATCTATTGGAACATGTTTTCATATGCTTTTCTAAGGTATTTATAATTGAATTCTATTATTTTTCTATTAATTTTATAAAAGATAATGTATATCCATTTTCTAACCCATAATTTTAAGAAAAGGATCATGTAAAATATAGTTATGAACAATAATTTTCATCAAAGAGTAATTAAATGAAGGTTCCACAGACTTAGAAACCAACAGAAAACTAAATCAAGATGAATAAGTGTCATTGCATTCTGAATTTAATTCATTCAGAGAAACTAAAACTTAAAAAAAATGTAAAGTGACGCACGGTTTTTAAAAAGCCTAAAGGGTGAAAAGCAATATTTAATTCTATGAAGACAGTAAAGAAAGTCACGAGAAATCGTTTATTTTGAGAAATAGGAAGAAGTTTCGCACATCAAATTCTCCCTCCAGATAATTTCATGCCATTGGAAAAGTCTTTTGTAATACCCTAACAATTCCCAAAAAGTTTGGAATAAAAATTTCGTCGCATGAATCGGGCACACTTGGAGAAAAATGAAATCTGTCCCTGTGATCGTTGTTTGTAGAGACACTGGTTGGAAATCGAAAAGAAGTGTGGCTTCGCCTAAGAAGAGGAAGTTAAGTTACACATTCTGCATTCCTTTTTTATCAATTACTTTTATTTTTTTCTTTGGCTTTAGTATCCAGGAGATAGGAGATGTGTACTCGGGCTGGTTTATTTTGTCAAACTACATAACGATTGAAAACACAAAAAACTGAATATCAGAAGTAAATATTTTGAAGTTTCAGAAGAGTTTGTTCGCTTGTTTTATAAATTGTGAAATCTTTTCACAAGGCATCAGAAATAAAATATAGTTTAAGTACACAGAGGTAAACAATAGGCTTAATATAAGTATGCGTATATGTATATTTTCATGTTGAGATTTTTCTTTTGTTTTAGCATCCAGGAAATGTGTACTCGGGTTGGTTTATTTTGTTAAACAACATACGATTAAAAACACAAAAAACTGGAGATAGAAGTAAATATATTCGAAGTTTCACAAGAGTTTGTTCTCTTGTTTTATAAATTATGAAATCTTTTCACAAGGCATCAAAAATAAAATATAGTTTAGTACACAGAAGAAAACAATAGGCCTAATGTATGTATGCTTATATGTATATTTTCGTGTTGAGTTTTTCTTTTGCTTCAGTATCCAGGAAATGTGTACTCGGGTTTGTTTATTTTGTTAAACAACATACGATTGAAAACTAAAAAACTGGAGATCAGAAGTAAATATTTTGAAGTTTCACAAGAATTTGTTCGCTTATTTTAAAAACTGTGAAAACTTTTCACAAAGCATCAGAAATAAAATGTAGTTTAAGTACACAGAAGAAAACAATAGTCTTAATATATGTATGCGTATATGTATATTTTCATGTTGAGTTTTTCTTTTGTTTTAGTATCCAGGAAATGTGTACTCGGGTTTTTTTATTTTGTAAAACTACATAATGATTAAAAACACAAAAAAAAACTGAAGATCAAAAGTAAATATTTTTGAAGTTTTACAAAAGTTTGTTCACTTGTTTTATAAATTGTGAACTCTTTTCACAAAGCATCAGAAATAAAATATAGTTTAAGGACACATAAGAAAATAATAGGCTTAATATATGTATATTTTCATGCTGAGTTTTTATTTTGTTTTAGTATCCAGGAAATGTGTAGTCGGGTTGGTTTATTTTGTCAAACTACATAACGATTGAAAACACAAAAAACTGGAGATCAGAAGCAAAGATTTTCGAAGTTTCACAAGAGTTTGTTCGCTTGTTTTATAAATTGTGAAATCTTTTCACAAATCATCAGAAATAAAATGTAGTTTAAGTACACACAAGAAAACAATAGGCTTAATATATGTATGCTTATATGTATATTTTCATGTTGAGTTTTTTATTTTGGTTTTGTATCCAGGAGATATTTACTCGGGTTGGTTTATTTTGTCAAACTACATAACGATTGAAAACACAAACAACTGGAGATCAGAGGTAAATATATTTGAAGTTTTACAAGAGTTTATTCTCTTGTTTTATAAATTGTGAAATCTTTTCTCAAAGAATCAGAAAGAACATGTAGTTTAAGTACACAGGAGAAAAAAATATGAGTAATATATGTATGCACATATGCATATTTTCGTGTTGAGGGATTATAAATTATTAAAATAGGCAATTTTGGCCATATTTTGTTGTTTTCGAGTTTTTAATTAACAGACGATCATATATTAAATGTTATCTCGTCAAAGTATTTTATTACAAATGTAAGAAAATATGTAATAAAATTTTATTATTTACTTTAATTAAATAAGAGAATAAAAAATTCGAAAATGAAACAAGATTTAACCTAAAGGAAAACAAAGAAATAATTAACTTCTTCTATTTTATGGGATTTAAAATTCAATGTCAGGGATGTAGTATTAATATTCAATATGAAAAGAATATTAGAATAATAATTGTATTGTAATTTCATTTGGTACTTGTCCATACGTGAGTTAAAACTAGAAATTTAAAAAAAATTAAATGTTATAATTTTTTAGGTAATACTTTCTTCTGTAATTACAACAAAATCAAATAATCAGTTCAATTAATCAGTTATGATTTCCTTTCAAATGTCATAAAATGTATTCAACAAAATTTCATATTTTCTAACATTATCTCTCATTAAATTACTCCTAACGGGATATGGAGCATTAACCTACTTCTAACTATATTTATTTTAACAACAGCAAACGTTTAAAATTGGTATAGAGTTACATATTTATCAAAAATATCTCATAATATATAAACAGATATATTAAATAATCTAAAGAATAAAATATAATAAAATATATTTATACTCTATTGTTTAAACATTAAACTTTTCAAGAAACATTACATCTTCCCATTTACTATTTCATGACCCATCATTTGATATTAATAACTTAAACTTCTATTTAAACTTCTTTTTGAAACAAAAACCTATCGTCTATAAAATATGACAAAACTTGATACTGTATCTTAAAGGTATACTAAATATAGGATGTTTACAACATAAATATCGTTCTTATGTTTCTGTGTAGTTTACTTTACATCCGGTTTTACTTGTAGAAAACTTTTCCCAATTAACTAAATTAACAGACATAGAATTCTGTCTAAGAAACAAAATTCCATGCTTTTGTTTTCGTTTTATTGCTTCCAAGAATGTCCGATTTGGGGTAAAAGTTCTAAAGGTATATTTATCGAAGAATAACAGAGAATAAAAGGTATTTTTGTTAACTTTTTGTTTACTTAGTTCTTTATATAAATTTTAAAACCTCCGCAATTCTTTCATTTTTAAGTTTTGCTTCTATGTTATTGTTGTAACCTAGAGCGTTCTTTAAACAAAACAACTATTATATTTTCCGTTTTAAATTGCCGGTAAAATTTTTAAATTCTTCTTATATAATTAAGTATAATTACTCTCTATGCATCCTATCATGAAAAAAACTATCTTGAATTACTTATTAGACAAAAAAGTATCAATTTTCTTAAACTTTTTCGAAATGTTCGTATTAAAATTGTTAGATGATTCTAAAAATACCAAAAGTAATCTTATAAGAATTCGAGAGAACAGTAAACTATGGAAAATTATTTTGTAACTAATTTTCTTAACGTTTAAGTATAAATTCTAGATTAATATCTAGAGTTATGCACTTATGAAATATAATTTAAATAAATTAACAAGTACATTGAATTTACAAATGAATCAAATAAAATTTTAATTTAAAATGTCTACAGACTCAGAGGTATATACATAAATAAAAAAATAACTTATTCAAAATAATATTCTTTAATATAAATTGAGTATATATATAAGACGCATTTGTTATATGTTTGTCTGTTTCCTTATAACTCAAGATACAGACAAACAAATAACGTGAAATTTGGTACACGTACTCAAAATTACATAGGGAAGGTTCTTAAAGAGGTTTCGTTCCAACCCAACCTCACTCTGACCTCCTCCAGCCAAAAGTAGTGCTCATGTGCGTATTCTGAGCCATGAGATAATGAAACAAAAAAAGAAAAAAAGTAAATCTTGCAAGTTGGTCATTGAGAGTGATTTTGTATGTTTTTGTGGTGATGATGAGATGATGAGGATGTATCTATCATTTGTTGTCTGTTTGTTTGTTCCCTTATAATTCAAGATCCAGACAACCAAATAACATACAACTTGATTCTGAAAGTTGGTGCTCCAATAATGCTGATCCGAAATATTGATGCTCCCAGGTTTTGCAATGGCATTAGTTTAGTTGTAAAAAAACCAGTGCAACATGCATTCAAGCCACAGTACTCACAGAGTGTGGTAAGGGTGAGGATGTCTTAATTCCAAGAATACCTATCATTCCTTCAGACAACACCATACAATTCAAGAGAATACAGTTCCTTTCAAACTGTGCTTTGCCATGACAATCAACAAGGTATAGGGGCCAGTCTCTTGGGATTGCTGGTATAGACTTGCAGACACCATGGCAGTTGTATGTGGCCTGTTCCAAAGTGGGCAAAGATGAATACCTTTTTATACACACTCCAAGTGGAACTGCCAAAAATGTTATCTATCACATTGCTTTAAGATAAATATATGCTTTTATTGCAGGAAAAAAAAAACAGTTTTGTACGCTTCCACAGAAAACCTAATTTTAAACCCGGGCAAAGCCAGGTAATTGCAGCTAGAAGACACAATAAAGTTCTTTCTATTTTAATATCAAATAAATTAACCAAATCTACTATTGTAATTAGACATTATGGAAAACTATATTAAAAACTATATTGAAACTATATTGAAAATTCTCATCAAAATTTGACTTTAATTACAGAAGTTTCTCCAGTCATTCTTAGTGGGCATTACAAAATATCCATGTATCTGATTTAAATTTTATTTAGATAAAAAAATTCATTTGAGTACCAAAACACCAAATACCAAAAGTATTATTATAAGAATTCAATGGTACAGTAAACTATAGAAAATTATTTTGTAAATTATGCATCTAGAGTTACGAAAATTTTTGCACTTATGGAAGATAATTTAAATAAATTAACAAGTGAATAGAATTTACAAATGAATCAAATAAAATTTTAATTAAAAATGTCTGTAGATTCAGTGGGATATATATAAATAAAGACATAACATACATTATTTTAATTTATTACTAAATAAATTACTAAAATCAACTAATGTAATTAAACGTTTTTGAAATATATTAAAAATTATACCGAAAAAAAACTGTATTAAAACTATATTGAACATTATCATTACAATTTGCTTTTC
>CM063498.1:75838444-75843444 GCA_032207245.1 Pardosa pseudoannulata
CGGTAGGTACGTAGACTAAATGAAGATAAATTGCTCTTCCTATTATAAAGCTTTATTATACAGTATTTATTTTAAATGTAATACCACATAAATCTTTTTTCCACGAAGTTTATCTTTTTTCATATATGACACCTTTTGTTGTTTAAAATGATAGTTGATTACAAAATAACGCGATGTAGGTTTTTAAAATTCTTATTTATTTTATTCTGTTAAGCTCATAATAACTTCGCTTTAAGAAATACCTCGATATGGTATTGGTAGAAATGAATGGGGTAGTAAAAGTTTAGGTAAAAGGTAAAAATATGATAAAATTATGTAATAGTAAATAATTAAAATTATGTAAAAATTAAAATTATGTAAAATACAAGGTTATGTTAAAATTAGGTAATAGTTAAAATTTATGTTAGAAGTATGCTATATTATTCACCCTGAACGTATAGAAACTAAATCACTTTAAAAATAAATCACTTTGGCTGAAAAGATTTAATTCATCGCGCTATAGGTTTTTAAAACTCATATTTATTTTATTCTGTGAAGCCCATAATAACTTCGTTTTACGATATGCCCCGATATGTTATAGGCAGAAATGAATGGGGTATTAAAAGGTTAGGTAAACTATAAAAATATGATAAAATTATTTAAGAGTAAATAATTAAAATTATGTAAAAGTTAAAAATATGGTAAAGATAAGGTTATGTTAAAATTATGTAATAGTTAAAATTTATGTTAGGATTATGACATATTAGTCACCGTTCACGTATAGAAATTAAATCCCTTTGGCTGAAATGATTAAATTAACCGAGCTGTAGGTTTTTAAAATTCATATTTATTTTAGTCTGTGAAGCACAGAATAACTTTGCTTTAAGATATGACTCGGTATGTTATCGACAGAAATGAATGGCGTATTAAAAGTTTAGGTAAAATATAAAAATATGATAAAATTATGTGATAGTAAATAATTAAAAGTATGTGAAAGCTAAAAATATGTTAAAGATAAAATTACGTAAATTTAAATTTATGTTAGAATTATGATATATTATTCACTGTGAATATATAGAAACTAAACTACTTTGAAATTAAATCCCTTTGCTTGAAATAATTTAATTTATCGTGGAATAGGAAAAGCACCGAAAACAATATAGAAAGTATTTCTCAATGTTTTTACATAAGAACAGCAAATATAGCAATGTAGGTGATATTATATATGTACTCAGCTCTTTAAATCAATGTCCACGAAAAAGGGTATTAAATTAAAGTAAATATTTCATAATTTCTTTTTTCACCCAAAAAATTAATTTTAGGAACATGTTGGATTTTTTAAGATATGAAAAGTAAATATGAACTATGATATTTTATTCTCTTAAACATAGAAGTCGGTAATAAGAAATAACTTTCATTGAAAGACTAATAATTTTGAATATGAAAGTAAGGTACATTGCAAAATGTATCTGCAAAAAGAAATATTTTTTGCATCTTTCACACACTGAAATGCAGATTATATAATCTATTTATTAGTTTTTTAAAGAACGTACTGAAAATATTGAGTTCATCATCCAACTTTTACATTATGTCTTATATGAAACGTCACAGTTTAAAATGAGGTTTAACTAATGTTTTTTATATTCAAGAAACAATTAGTCTATTAAATTTAAACTATAACATGTCTCATATAAGATGCATGTAAAAAATTCGCACTCTTAATTGTAGATTATATAATCTATTTATTAGTTTTTTAAAGAAAGTACTGAAAGTACTGTCCTAAAACTACGTTCTTTCACCCTCAGTCTGTTGTCATAGTTACCATCGAAATTTTATATGAATGATCATTTTGACCGCATTGAAAACAGATATTTTCGCAATATAAATATTTCACACATTTTTATTATAAGCACTTTCTAATGTAGAAGATATTTTATATTTGCTTAATTATTTTGAAGAATTAGTATATTAAACTTTTAAAATGTTTTTTTGATAATATGCGAATAAGTTATTGTTTAGTAATATGATAGAGAGCATATTAAGAATAAGTTAACACTTCATTTTATCTTACTTGACATTGCAGACTTCAATAACTACCGGTAATATCCACTCACCTGTAAGAGAATTGCTTACATTAATAAATAGATATAAACAAAACAGTTAATATATCCATTATAGGCATAAACAAAAAAGGCAAACACTGAAATTTGTTGTCAATTAAGCACAAAAACTTTTAAAATTATTTGTATACTATGCAATCGAACCTTGCTAAGATTCAGAGAAGTTTAACACCTCTCTTAGTAACTGATAAATCAGCAGAAGGTATTTAAGATGACTTTAACAATAGAAATTCGAATCTAACAAATACATGATATATGTAAAAAACATTTTAGAATCTTTCTAACTTAATGAACATTTTTAAGCAAAAACGTACATTTTCAACATTTCTATATACTAGCAGACATTCACAAAGATACAGACATGAAAATATTATACCATGTGGTCTAAAAATTTTGTATAAACTATATATTTTACTTTAAGCAATTTGAAAACAAAGTAATCTTCATTTAAACAATTATGATTAAAATTTAAATCTCACAGTAAAGAAATATGACAGGATAATATGAAAAAAAAATCAATAAGACATAACTTTAACATCCCGGTACAGGTGTAAAAGTGAATCATTTTTAAATCCATGTATTACATTACTTATACAGGTGATTCGCTTGACTTTTTTCAATATACAAAATAATTTGCATATTATTAAAGCTTCTTAGAATATAGTTAGAACTTTATTACAATCATTTCTATTAATGGTGAAATTAGGTAATAAACTTATTGCAAGCCCTCGGGATTTACTAATATCTAACAAATGTTTCTTTCGATATTTCAAGCACGCTTTATGCATGTTTTGACGTTAATTATGAATGAAATATTAAGAAATATTTCAATTTTGTATTTATTTTTTAAATTTTAAGTTGAAAATTTATATATTTTATAAGCTCATTTTATAAATTTATAAATTATGCAATTATTAATATTTAAAAAATATTTTGCATATCACTGGTAGCTTAAGAGTATCATGTGTACTAAATTTTTAATTCATACACGTGAATTAAGATAAAAATGACTTGAGGGATATCAATTTTAAATTAGATTTTGTTATCGGATAGTTACACATCGATATAGATATTTATTTATTAAAATTTCTATATAATGTGTATTTGTATATTATTTTGGGCATAATATAGAGATAAAATTTAATTATTGCATAAACAAAACTTAAAAAAATTGATTTTTATAGTTTTAAATATGATGTGTCCATTTAAAATGATAGAAGTTAAAAACAGTCTCTCAGGCAAAAACATCTGCTTCCATAATTTTTAAGTGTTTATAATATTTAGAAATGAACATTTCTGTTTTTAAATCATTTTCGTATATGTTACATTTTTCATTAAAATTACTGTATTTGTAAATCTTAAATAGTCATAGAACTGTAAATTCGACAAAAAATTCTATTTTTTGAAAAAAAAAAATAAATGTGGAAAGGAAATCAGTTCTGAACAACATTGAGAAGCATTATAAATAAAAACGTAACACCTGATAACTATAAATGAATTTAAACTTACAAAACTTCAGCTTCATTTTTTTCAAATTGTTTTTATTTTATGTCACAGACTTTTTATCTCAAAAAGTTTTTAAAATTTTTCTAAATACAATACTTGTATAGAATATAATTCTCATCGATTGAACAAAAATTTTCTCGTATATGTCCAAAAATATGTTTTTTTTTCTATTTTTTCAATGAAAAATTTTTAATTTCTAAAACAAAAATCACTTTTTTCAAATATTTTTTTAAAAAATATATGTAGCTTAAATATATACATATATAGGTTCAAAAATATTTTGAAATATTGTAGTATATTAAAACAATAAATTTGTTTTAAAACTAATATTTTACCAATAATGCGCTTTAGAATTGATATTATTTTTGTTAAAAAACAATGTTTCTTATTTAAAAATTTTAACAAAAATATTTTTTATGTTTTAAAAATAAATTAAATATGTATGCGAAGATAATGATTAGTTCTAACTTTGTTAAAAACCTATTTTTGTTAAACTGGTAATTTTCAAGGCATGAGAATTCAAAAATGGTAATTATTTTACTATTTTTCGAGTTTTAAGAGCTATATGAACCCTTAATATACTTCTTTTATAAATGTGCTCTTGTTAAAAGGGGCTATTATTATTTAAAATTTATATTTAATATTTTCTATATAACACTAAGATTATTTAACATTTATATTCAACACTTTCTTTATAATACTATCATTTACAACTTTTATTTAATACTTTCCTTTGATTTCCATTATTATTTGAAATATATATTTCGCATTTTGTAAAATTTCTTTTAACGGAAAATATAACATCATATTGAATTTCGAATATCTCAGTTACTCGGATATATCTGCTTAGGTGTAAATTCTGAAACATATGCCTTTATTTAGAGAAAAAGTAAGTGTATTAACATTTTAATGACCCTATTAAAATCAGATAGATAACCATTTATATTAAGATAAATTTGCTTTAGATTCTGCCATTTCCCATAGAGATTATATTTTTACAAATAACTATATTCAATCATACCCCGCTTCTTTATGCTCTTTTATGTGCCAACTGGGAGTCATTGTCGAAATTTAAAAGTTCAATATCTTTAAGTCTTTCTTCTTAATATATGATAGAATTATTTATTTAAAAAAGAATGGATTGCAATATATTTAAAGAATTAAATATTTTTTAGCATTTTAAGTAATAACGGGTACGTTTTAAAAGCACTTTTTGTAGCATCTATTATGTTTACTTGCTCGGGCTAATGAGCAAGTAGAAAGCTAATCCGCTGACAGTCATAACAATGCTGTCGGCCGACATTGAAGAGAACGGCTTTATTTTAGAGCTGCTAAAACGGACATCTTTACTAGTCAACGACAGGCAAGAGAAAGACACAGAGGTGCAAAATAAAG
>CM063498.1:75848444-75870944 GCA_032207245.1 Pardosa pseudoannulata
ATAGCCTAAGAGAAAAATAATATGACGATACCCTCAAGGATATAAATAACAAGAATGAGATATACAAATATTTGTTTAAGTTCCTTTCCAGTTGCAGAAGTGAATTCCTCGACATCTATTTATCTAAACATTTTCTCTATGTACTTTCGTCTAATATATATATTTGACGAAAAGAAAAAGTTTTGTTAAAAATATTACCGTGCTTGAGATTTTCAGTTACACAGTAGAATCTCTTTCTTTTTTAAAAATAAACTCTCATTTTTTCCAAACTTTTCATGCAAAAATTTGAAATTTAAATCTGAAGAATTTAATAATATTCATCAGGTAATCTAACTGAATTTACTGAAGATATGAATTACATAAGACAACTTATTTGAATTTTTCCTTCTTACGAGTATATTTTTATTCATTTTTGTTTAGCTTAAAATTACGCTAAAATCACTTTTACATAATGTCGTTAGATATCGGTATCAAACTTCTAGAACCAAATTTTTAATTTTGTTAAGTAATGCAACTAAAAGTAATTTTAATAATGACTCTCAAAAACTGAAAAAAAAATTCTTCTCTAAGTATCATTAAAAATTTAGCAATTAAGTATATTAATTTATAACCGATAATAATCATTAAACTTTGATTTTTTTGTTATTATATTTATTTAGATTTTTAAAGAAAATTACTTTATTTTCGAATATATTAAGAATATTTAGTTTTTATTGAAGTGTAATAAGGCTAATAAAGTAATTTGATGAAAGTATTAATTAAATACTTTCTACATATTTGCATTTTGCTTTATTATCATAATATTTATTTTGGAGTTTCTTTAAAGGAGTATGCATTTTATCTACAGTGATTTTTTTACTGCGTTAGAGAAAACATTATTTTTGCTTTTGGTTGTAGATAAGCTTTTTCACTCATGAAACAGCATTATCTGATTTGAATTATATTTTTTTACTTACATTTGTTAATAAATTTGTATTTTATGTTCTTATTGCTTGTATATCAAACTCCTGTTTATCTTTTCACGGCAAAAACATTTCTTATGTAGCAGTAATTTTTACGAAATCATATTAAATGGGCCAAGAAACCTTCAAACAGACTGAGTTAGATGAAAAATACCAAATTATGCTATCTGTTTAAGATAAGCTTTCTCACTGATGAAATAACATTATGGAATTCCAATTTCTTTTTTTTTACATACATTTGTTAATTCATTTTTATTTTATTGTCTTATCGCCTGTATATCAAGCTTGTGTTTATCTTTTCAGGCCAAAAAATGTCCTTAAGTAGCAGAAGGATTTACGAAATCATACTAATTGAGGCAAGAGACCTTCAAACAGACTGAGTATGAAAAATACAAATTAAGCTATCTGGTTGAAGATAAGCTTTCTCACTGATGAAAACATTATGGAATTTCATTTCTTTTTTCATACATTTGTTAATTCATTGTTATTTTATTGTCTTATCGCCTGTATATCAAGCTTGTGTTTATCTTTTCAAGGCAAAAAATGTCCTTTAGTAGCAGAAGGATTTACGAAATCATACTAATTGGGGCAAGAGACCTTCAAACAGACTGAGTTAGATGAAAAATACGAAATTATGCTATTTGTTGAAGATAAGCTTTCTCACTGATGAAACAACATTATGAAATTTCAATTTCATTTTTTTTTTACATACATTTGTTAATTTATTGTTATTTTATTTTCTTATCACCTGTGTATCAAACTCGTGTTAAATTTTAGAACAATAAATGTCGTTAAATAGCAGAAGGATTTACGAAATCATACTAATTGGGGCAAGGAACCTTCAAACAGACTGAGTTAGATGAAAAATACGAAATTATGCTATTTGTTGAAGATAAGCTTTCTCACTGATGAAACAACATTATGAAATTTCAATTTCATTTTTTTTTACATACATTTGTTAATTTATTGTTATTTTATTTTCTTATCACCTGTGTATCAAACTCGTGTTAAATTTTAGGACAATAAATGTCGTTAAATAGCAGAAGGATTTACGAAATCATACTAATTGGGGCAAGGAACCTTCAAACAGACTGAGCTAGATGAAAAATACGAAATATGCTATTGGTTGAAGATAAGCTTTCTCACTGATAAAACAACATTTAATTTCTTTTTTTTACATACATTTGTTAATTCATTTTTATTTTATTGTCTTATCGCCTGTATATCAAGCTTGTGTTTATCTTTTCAGGCCAAAAAATGTCCTTAAGTAGCAGAAGGATTTACGAAATCATACTAATTGGGGCAAGGAACCTTCAAACAGACTGAGCTAGATGAAAAATACGAAATATGCTATTGGTTGAAGATAAGCTTTCTCACTGATGAAACAACATTATGGAATTTCAATTTCCTTTTTTTTTCGCATACATTTGTTAATCAATTTTTATTTTATTTTCTTATCACCTGTATATCAAACTTGTTTTTCTTTAAAAAATTCCTTTTATACTGTATTACGAAATCATACTAAATGGGCAAGAATCAAACAGACTGAGCTAGATGAAAAATACGAAATATGCTATTGGTTGAAGATAAGCTTTCTCACTGATGAAACAACATTATGGAATTTCAATTTCCTTTTTTTTTCGCATACATTTGTTAATCAATTTTTATTTTATTTTCTTATCACCTGTATATCAATCTCGTGTTTATTTTTTAGGGCAAAAAATTCCTTATGTAGCAGAAGGATTTGCGAAATCATATAAAATGAATAAAGGGATCTTCAAACAGACTGAGTTAGATGAAAAATACAAAATGATTTTTTCTCTTAAAAAAGACAAGCTTTTCAACTTACATGATAATCCAGCTAAATTTTTAATCCGAATTTTAATTTCTTTTCAGCAATACCGGTTTATATAATATAGTTAAAAAAATTAAAAATACGTTTTAGCATTTGATCTTTTTTCTTTCTAACTGGTATTTAGCATTCCAGGTGGAATCCACTCCTCTGAATCCCTCTAAAACGTTAAGGCAATGTCTATTCGTGCTTTAGTTGTAAAACTGAATGTTACTTTTAATGTTTCATTATTTAAATGTTCAGTATTCTATAGAATTATACATTTAAAAATACCGTAATGTAATAAAATATTTAAATTTAAGTATTTAATTCAGTTATATTTAAATTCAAATTTAATTCAAAACAATTTTTTCTTTATAAATTCCCAGTATGCAGTTATAATCTGAAAACAGTTGGCTAATATGTATTGCAATAAGTATAGATATATAAAAAATATTTGGATTATTAGATTCTCATAAAAGTTTCCTACTTAAATCAAAAAATATTTTCGTTTAGATTTTAGTGTTTTATATATTTTACCAAACATCCTTATTACTTATTTGAAAAGCAATAACTTCAAAATTTGAATGTTATAGAAATAGACATTTAAGATCACTTGTTCTCTTAATGTAGTTAACAAATGTAGATAGTTACGCAGTAATTAGATTCAAAATGCATAGTGTTAGTTACTACTTTTTGTCTCCTTAATGAACCTAGAAATTTGGAACAAATGAATGAAGGGAAAGTACCTTGCTAGTCATTTATTCCATTTCTCCAACTACTTTTTCCTCTTAAAACTTAGTAATATCTCAAAAGTCAATGTAGAAATTTGGACTTTCAAAAAGGTACCAAATAAATGTAACAACATTTTCTAAATAATTAACTGAAAATGTAAGGAAAGTCTTCCCGTAATAAAATAACTTCTGCTAGTAGAGAGTATCCCCCGTTTAGTTTTGAAAGAATTCTAGAAATTATCCGATAGGGTAGAATATTTTTAAAGGGTCATAATCAGACTTTTTCATTATACTTTTGAACAAATGTTGAGATTTTATAAGTAGTTACACACTTCATATAGCAAAATGATTAGTAATTAAATACTTGAATATTAATTTCGTTTAATAATATAAACAAAATAACCAGTATTTGTTACGTGAATGTAAGTACTGGTGTCACACAACGAAGAGTAAAGTTTAACACTAAACATACAAACACTTAATACATACCTATTTCTACCATAGCCGGTCAAAAGACCGGACTTTATTTTTTCTAGTTATAATTGTATGAAATATGCAAATTGGCAGGATATAGACAAATAAACTTTATTATAACTAAACAAAATTGTATATTGTCAACTTTTATGTATTGCAAACACGAAGAATAAGAATTTTTAATTCATTTCCCATCGCTTTTTTCATAAACCTTATGAGTCATTTGACCCGTTATATGGTATGTTTAGTGTTAAGAAATAAAACTAAATGCCAAGCTACCTAGCTCGTACTCAAACAACAACTTCCGCTCGCAGTTTTAACAAAGGCTTTCATATAGTAACAGAACATTCTAGATTTATTTTAAAGAAACAGAAAATTTGCATATTTTAGGAGTCTTCTTGACTAACTAACAAATCGAACATAAAATTACGGAAAAAAATTTGTCCTGACTCAGGATCGAACCGGAGACCGTTTGATTATGACTCTTTAAAAATTTGCCATATCAAATAATTTCTTAAATTATGAAATGCAGTATTACTAATAGAATTATTTTATTACTGTACTTTCTACAGATATATTTAAAAATGTTAATATGTATAAAAGTAATGATGCAAATATTATAATAAAGAAAAAATATTTAACAGATAAATAACAAATACTTTTTCTTTTCCGTAAAGTTATTATTTTTTGTATAAAATTATTTAAAAGAAAATGCAAAATGTTTATAAATGAATGAAAATTTAATGACAAACCAGGAAGTTTACTTAATTACTACCATTTGCTATTAAAACTGCTTTCAATTAAAAATAATTGTGAATAAAAATAATGAACCACTTACAGTTTACGTAATGCTTTCTTATTAAAGAAATTTCTTCGTATATACACTTTAGCAAAGAGAAATTCATGAAATGTTTGGTAACGCTGCAAAGCAAACCGAGAAAGCATCTATGGATATCGAGAACAGAAGCAATAAGAAAACACAAATAAAGCCAGATGATTCCGCTACTAAACCAGAGGGATTATCTCCTGTCAGTCTGCATTATCTTGAAAGATTATATCTTTAGTCCTCCGATTCATGATAATATCAGCACTTTTGATAATATCCCAGAATCGTATTTCTGAGATTTTATACATCCCTGGAGACTTATTGGTGAGGAGAAAAATATAAAAATTTTACTTATTGTTCACTTGAACGCAACATTTGTTTATACTGAAACGGCTAGTCTGTTATTTTGCAAATGGTTAAAAGTAGTATTCTAAAAAAAGATCCTTTTACATACTTAATATTTAGAAATGTAAAATAAAATTTAAAAATTACCTGTTTACTAATAAATGGAATTAATTAATAAATGGAATTAGCTACGCTACAAATCTACAGGTAATACTAGAATGAAAAACCTCAATCTTGTAGTATGATTTGAATTATAGAAGCCTGCAAACTTCAAACACAGTTTGAACAACAACGTGATTTTTAAATAATCAAGACTACAGTAAACGTTCAACTATAAAACATTTACTGAAAAATTCTTCTTTTTATTTCACTGAATTGTACTGAATGAAATACCTAATAATAAGAATGGAAAAGAGTCTATAACATTAAAATTAATGTACTTATTATTACACCAGACAATTCAATTATTTCTAACAGCTGCTTTAAACAACTTTTAAACAAGATTTGCAAGTTTTATAAGCATTTTAAAACTTTCAGGTACATTTTAAACTGTTACAGACCTTCGAAATTTTACCTTGTAGACTATAAAGTAAAATTTATATTGTAGACTATAAAGTTAGATTTATATTTTATGAGTATTATTCATATTTTAAACGGGTAAAATGATTTCTTTATTTATCACTGTTTTTCAGACTATATTTACATAAAATTCTTTCACGGACTGCTAAGTCCTGTTATGAGATTTAAAAATCATCCTATGTACATCTTACAAGTAAAAATAATGATACCAATGAGGTATTTTCAATAATGAGTTTTTACACTATTTAAAATTAATGCCTTAAAAGTGTTATAACTTTCGCATAAATGTATTGCTAATTAGTTGTAAAAATAATGTTACGTTAGTCTAGTGTTTGAGAAAAAAGAAATTAATACTCATTAATAACACATGGACAAATATGTCTTGATTAAATGAATTTATACAATTAAACAAATGCCTAAAGAATACAACTGTAATCAACTTTTTTTTAACCTCTAGTCTGCGTCCGCCCTAAAAAACAATTTGGCGATGATTTTTCTCAAAAGATCTATCCCGCAAGCCGCGGATGTCAACAGCGTTCACCTTCTATTTTCCTATGGTCAGAACCTTGTCCTCTAAAAAATCAGACTGCCTCACGGAGAAAAAAAAACAATAGGGATCCACTCCAGAACGGCGGAGGGTCAGAATTCCACAAACCAATGGACCCTTCTATTGGTTGGGAGAAGTCCGAAGTTTCTTTGTACTTCAAACCGGTCCTTTTCTGGTATGTTTTTGACGATGACTAACGGGAAGAGGTAAAAAAAGCTGAACCGAGTGTAACTTATTGTTACATTAATATAAAATTCCAAGCAGATTGGTAAAAAACAAAGCATATTCATTTTATATCTACTATTCCCTTAATCAAACATAACATTATGTTTAGTCACCAAATCAATGATTGCAGCTAGTAAAAACACTTTGGTATTTATCTTTTACTATAAAACTGAAACTTGTAAAAATCATCAAAAAAACTGCTTAACAATAAAAAATGAATATTACGTAATGGATTTAAAGACTTAATCTAATTCGAATTTCATAAAAACGTCCTGCATTTTTTATAAATTATTACTAAATGTAGAATTGCAATCTTGTTCTGTTCACCATCTCCAGGCTTAAATTTTCTTCAAGGCAGGAATTTGGTAATGTGTTATATTTCAACACCTTATAAACATTCATATATAATCTAATTTATCATGAAGTTAACAGTTTTGAGTTAAAGAGGAGTCTGAGATGCAATGGTAAAAATCTTTGCTTAAGGCTGATTTCAATTGCTACTAATACTTTGCTAAACGTGGACGATGTTTTATAGGTTTCTTCTTAAAAACATACTGCTCAGAAATACATTTAAGCCATTATTTTTTAACTTCTATCTTAGAGTTGAGAATACATTAGAATTCCAGGGACGTTCATTGTAATTCAAGGAGATAAAAAGTGAAGACTGATAATTTGAAGCCTGAAGCGATAATCCTAATATTTAAATACTTTTGTTTTACTACTGATTTAACTTCAAAGAGAAAATTATTAAATGAAACATCGTATTTGTCAGACATTTCACAATGAATTTATTTTTTATTAATCTAATACATTTAGAAAAATATAATCAAATATTTTGTGTGATTTTATTTTATTAAGAATCTCAAAGTATTATATTTTGTAATATTTTTTACCTAACTTTTATATACTTCCAGAAAATACTTGTAAATAATTATTCAAATTTTTATTTACCAAATTTCAGGTAAATAAAGAATTTGATAGATATTTACATCCAAATTACAATCTGACATGAAAAAAGACTAGTTCTTATGGTTTACATTAAAATTACATTTTTTTCATAAGTTAGAGATTTCTTTTGAAATTTAAGAATGTAAAACCATGCACCTTTTATTTGACTGTTTCTTAATAAATATCCTTCTGCAATTAAAGCACACAACTTTTTTTAATAATTTCTTTTGCATGAAATATACTTTTTAGCATAATCGCCACCAATATCAAGGATCTTTTTGTGATGTGGAACCAGCTTTTGATATCTATCTTTATAGAAATTTGCAACTTGATTACGCACAAGCAAACTATTTTGTTCTACATTTATGTTAAGTTGAAGACCGGCTGAACGTCTAGGCCAGCCGCACGTATAAGTGGAGTATCCGTGAGAAAATACAAAATTGAAAAAAAAAACTAATTCCTTCTGCTGAATTTTTTTGAATATATATAAAGGCGTCAATAGGAAATAAAATGTTAATTAGGCCATCATGCAAAAAGGAACCATACTCGATCAAAGATTTCCCCAACTTGACGTCTTGGTCTTAAAAAGAAAATAGTGTTAGAACTGTCACAGAAGATTCTGAGCTGCAGACTCCTTTCTAGCTCTCTGTCAGAGGGGACCCGAAAAAGAACTTTTTCTTTCGAAAAAGTTCGTTGGACAGCTTTGTGTGGGCCGAAGATACGGTTAGCAGCCCTCTTTACCAGTGGGGTCTCATGAGAGCTACTCACATCACTTTTGGCCGAACAATGGAATGGTTAGGGTGCTTTCCTTCGGAACCGGAGTTCGTGGGTTCGAACCCCACTATGGCATGGATGTTAATAGCCGTTCGGAATCGGCTTTAAGCAGTAGGTCCCGGTCTCATTAGCCCTCGTGTTGCAAAAAGTAGACCGTAGTGTTCCAAACTAACCAACCAACCACATCAATTTTGTCTCTAGGTCAGTTTCGCGGTGGCGTTGTACAGGTGTAACGCTTTGTTAAAATTTCAATCAGCATTTCCAATCACCAGCGTGTTTCCACATTCAAAGATCAGAAATGTGGCACAACAATTGTGTTACCGTTTGTTAGTCTTACGTCCAGGACGGATAAAGGTGAGCAAAAAACAAACTGTGTGGACTTCGATGGTTCAGCTGTCAAACTTGCCAACTAACAGGAGAGTAATTAGTTCGATTCTAGAGTCAACCAAACACTATTTTGTTCCTTAACAGTGGTTAAAGAACGTCACATAGTTTTGTAGTCATTATCCTGTGGCCCAGCAATTGTGTTATCGTTTGTTAGTCTCACGTCAAGGACGGGTAATCGTGAGCAAAAAACGAACCATGTGGATTTCGATGGCTCAGTTGGCAAAATTGCCAACTAACAGCAGGAGGGTTATTACATCGATGCTCTACTCAAACAAACACTATTTTGTTCCTTAACAGTAGTAAAGCACGTCCCATAGTTTTGTAGTCATCATCTTAGCTGTGATCTTTAAAATGAAAGACAACCTTTTACTTTAAGTCGGTAACCTTGTAAAGCTATTTTACAAAAGTTTTAAAGTTTTTCTTACATTTTTTAAAGAAACTTTGAACGTTTTTCTTACATCTGTTCAGGCTTTTTATATTTTTTAGTATTTTTAAAGATTTTTTATAATTACAAACACACAAAAGCTATTAACCTTTCGATAGAGTGGCCATAGGCCTCTTCTAAAGTTTGGTTAATGACGGGATAACGCAATTTATAAAATAAAACATTTAATGTACTTTGGGTGACTCAGAAACACCGTGCAATTGTACTCGGATTAAAAATAGATTCAAAAACAAACTTTTAAGAAAAGTAAATCTGATAAAAAAAAGTATATAACACTGATAATAAAGTGTTTGTTTAATGTCCAAATGATATTTACTTTAAAAACATGCCTCATGTATTAATCACTAAAATTCAAGCAATACAACATATTTTCATTAGCTGTGCTTGAATGTAGAAACAAATTATTTCCGTTTAGATACTTTTTGTAGAAATAAAAAACATTTGAAAATTTAAGCTGAACTCTTTCCATTTGCTCCGTGTTTTGGATACGAAAACAAATCCTTAAATTCCACCGAATCGCTTATAAAAGTTTGGAGCAGAAAAATGAAATAATTTTTACGGAAGAAAAATCGCTTGTCTTGAAGCCATTTTTATTTTCTTCCTAATACAGTGTTAAGATAACGAAAAATCCGTTTTGAGAGCTGAAACAATCTATTAGTTTATTTTGGCAGTTCAAAATCCAATTGACCTGCGTCATTTCGAATAATTTCTAAAGTTTTCGTTTCGCTTACCATTCTTATGTCTTATTTAGAATTCTATTCGCTTTTCATTCATTCAGTAAAATGCTAAAGAAACGAGAAAGTAAATAAACATACAAAATCGAAAACGTTGTTTATGACTAATATTTTTTTTCGAAAATAAATAGTAGAGTGTTCGTAAAATAATTTAAATTAATTCTGGAAAGGGAACAAAAGAAAGTTTTTTAACGAAATATATTTTCCAGATAAAACTGTTAAATACAGCTGTACTTTTCCCGCACTTGTAGTCACTAAGGTGAAAATAGCTATTTCATTCCTTTATGGCGTCCAAAGTTACTGTGTTTTTCTTTATAGTTCTTCTTTTTATATAATTACTTTTAATCTTTTTCATCATAGTTAATATCATATAAAAATATATGTTTCCGTTTGAATGTATTTTTGTTATTAAATTATTAGCTTTAATGTTAAAAATAACTGGAGATAATAAAAAAATACTAATTACAAGATTTATTTAAATTAAAAAAAGAAATATAAAGTAATGAAGAGTAATTCTTCATCTAGAAATTTCATTTTTCTTTAAGCGCCTCCTTTTTGTGAAAGAACAAATTATAATTTGTCCAACACAAAAAACAATAGCTTTAAGTTTTTGCATGCACTTAAGAAAAATTTTAAAGAACAATCTTTAATGACAATAGAGAAATAAGATTCTGATATGTTTTTATTTCAAGATATTTGTATTGTTATTTAAAAAACGACTTCGAATTAATTTAAGCATAATTTTTTTTAAATGTACTTATTTCTATTTTCTTTTCGGAATGAGTTTCCAAATACATGTTTTCCAAGGATGTGTATTTTAACAAGAAATTATTATCTAGCTAATCGCACCAAAGACAGGATTGGTAATTTTATATACAACGAATAATTATATAATAATTAAATAATGGGCATTAAATTTTTAAATATTGCCGCATATAGAGACTTTGCCAACGAGCTCTTTGCTCGAGCTAAATGGCTAGAGCACGAGATCCAGAACCAAGATTGATCCAAAGTATATATTTTTAATTTTAAAATGTTCTTTATTGTTGCCTCATGTTCTCTAAAATTCTAGATATTCGTTATATAAATTAGTTATTTCTTGAATATTCTGTTCGGGTATAAAAACTGATACCCACTAGTTGTAGGCAACTTCTAGATCTTGTAAAGTTGCGAGTTGCTACTTCACTTCAATAAACTCGTCTGTTAGGATAGACGGTGTGCTTTCGAATCTTCCCGACAATTAGTATATAATAGTATTATAAATTTAAATATTGAAATTAATTTATATAACTTACTCAAAGCTTGAATTTCAAATTAGAAGTTTGATGTCATGGTATAATACTTATGTGATTGTATTCCACATATTGAAGTTGCTCCTCTTATTTTAAAGCCCTACGTTTTTTTCCAGTAAACTGCATCCAGTAGCATTTAGTTTCACTAATCTTACCTAACGTATATATACTTATTGTATAACGTATAGCGTATATCTATTTTGGAATGAGTTTCCAAATACTTGTTTTCCAAGAATGTGTATTTTAACAAACAATTATTATCTAATTAATCGCACCAAAGACAGGATTGGTAATTTTATATACAAAGAATAATTATATAATAATTAAATCATGGGCATTAAATTGTAAAATTTAATTAGTATTAAAAATTAATTAATAATACTATTATAAATTTAAATAATGAAATTAATTTATCTAACTTATAAAAGCTTGAATTTCAAAATAGGAGTTTGATGTCATGGTATAATACTTATGTGATTGTATTCCATATATTGAAGTTGTTCCTTTTATTTTAAAGCCGTAGTTTTCCTTTTCAAGTAAACTGACAGTACTAGCATTTAGTTTCACTAATCTTAACTGATCTATATTTATTTATAGTATAACGTACAACGTATATTTATTTTGGAATGAGTTTCCAAGTACATGTTTTCCAAGGATGCGTATTTTAACAAGCAATTATTATCTAGTTAATTGCACCAAAGATAGGATTGGTAATTGTATATACCAAGAATAATTATATAATATTTAAATTACGGGCATTAAATTCTAAAATATAATTAGTATTGTTAATTAATTATAATAGTAATTTAAATTTAAATAATGAAACTAATTTATCTAACTTACTTAAAGCTTGAATTTCAATATAGGAGTTTGATGTCATGGTATAATACTTATGTGATTGTATTCCACATACTGAAGTTGTTCCTCTTATTTTAAAGCCCTAGTTTTCTTTTTCCAGTAAACTGACAGTACTAGCATTTAGTTTCACTAATCTTACCTAACGTATATTTACTTATTGTATAACGTATAGCGTATATTTATTTTGGAATGAGTTTCCAAATACATGTTTTCCAAGGATGTGTATTTTAGCAAGCAATTATTATCTAGTTAATTTCACCAAAGACAGGATTGGTAATTTTATATACAAAGAATAATTATATAACAATTAAATTATGTGCATTAAATTGTAAAATGTAAATAGTATTATACTTTAATTAATAATAGTATTATAAATTTAAATTATGAAACTAATTTATGTAACTCTCTAAAAGCTTGAATTTCAAAATAGGTGTTTGACGTCATGGTATAATACTTATGTGATTGTATTCCATATATTGAAGTTGTTCCTCTTATTTTAAACCGTAGTTTTCCTTTTCAAGTAAACTGACAGTACTAGCATTTAGTTTCACTAATCTTAACTGATCTATATTTATTCATAGTATAACGTACAACGTATATTTATTTTGGAATGAGTTTCCAAGTGCATGTTTTCCAAGGATGCGTATTTTAACAAGCAATTATTATCTAGTTAATTACACCAAAGATAGGATTGGTAATAGTATTTACCAAGAATAATTATATAATATTTAAATTACTGGCATTACATTCTAAAATATAATTAGTATTGTTAATTAATTATAATAATTTAAATTTAAATAATGAAACTAATTTATCTAACTTACTTAAATCTTGAATTTCAATATAGGAGTTTGATGTCATGGTATAAAACTTATGTGATTGTATTCCACATACTGAAGTTTCTTCTCTTATTTTAAAGCCCTAGTTTTCTTTTTCCAGTAAACTGACAGTACTAGCATTTAGTTTCACTAATTTTTACCTAACGTATATTTACTTATTGTATAACGTATAGCGTATATTTATTTTGGATTGAGTTTCCAAATACATGTTTTCCAAGGATGTGTATTTTAGCAAGCAATTATTATCTAGTTAATTGCACCAAAGACAGGATTGGTAATTTTATATACAAAGAATAATTATATAATAATTAAAATATGGGCATTAAATTGTAAAATGTAAATAGTATTATAAATTATTTAATAATAGTATTATAAATTTAAATATTGAAACTAATTTATCTAACTTACTAAAGCTTGAATTTCAAAATAGAAGTTTGTTGTCATGGTATAATATTTATGTGATTGTAATCTACCTAATTAAGTTGTTCCTCTTATTTTAATTCTCTGATATTCTTTTTCCAGTAAACTTACAGTATTAGCATTTAGTTTTACTAATCTTACCTAATGTATATTTACTTATTGTATAACGTATATAACGTATATTTATTTGGAATGACTTTCCAAATACATATTTTCCAAGAATGTGTATTTTAACAAGCAATTATTATCTAGTTAATCGCACCAATGATAGGAGGATTGGTAATTTTATATACAAAGAATAATTATATAATAATTAATTATGGGCATTAAATTGTAAAATGTATATAGTATTATACATTAATTAATAATAGTATTATAAATTTAAATTATGAAACTAATTTATCTAACTTACGTAAAGTTCGAATTTCAAAATAGGAAATTGATGTCATGGTATAATACGTGTGTGATTGTATTCCACATATTGAAGTTGCTCCTCTTATTTTAAAGCCCTAGTTTCATTTTCCCAGTAAACTGACAGTACTAGCATTTAGTTTCACTAATCTTACCTAACGTATATTTATTTATTGTACAACGTATAACGTATATTAATTTTGGAATGAGTTTCCAAATACATGTTTTCCAAGGATGTGTATTTTAGCAAGCAATTATTATCTAGTTAATCGCACCAAAGACAGGATTGGTAATTTAATATACAAAGAATAATTATATAATAATTAAATTATGGGCATTATATCGTAAAATGTAAAGAGTATTATAAATTAATTAATAATAGTATTATAAATTTAAATTATGAAACTAATTTATGTAACTTACTAAAAGCTTGAATTTCAAAATAGGAGTTTGATGTCATGGTATAATACTTATGTGATTGTATTCCATATATTGAAGTTGTTCCTCTTATTTTAAAGCCGTAGTTTTCCTTTTCAAGTAAACTGACAGTACTAGCATTTAGTTTCACTAATCTTAACTGATCTATATTTATTTATAGTATAACGTACAACGTATATTTATTTTGGAATGAGTTTCCAAGTGCATGTTTTCCAAGGATGCGTATTTTAACAAGCAATTATTATCTAGTTAATTGCACCAAAGATAGGATTGGTAATTGTATATACCAAGAATAATTATATAATATTTAAATTACGGGCATTAAATTCTAAAATATAATTAGTATTGTTAATTAATTATAATAGTAATTTAAATTTAAATAATGAAACTAATTTATCTAACTTACTCAAAGCTTGAATTTCAATATAGAAGTTTGATGTCATGGTATAATACTTATGTGATTGTATTCCACATATTGAAGTTTCTCCTCTTATTTTAAAGCCCTAGTTTACTTTTTCCAGTAAACTGACAGTACTAGCATTTAGTTTCACTAATCTTTCCTAACGTATATTTACTTATTGTATAACGTATAGCGTATATTGGAATGAGTTTCCAAATACATGTTTTCCAAGAATGTGTATTTTAGTAAGCAATTATTATCTAGTTGATCTCACCACACACAGGATTCGTAATTTTATATACAAAGAATAATTATATAATAATTAAATTATGGGCATTAAATTGTAAAATATAATTAGTATTGTTAATTAATTATAATAGTAATTTAAATTTAAATAATGAAACTAATTTATCTAACTTACTTAAAGCTTGAATTTCAATATAGGAGTTTGATGTCATGGTATAATACTTATGTGATTGTATTCCACATACTGAAGTTGTTCCTCTTATTTTAAAGCCCTAGTTAACTGACAGTACTAGCAGTTAATTTCACTAATCTTACCTAACGTATATTTATTTATCGTATAGCATATAACGTATACTTATTTTGGAATGAGTTTCCAAATACATGCTTTCCAAGGATGTGTATTTTAACAAGCAATTATTAACTAGTTAATTGCACCAAAGTCAGGATTGGTAATTTTATATACAAAGAATAATTATATAATAATTAACTTATGGCTATTACATTCTAAAATATAATTATTATTATAAATTTTTTAATAATAGTATTATAAATTTAAATATTGAAACTAATTTATGTAACTTACTAAAAGCTTGAATTTCAAAATAGGAGTTTGATGTCATGGTATAATACTTATGTGATTGTATTCCACGTATTGAAGTTGTACCACTATTTTAAATACCTAGTTTTCTTTTTCCAGTAAACTGACAGTACTAACATTTAGTTTCATTAATCTTATCTAACGTATATTTTTTTACCGTTGTACCATGATATATTGCTATTTTAGTTTGCAAATGGGAAGCATACATATAATAGTATTCATAAATATTTTACAATTATTATTGAGTTCATAGACACTATAATAGTTTGCTTATAATTTGCTTAATGAAAATCAGCTTAATTGAAATTTAGGAAAAAGTTTTATTCTATTAACTTAATTCTATAATTTTCATTCTATTTCTTGAAAATTGTCAGTGATTAGTAGAAATTAAGCTTCTTTTCGGATTTCATGCAAGATGAATAAAAATGCATAAATTTTCAAAGTAGCTTTAAGAATACTTTAGTAGTTTTATTAAATGTTATATGAAAGTGAAATTATAGTTTAAGTAATTAAATTAATGTAAATCACTTGTTTATATGAAAGATTTATAAAGAAAATCTGTAGAGTTAGATGACAGTTTATTAGTAAGATTAGTTTATAAGTAAGATGTCTATGTAATGCAATTTAAACGTTCCATATTCTTATTTCTAAACAAATTACATGTATGAAGAAAATATTTTAAATATTCATGCTTATCTGTAACACTTACAAATTAAGGCTTTAATATTTTATATTTTAGACTTAAAAGGAACATACTAAAATGGTTATAATAAGCTTATATCTTGTGATTATAAAATTTAACATGTATAAATAATGTATATATTTTAATGGAGCTATTTAAATGTTCTTTTTTAGACATCCTAATTCCATTCTCCTCTTGTAGGTGATTTGCGAGGCCTGAAGGAATTAAAAATTTCAACGCTGTGAATCTTTGTCCGTAATCTCCGTAGAGGGTTTAGCTTCGTAGTTAATACCAAGGTTTGTTAGGAAAGAAACGGTGCAGATCTGGAGACAAAGAACTTTTATGTATAATTTCTTTTGTCACTAGAAGTATAATTCCACGTAAACAATCATAATTTTAGCTGAAACAAGAAAACTATAAATAATGAAATTTTTTACGACTGTAAATAATTTCATAGAGAATTATGATCTCCTTCTGTCTGTTTAGTTTGTGAAAAAAAATATTATTTACACAGAATTTTATCATTTCTCTCAAATACGTATATAAACATAATGAAGGGCTTGTAATACCAGTAAATTGCAAAATCAACCGGAAGACATTTACTGGTAATTAAAAACATTTTACCAGCAATTTCCAAATGATAAAAATCGTATTTTGCTTCAAAATTTAGGTGGTCAATACTGGATAAAACTTTTAACAAACTAATCCGTTTACAAGCATAGTTTGTAAAATATGTTATTAAAGTGTTTATTTATTACATCGGTATTATTCTTTATATGATTACGTTTCGTTAATAGCATTTTTAATCATTCATTAATATTTTTATAAGTTAATAGTTAAGTAAGTCATCTTTTTTATTTATTATTTTGAAACATTTAAGTGTTTACATTTTACATTAATACCTATTCAAAACTTTGATCTTCTGTCTGTTTAGTTTGTGAAAAACCTGTATTATTTCCAGAGAATTTTATCATTTTTTTCAAACATGTATATAAACGTAATGTACGGCTTGTAATACCAGTAAATTGCAAAATCAACCGGTAGACATTTACTGGTAATTAAAAACATTTTACCAGAAATTTCCAAATGATAAAAATCGTATTTTGAGTCAAAATTTAGGTGGTCATAAGGGGATAAAACTTTTAACAAACTAATCCGTTTGCAAGCATAATTTGTAAAATATGTTATTAAAGTGTTTATTTATTACATCGGTATTTGTCTTTATATGATTACATTTCGTTAATAGCATTTTTAATCATTCATTAATATTTTTATAAGTTAATAGTTAAATAAGTCATCTTTTATATTAATTATTTTGGAACATTTAAGTATTTACATTTTACATTAATACCTATTCAAAACTTTGATCTTCTGTCTTTTTAGTTTGTGAAAAACATGTATTATTTCCACAGAATTTTATCATTTTTTTCAAATACGTATATAAACGTAATGTAGGGCTTGTAATACCAGTAAACTACAAAATCAACCAGATGATATTTACCGGTAATTGAAAACATTTTACCAGCAATTTCCAAATGATAAAAATCGTATTTTTCGTCAAAATTTAGGTGGTCATTGGGAGATAAAACTTTTAACAAATTAATCTGTTTACAAGCATGATTTGTGAAATATGTTATGAAAGTCTTTATTTATCACATCTGTATTATTCTTTATATGATTATGTTTCATTACTATCATTTTGAATCATTTCTTTGTATTTTCATAAGTTGATAGGTAAATAAGACATCTTTGTTAATAATTATTTTGGGACATTTAAGTGTTTAGATTTTACATTACATTAATGCCTATTCAGAACATTGTCTTTGAAAAAATGTTCACAAATAATTAAAAACCCCTATATGTATTTAGTACATCTTATCTGCTATAGATTTTCCTTTTCGAAAAAAATTTCCCGTAAACCAACATAACGGTAAATTTACATAGTTGAAAAATTTGATAGATTTATAAAAACGCACATTTGTATATCAATTAATCTGTATAGCACCTAATGCTTTCTCTCTATCTTTATTTATGATTTATGAATACATAAATAAAATATCTAAAATAATATTTATATTTAGCTGACTAAGTTAGAAATATAGATTTACCCTTTTATTAGAAAAAAAGGAAGATGTATAAAACATTTTGAAGTACGTATATTAGAAATGGAATTTTTATATGATATTGAAACTAAAAATCTTTATAATCCCATGAATTTCAAATTTTAAAGATTTCAGACATTTTAAATTTTAATCAATTAAAATCTAAGAAACTAAATTTTTAAAAATTCGCCTTTATCATGCTATGTTATAAAATATATCTCTCGTATTAACAGAATGGATTTTCATAGTATAAAAAATAGCTTTTTTTCTACTTTATACGAAAAATAACTTTCTTATATACATATATCTTAAGTTTTCGGTTAAGAGGATTACAATCTTTTCACTTAGTGTAAATAATTTACATTTTTTAACAAACATATTGCTTCATGTGGTAAAACTAAGCTTTTTTCAAAGTTAGATTCTTATTAAGTATTTAGCAGAATTTATTTTAAACAGAGCTGATAATTCTTTTTACATTCAATCAAAATTGGTATATTATCATGAATGCATTTCAAATCAAATGGTATCGTTAAAGTAGTAAAAACATTTATTTACATTTTAAAAATTAATAAAAGTGATATAAAAAATAAAACACAGTTTAATAGGGATATTTCCACGTTTAACATACATTCTGCAGTATCATTAATTACACAAACTGCATTCGTGACTAATGACTTTAAACTGATTGAAAATCAATCTTTTAATATTTGATTTCTTGAACCAAAACAAACTCAATACGATTGTCGTATCAAGCCTTAAAAACTTGTTGCTGATGAATTTACTGTCGATATTTAAATTAATCTATTTGAGTACAGTTTCTTTCTTGCATCTGTTATAAGTATCTTAATTTCCCATTCTTAACTCAAATTACATTCATTATGAATAACTAATGTATGCTTAATTTGAAGTATTTAAGATAAATGATTCATATATATTTAATTTATTACTCTTAAAACATACATACCTCAGTGGTCATATCAGTCTTAATACCATGTTGCTACATAATTTACACTTCATATTTAAACTACATTTTTAAGTACAGTTTCTTTCTTTCCCTTATTATAAATAGACTGATTCCTCATTATTTACACAAATTGCATTAGTCATATATAACTTATGCTTAATTTGACGTATTTAAAACCAATGTTTATGTATTTCATTTATTGCGTATAAAAGAAACCTACCTCAGTGGTCATATCATCCTTGATACCATTTTGCTACAGTATATACCATTTATATTGTCACGTGGATGAAAGTACAAGTGGAACACAATCAATAATCAAGCTTAAGAAATAACACTGTTTATTAAAGACCAAGCTACGTAGCTCGTACTCAAACGACAACTACCGCTCGCAGTTTTTACAGACGCAATTATAAGGTAACAGAACCTTCTAGAAATATTTTAATGTAACAGAAAATTAGCATAATTTAGAAGCCTTCTTGACTACTGAAGATGGGCATAAAATTACAGAAACTTTGTCCTAACGAAGGATCGAACCGGACACTTTCGGCTCGTAGCCCACGACTCTAACCACTGTGCCATGGAGCTGAGTAGTTTCGCTGAAATATGGCAATATTAACCCTCAAGTGGAACCATCGAGAAAAATGTCACCAAAAAAATACGCTAAAGGTTTGCTGTTCAGTGGCACAAGTATTCTATGATTTTTACTTCACTTAGTCGATTAGAATGGAATACAGGAAATCTTTATTGTCCCTTTACTTCCGGTTATAATAATATATAAATAAATATTACAAATTGTTAATTTTTAAAACATATAAAGCTCTTCAAGTCTCGAAGAGACCCATAAGAAATAATGGATTTGAAAAGTACAAATAAAAATATTCTTTGAGGGACTTTATATTTTTTACGAAGTCATCCAAGATATTTAAGTGGTGCAATTAGGATACACTGTTACCGCAAACGAAATACTTCGAAATAGAGATTTACAAAGCCATGAAAATCTATCAGTGTCTTTGTGCTCAGGGGGTAAGAGTGCATCCTCAATAAATTTTAGTCAAATGCAGTTCCTAAACAATTGACTTGACCCTCGTACTGCAAAATTGCATAAAGCACTGGCAGAAAATGCATATTACATCCTGACGTTATTAGAGGTTGAAAATTGTACTTGAGAACGGCTTTGAAGACATCATCGGTTTGGCGGATTTGTACGTGCAAAGTTTAGAGGGTATTTAAGCTACGTATTTAAGATCAGTTTCTTCATTGCCTTTAATAATACAGAATTCGGATGTTTATATAAACATCCGAATTCTGTATTATTTATACAAATTGATTTCGTTAGGAATAGCTGTAATTTATACTTAATTTGGAGTATTTAAAATAATTTTCATGGATATCATTTATTTCGCGTAAAGCATACATACCTCAGTGGTGATATCACTGGTCATTTACCATATATACTTAAACTATATTTTTAAGTACAGTTTCTTTCTTGCCCTTCTTACAAATATACTGATTTCCCATATTTTACACAAATTTCATTCGTTATATATAAATTTAATTTATGTTTAATCTGACATATTTAAATCAAATGTTAAGTACTTTATTTATTGTTCCTTAAAAAAAATAACTCTGTGGCCCTATCAGTCTTAATACAATGTTGCTACAGTGCTTAATATTTATATTTAAGCTACATATTAAAGAACAGTTTCTGTCTTGCCCTTTTTATATACATTCTAATTCTGTATTATTTATACAAACAACAGATTTCGTAACTAATGATTTTAATTTATACTTAATTTGCAGTATTTAAGGTAAATGTTTCATATATATCATTTATTACGCTTAAAAGCATACCTTAATGATCATATCAGCCTTAATACCATGTTGCTACAAAACTTACCATTTATATTTAAACTAAATATTCAAGTACAGTTTCTTTTTTTTCCTTGTTATAAACATCCTAATTCTCTATTATTTATACAAACTGCGTTCGTTACGAATAATTTTAATTTATACTTAATTTGAAGTACTTAAGATAAATGTTTTATATATATCATTTTTTTACTCATATGACAACCATACCTCAGTGGTCATGTCAACCGTAATACCATGTTGTTACAGAATTTGCCATTTATATTTAAACTGCATATTCAAGTACAGTTTCTTTCTTGCTCTTATTACAAACATCCTAATTATCTGTTATTTATTTATACAAACTGCGTTCGTTACGAATAATTTTAATTTATACTTAATTTGAAGTACTTAAGATAAATGTTTGATATATATCACTTTTTTACTCATAAAACAAACATACCTCAGTCGTCATGTCAAACGTAATACCATGTTGCTGCAGAATTTGCAATTTATATTTAAACTGCATATTCAAGAACAGTTTCTTTATTGCCCTTGTTATAAACATCCTAATTCTCTATTATTTATACAAATCACGTTCATTACGAATGACTTTAATTTATACTTAATTTGAAGTATATAAGATACATGTTTTAAATATCATTTTTTTACTCATAAAACAAACGTATCTCAGTGGACATGTAAACCGTAATACCATGAAGCTGCAGAATTTACCTTTTTTATTTATACTACTGTATTTATGTAGTTCGTCTATCGCCCGTGTTATATACGACCTAAATTCCCCATTATATACACAAACTGTGTTGTTATGAATAATTGTATGCTTAATTTCAAGTATTTAAGACAAATGTTTACGTACTTCATTTATTACGACTATAACAAACATAACTCAGTAGCCACATGAACTTTAATATCTTGTTGCTACAAATTTTACTACTTATATTTAAACTAATCTATTTAAGTGTATTTTCTTCTTCAGCCCTTCTTCTAAACATCCTAATTCCCCTTAACCTCTTCCAGACGATTTGTGCAGCCCGAAGGATTAAGCACTTCGGCGCTAAGGATCTCTCTCCGCAATCTCGAGGAAGGATTTAACTTACTAGTTTGAAGGTTAGTTAGAGAAGAAACGTTGCAGAGATAGAGAAATTTAATGTTATCTTCTCTCGCCGGTTAACTAAACGATTTCAATGCGTAAGAGATGCTAGTTTTAGGTGGGAAAAGGAAAATTATAACTATTTTACTATGTTTTAGATATTATTATTTAGCGAATTTTCATTCCTATTCCGAAAATGCATGCATAAAAGTAACTAATATTTCTTCACCAGTTAACCTACTTATGCTTATACATTCTCCCTATCTTTTTTCTTAATACACACACACTCACACACCTATAAATAAATATACACACATATATATATATATATACAAATAAATATATATATATATATATATATATATATATATATATAATATTTATAATATATATATATATATATATATAAATATATATATATATATATATATATATATATATAACATAAATATATGTATATATATACTATGTATTTAT
>CM063498.1:75875944-75883444 GCA_032207245.1 Pardosa pseudoannulata
AAAGTCAGATAAAAAAGATTTTAATTATCACTGTAAAAATAGGTTAAATTAAGCTGTTACTATTTTGAACTTAGTGTCCTATAAAATAGCTACCTATTGTTTTGTTGCTGGTGTGTAAAACAGTAACAGTAATCAGAAATACGACCTCTAATTTTACATAGATACTTCTAAAAAATATGTCGATTCATTCTTTTCTTTTTGTTCGTTGGCTACAGTGTAAAAAAGAAAGATGCGTTGTATTTATAAAATCCAGTTACTGTTCTATATTTGTGCATTGTAGTATGATCTTTTAGAGAAGCAAATAAATTTATTTTAGTAGATTAACTTTTCCTTTTGAGGTTTGTCCTCTACCCTTACTTACCTATGCATAATATTTGTAGATATTCATTCATGGTCGCATTTTTGAAAAGAGTACAGGAGATTTTTTAATCTATATATAATATAAGTAAAATGGACAGTATAAGTATTAAACTATATTTTAATAGTCAATATCGGGCACCGATCTTAAATAATTCAATTAATAAGAAAAAACAAATAATCCCGTTTTTAATAATAATAACGGTTGCTAGTGATTCATTAAATTTATATTAGAATATCTGATTATAAAGGTATACTTAAAAATTCGTCACTAATAATACAACTAAACGAGTTTATATACCTAATGTAAACATTTATACACATTTATTAAAATAACAGATTATTGAAATGTAAAATGATAGAGATACGTCTAATATATCGAACAGTTATGTGTTTTATAATAGTCCACTTTTTGAGTCTACATCTTTTTGTCAGAATTAAAATTGTCGTGACACGGAGGGTGGGTGTAACAAAAGGCTTTTGTAAATTATTATAGTTATCAATCTATATCCACGTACACACTCTAGTATAAATAGTTTAATTGAATTTATGTCAAAAAAGGAAAATAATCAGATAGTTATCTTACAATATAAAAATATTCAAAATTTTACTTTAAATTTTAAAACGTTCATTGCGCATTAACATTTATTATTTTTTTTTAAATTTGTGTGCATTACTATTGTTTAAAATGGATTTTCAACAGATTTGGGTTTTATTTTCTTGATATATATATATATATATATATATATATATATATATATATATATATATATATATATAACACAAATTTTATAAAATATATATCTTTTATCTACCCGTTACATTTTTAGGATGTTTCTAACAATTTTAGCAATGAAGTCAAAATGTAAAACAAATATTCATCAAAATTACTCTAATGTATGTCTAGTGTTTAGAAAATATTCTACATGAATCGATGAAAACCGAATCGCGAGAAGAATTTTAATCTTTATTGAATATTTCAGTATGATCTTTTAAAAATACTGCCTAATTGTCATAAAATGTGATTAGCTTACTCATACTTCAATTGGTAAGTGTACAGAACTCTAGGTTATTAATTTATAAAAACCTTCTCTAAAGCCTACCATTTCCTTAATAAAATACTAATCAATCTAAATTTTCAGCATAATATGTTATAACACTAATCATCGAAACGAATAAATAATTTATTTTAAGTTCTGAAATATGAACAAACTTAAGAAATGCAATTTTAAAGAGAATTGTGTTTGAATGCAGTTTTACTCTCGTTACCTAAATTTACTCTCGGAATAATTACCTTACTGAATATACTGGAATGCGAAAAGACGATAAAATCTTTATTCAGGTTTGCTAAGAGTTCAAATTTTAAGAAAAAAAAATGTACCAATGACTAATACTAAAGACTGAGAAAAATAAGACGAATATTTTCCATCATTTGAAGAAAGCATTATCTCGAAATAAAATAAGAAGATTTTTTCCAAAAACTTTTTTTGAGCGCTGGAAAAATATTTTAAATTAAGCTTCTGCATTTTTGCACTGAAACTCAGTGTCCTATTAAATAGTTCCCCAGTGTTTTGTTGCTATTCTGTGAAAGAAAGTACATTTAAGGGGATTTTCAAAAAATATTAGGAAAAATATAAATCCCTTATTCAGAATAAAATTTTCTTTTATATGAGTATGTATGAAAATAGCATTTAAAAATCCAGATCTTAATTTGTTTATAGCTGAATTACTAGATATTTTTTTGAGTAGGATTTGAATGTTTCCGTTTTACAGATAAATTTCAAAAGATATGTCATTTAAGAAACCTGAATTGGAAAAATTGTTAAAGAAAGGTGTGTAATAAAAATAAGTGTCATATAATTTGCAATAGGTACGATGGAAATCACGAAATCACCCTATTTCTTTATATAATTGCATCCTGTTGCATTCTGCCAGTGGAGTAAGTGTAATATGTAAATTAGTTGGCTGGATGCTTGTTTGGGAACAGTTCGGTCTCTTTGAGCTAATGAGACTGAAACCTATTGTATTAAGCCAATTTGGCAAATCTATGAGCACCTATGCCAGCTGCAGAATTCGGACCCATAAACTCCGGTACCAAAGAACAGTCCTCTGCCGACTGCCTGTTTTACAGACTCATTAAGTTGAGAACACGGTATGCAAACTTTTTGATGCTGAGTTATTGAAATAAACTAGTATAAATAACGGCATTTCCAATTAACCAGCGAAGCCCACTTTTCCTATTTTCCAGTTGAGAGGCGATTGTAGAATATGGTGTAAACTCTGGTACCAAAGAAAAGTCCTCTGTCGACTGCCTGCTTTACAGACTCATTAAGTTGAGAATGTGGTATGCAAAGTTTTGGATACTGAGTCATTGCAATAAACTAGTATAAAAACAGTATTTCCAATTAATCAGCGAAGCCCACTTTTCATATTTTCCAGTTGAGAGGCGATTGCAGAAAATGATGTATAAAAATAGCACACCTAACTTGAAGCATCGTCATGAACGTGTTTGGCAGCTTAACAAGAACAAATACGAATTTCAAGAAACAACATGTTGTTTAATCAATTAAAGAAACGAAATGAAATATATATAATCAGAATGTTGGGCTGATGCCTAACGCAGATAAGTGCAATCGCCTCTCAACTGGAAAACCGTCAAAGTGGACATCTCTGGTTTATTCAAAATATAGTTATTTTCATGAAACAACATGTTATTTAATCAATTAAAGGAATGAAATGAAATATATATAAGCAGAATGTTGGGCTGCTGCCTAACTCAAAAAAGTGGAATGGCCTCTCAACTGGAGAACAGGCAAACTGGACATTGCTGGTTTATTCAAAATACAGTTATTTTCATGAAACAACATGTTATTTAATCAATTAAAGAAACGAAATAAAATATATATAAGCAGAATGTTGAGCTGCTGCGTAAAACAGGTAAGTGCAGTAGTTTCTCAAGATGAAAATAAGCAAAGTGAGTGTCATTAGTTCATACAGTTATTTATGCTGTTCATTTTAATAATACATTATTCAAAACTTTGCATACGGTGTTCTCAATTTAACCAGTTTATAAAACATGGAGGCACGACAGTACCTTACCCATTCGATTAGCGTTCGGCATGTAATGTAAAGGAAAAGGGTTATAAAATTCATATTTGTTTACGAATGTCTTTGTATTTATGTAGTTAATTTATTTTAAATAGCGTAATTGCTTACACTATTTTCTTCTGTACAAGGTATAGAAAAAAAAAGAACTGACGGGATAATAATGGTTTTTTTCCACACTGTTCTCTCTCCGTGTACTGTATATTATTACCCACTTATTTTGATTCCTAAGGGCAGTGTTTTTATGCATTTGCTATAGTTCGGTTCAAAAGCAAAAGAATGCTTCTAAATTTGAGATTACAGTGGATAGGAACTGGTGGTTAAATTAGACTATTCTTAACCCTTTGTCTTAAAACAACGTAAGGGAGACGGGAATGTACTGTTGTGGCTAAAATGAGACCCTCGTATCACACACGTGATGATTCTCTCTGGCCAAAAGTGAAAAGCTTGAATCAGGCATGTTACTGTTTTTAGGCGATAAAGTTTTTGTTTTTACCTTATTGTTTGTTCCTGTTGCAATATAAGAGTTGGTCGTTTATTCTTAGGTATAAATGTAATACAGTATTATATTATATGCAATAAATAGTTAACTGTTGGTGCTTAAAACATCTTTAAAAAATCTAAAAATTTAACCTCATGGCAAAAAAAAAAAAAAAAAAAAATTGACACTAATAACGATGCAGGAAAGTGTCCTGATTACACCTTAGAAACTGAAACAGATACCGATTTGGATACATCTGAAAATAGCATTGTTGTTTGTCTTGTAATAAAACGTGAGCAAAATTTAATTAGTGATGAATATGCTTCTGGTCACTAGCCATGAGAAAAACTTTCATCGAAAGTGACACACACAATTGTCACTTGATTCATAAGGCAAGAGGTTAAACTCGATTTCAAAAATTGATCGTTCAGTTTGACGTAAAAATGGAACGCAGGGATATTTGTTTACACTTATTATAACTTAATATATACTTAATACATTTAATATATACTTAATATACACTTAATAATATACATTCCTTAACTATTGATTCTTACGTATAATTTTACCACCAAAAAGGATCCAATATATTTACTTAAGGTCCACTATATTTTCCTAAATCATAAATCGTTTAAAAGACATTTTGAATTTATTAATTATAATGGAAAGAGTTACTTTTATATCTATCTCTATTTCGAAGTATTTTTCGCAAAGATGTATCTCTAATTACCAATTAAATAATTGATGTTTAACATATAAATAAGTTTAAATTTATATTTGTACTTTATATATTTTTACGATCTTCACTCGAAGCTTTATGAAGAAAAAAATGCAATTTATATCTTTGATATATCTATTTATAAAATAATATCATAAATAATTTTATTCCATTCTATCAAAATGAAGGAAAAAATAGAATTTTGTCAACTGACACATTAAAAATCAAGGGACTTTCTCGATGTGTTACTCATAAATAATTAAAAAATTTTGGTTTGGAAGTATAATATTTTGAAAACAGTGAGAAAAACAAAAACGATTCCACTATAAATTCAAACATTTTTTTTCACATATATCATTTTGGATAGGTATATGTTTTTAGTTATTATTTGGCACAAAATCAAATGAAATTTTTAAATTTGAGATTATAGGGATTATAAATGGGAGATTACTTTAGCATCCATCTTGTGAATTTATGCAACCATCGATTACTCTAATTTCACTCTAAAGTAACTATATAATCTGATTTTTCGTTTATACAATGCAATTTATACAATGAATGTTTAAATATGCAATTTTAAAATATAATTACGTTTCCTCTTATGAATAAAAAAGGAAGAGAAAAAAATATTGTTGTCAACTCGATCAATATGAAATGAAAAAGAATGGACTTCATGCAATGCGTCACATAAGATGAATTTAAAAAAGAATAATATGCGGCAAAGCTGTAATACAAAATCAAACAAAAAATAAATTCTGAAAAATTCTGACGTAAATCAACTTGTTTTGTAAATACTTACGACACTAGTAAAAGAAAGAATTTTTAGTGTTGCGATGTAAATAATCAAAACAAAAAAAAAAAAACAACCACTCTATCATTATAATTCTGACAGTGAAATGTTTTCGCCATCAATTTCTAACCGGTAAAAGCTCAGAATAAAGGATAGAATGATGAAATTTTAACATAGTTAAAAGATACTCGAAAAATGTCATGTATATAAATATAATCTCGGAAATAGACATATTTAGTGTTACTAATAGGAGTGAAAACAAAGAAAATATTATAAAATAAAGTGAACATTCAAACTTGATAAAATACAATAAATGCGTATACAATAAATAGAACATGGAAATAAATTATACAACTGTACAAGTAGTTAATTTTGTGCGTGTTGGTAAAATTTCTATTACTACAGAAAAAGGATAAAATAAACTGACCACCAATTAAATAATACTCAAGGACAACTTGTCGTATACCCTTTCACTCTAGAGTAAAAGAGGAACAACTAATAGATGATAGTGTGCACATATCAGGATAGTCATGAAACACAGAAAAAGGATAAAATAAAGTAACCACCAGTTAAACAATACTTGAGTAAAACTTGTCGTATACATATTCACTCTACAGTAAAAGAGGGACAGCTAACAGAGAATAGTGCGCACATATCAGGATAGTCATGGCAGCGATAGCTTTTGGCTGGGAAATATATAGTAGCGTTAGACTTTATGATTAACTTCAGATAATTTGAATAACTTTAATATTTGTGGTTATTAGAGCCCATTTTCTCGGTAACTCTGTAAAAAATGACTAACTTTGTTGATCTCAATTACAAAGATAATTAAAACCAAACCTCACTGTAGAGCGAAAGAGGAACAGCTAACAGGGGATAGTGTGCACACTATCAGGATAGTCATATCAGCGATAGCTTTCGGCTGGGAAATGTATAGTGGACTTCATGATTACTTTCACATAATTTGAATAACTTTACTATTTATGGTTATTAGAGCCCATTTTCTCGGTAACTCCCTAAAAAATGACTAACATTGTCGATCACAGTTACAAAGACTGTTAATACTAAATCACTCTAAAGAAAAAAAACAGCTAACGATAGTGTGCACAACAGGACAGTCATCAGCGACAGCTTTTGGCTGGGAAATGTATAGTGGCAACATTACTTTACATAATTTGAATAACTTTACTAGGGTAGAGCCCATTTTCTCGGTAACTCATATGGCTAACTTGGCAAATCTCAGTTACAAAGACTGTTAATACTAAATACGAAAAAACGTCGTCTGACAAGGAAAACAGTGGCTGAAAATCGCAACTAACTATTAAAAACAGGGTGTTTCGTTTATATTGTGAGCAAGAAGCCGAAGATAAAACCATTCCCGATAGAACCATCTGTTAAAACAGACTTACAGGAGGTAATATCTACAAAAATTATAACTACATCCATAAACAATTATGGCTATTCCAAAAATCATTCTTGACACTATTACATGCAATGAACTTATGAAACTACAGTTCATCGTGACAATAAATATTGAAACAATAGAAGAATGTTACTTTTTTAGTCATGTCATCCTTCAAATAACTGAAGGTAAACGTTCGAGTTCACGTTAAGAGAACAACAGCGCATGGGTAACTTTTGTAACCCAACGATTCTCACAATGAGTCCCATCTACCTAAGGAATAATAAAATTAAATGGTTTTCTGGTAGTATTCGTGGGGACAATACTAGATGGAGCTGCAATCCTATCGAAAGGAAAATATTAAAGAACAGGTATTAGAAGAAAAAATAAAAAAATATTTTGAATAAAAAAAAATTACCGTTGAAAATAAGCACTTCTAAGATATTGGATCAGTATACAAAACGTAATTTAATCAATTTTTTAATTAAATTTCACTATTAGTGACTCTCTTGGGTCATTTCACTGCAAAGATTTTTAAATATTAACTAAAATTTATTGTTTTAATAAGACTTGAATGTAATTACAGTCGTATTAGATTTAGCGACATAACTAGAAATAGATCATTCCCTTATGTATTATCTGCAAAG
>CM063498.1:75888444-75895944 GCA_032207245.1 Pardosa pseudoannulata
AATTATCCAAATTTAAAGCTTTTAGGTGATTCACAAGTAAATACTATCAAAAGCATTGACAATAATCTTAAACAAAATATTTTAAGAACTTTTTGAGAAATCACATTTCAAGTTTCAATATTTTATTAAAAATACCGTTATAAGAAAAACGAATTTGAAGTTTATGAAAGCAATTTTAACTGTTAAAAAATGAAAATACATGTTTAAAATTCCCCACAATTTCTTGCTTCAAAACTTTCTAAATGCCAAGTTGGTAATTATTAAAAATACTAGAAAAATGTTTAAACTAATCTTCACGAAAATTTAAAAAATAAATTTGGTCCAAAATATGCTCTTTAAAAGGCTTTAACTTCGGGTTTCGAAGTCGCTACTTCCGTTTTCTTTAAACAGCAGTAACTTTTGTTTAAAATGCCGCAGAAACAAAACAAAAACAGATTTAGAAGCCTAAAAGTAGAAATTTTACAATAGAGAAATAAAAAATTTATGAGTTTTTGCAAAAAATGACGTTTTTAAGGTAGACGCATACTTTAAAGTCATATTGAACATGCGATATTTTTAAATTAATATCGAACAACATATTCGAAATTTCAATTTTCTACTATTTCTATTCTGTAAAAACTACAATAACTGTCATTTTATGTGATATAGATTCTTAATGTTATCATTATTTTAATATACAATAACTTTTGGTGCCTAAAATACTTCGAGATTAATACAGAAACGATCGCTTATTTCGATCACTAAGTTGCTTATTGTTATCCAAATTTCAGCCATTTTTTTCACTTTCGATGAGCCACACACGGTAAAGTGCTTGTAATGTCCCTTTACATGAGATATGAAAAATTTATGTTTTGGAGGTGATACAATTGTTGGCGATACATATGAATTATTTTAAAACTAATAGCACACAGCATATTCGAAATTTCATTTTTCTACATATTATATTCTGTAAAATCTACAATAAATGCCATTTAATGTGATCCCAGTTCTTAATTTTATCGAAATTTCCTTTAATTTACAATAATTTCCGGTTCCAAACAGATTTCGAGATTAACACAGAAACTATCGCTTAATCAGATCACTACGTCACTTGATGTTATCAAATTTTCATCCAACTGCTTCACTTTCGATGATCCACTCCCGGTAAAATACTTGGAGAGTTCCTCTATATGAGATACTAAAAAATTAAATTTGGGAGGAGATAGATTTGTTGGCGACGGGAAGGTTCGAGGAAGAGGATTTTGTTTCGTTTTGTTCTTCAAGGATTCTTCAAACCGGAAAAAAAATCCGATGGGATTGAAATGGGACAAAAATTGATGCTACACCAAATATTACTGCTTGAGATTGTGAAGCTTCGATGTGCATCGCTGTGAAACATAAAATTTCTGGTGTATTTACAGAATACAGAATTCGTTTTTCTCGCGCATGATTTGTTCTTTCGTTTCTCTCTTAGAGAATTCCTAAAACCAAATGAAAATCCAATGTGGTTGAAATGTAACAAAAATTGGTGCTACACCCTACATGACTGCCGGAGATTGTCAAGCTTCGATGGACATCATTGTGAAACTTAAAACTTCAGCTGCAAAAACAGAATAAGGAATTCGTTTCTCTTGGGGAGAATTCGTTTTTTCGTTTCTCTCTTGGAGCATTCTTAAACCCAGAAGAAAATCCAATGCGGTTGAAATGAAACAAAAATTGGAGCTACACCAAATATTACTGTTTGAGATTGTGAAGCATCGATGGACATCGTTGTGAATCTTAAAACTTCTGCTGCAAAAATAGAATAAGGAACTCATGAATCTGCATGGACGTCAGTTTCTGATGAAGATCAAACCAAACATTTTATCAAGAGGACTCCATAGAATGCTGAGATAATTAATTTTGCGTTTTGGACTACAAAAAAAATTGATGCTGATGGTTTATGCCAGCACTGTGAATAGATGAGTGATATACTAAATAAGCAAACCGTGCAATCAACAATTGATTATTTATTTGTCCTTTGACACATACTACTACTATTTTTTGTGGAAAGATTTTCTTTGTTTATTTCATGCATGTAATAGAACTATGATAGATAAATATTTTCTACTGAAATCAACCACCCTTACCAATATTATATGCTATCTTTTTTTTATCAGTACTATTTTCTTTATGTAGTACCTGCAAAAGATTATTTTTATTAGTATAACTTAGTAATAGTACTATTTAGTAATCATAACTATCATAACTTAGTAATATTACTATTTAGTACTTAATTATATTTTATTTAAAAAAACCCACGAAAATAAGTAAATTTTAATAATATTTATAATAGATAGATGGGCAGTTCAGTTCTAAATTTACAAATGGTACTTTACATCATGTAATGCATTGTAGGGTTTCTTCATTTTACTTTACTCCAGGTATGGCATAGGCCGGAGGGGAGTGAAAATACAACCAGCATAATATCATTTCATGATGTAATATTTATTATTTTTTTATTTGTATTCATATTTCAATTTTTTATATAGCACTTTAAATGGTACTTTTCTTATGTGAAGTTTAAATATCTTTTCCGGTTTGAAACAAACAAGCAGATAACTCTAAAAATTCTTAACTATCATAGAATAAGTGTGAGAAAATATTCACATCCATACTTCAAAAATTTCAAATTAAGATTTTGGTCATAAAGTCCTACCGTAATTTCCTACTTTCATTTATTATTAATATTTAATCTCCACATTTGGAAAGTTGTTATTCAGAAATAATACAATCTCAAAGCCTAGGAAGTAAGGGGAGGATTACTGTCTCGGTGAATAGTTTGTGTACGAAAACAAAAATTTAAGACCACATAAAAACTAGCCAAAAGATTACAGGGAGAGGAAGAAAAAGATGTCAAGATATCGAGGCTTCTCTCGCCTTCAAGTCACGTGGAACAGCGATGAGGAATAACTTTTTCATGCTTTTTTTTCCATTGTTTAGCCGGAGTATAAATAGATTCTGAGAGTTTCAAACGACTCTGCAGAAAGTGTATTCACGAGGTACTAGGCAGCAAAGAACGTGGGCAAAATTTAGAGTTCAGCGGTAATTTAGATAATGTTGTCAAATTGATTTCATATTCTGGCCTTATGTTGAGGAATTCTCTAGAAAGAAGGAAAAGCATGATTTGTTTGACTTTTTATTTATCTTTGCTGAATAAAATGCAGCGATGAAATGGAGTTTGAGACTCTACTTATTTGACACCATAAATTGTTGTTAGGGGAACTACAATGAACTTAGTAAATCGGTTTTACAGATTATTACAACATCAAAGTAGTTTTAAGTTAAGAAAATCTTTTCCGATATAGGAAATTTAAGATAAATAATTATATAATCTTAAAAACTGAATTATTTAACAATTTAAAGTAAATTATACGGTGTTAAATTGATCAATATTTCCTAATTGACTTACTTATGAAAGTTCTAATTTGTAGGTTTAGTTATTCATTCTGATAGGTTACTTGAGTTTTCCTATTTTAAAGTGGTTAATTTTTGTTGCTAATTTTAAGGTACAAAAATATGTCTCAGGAATAATTATTATCTGAACTTCCTTTTATACGGTGTTAAAGTTATCAATAATTCCTAATAGACTTACTTACGAAAGTTCTAATTTGTAGGTTTAGTTATTCATTCTAATAAGTTATTTGGATTTCTCTATTTCAAAGTGGTTAACTTTTGTTACTAATTTTAAGGTACAAAAATATGTCGCAGGAATAATTATTAACTGAAGTTTCTGAGCCAATTCCTCTAGTTCAGGTTTTACTAACAATAGCACAGATACACTATTGAAATTGAGTTGGCATGCCATTAAGTAAGAGTGATAACAGTGGGGTAATAGTGGTGAATAAGATAAATTAGTTTGTTTGAGTTTGGGCAGGCAGAAAATACAGTGACAAAAATATTTAAGAAGTAGTATTAACGAAGTACTACTTCACAATAAAACTTTATTAATGTTTATTGTGGTATTAAAGTAGCTTCACATTTTGAAAAACTTTTAGAATTTTGGCAAAATTCTTTGAATTTCTCAATAAAATGTTATATATACTTAAAACTGTATATATTACTGTAATATATAAAACTGCATATATAACTGTAATATTTAATAATTTAGGTTATTATTAACACTATTAAAGTACCTAATATTTTATAATTAGCGTTTTTATTTACAAAAGAGCTAATTTGTAGGCATAATTATTCGTTTAGATTGTACACTTAAAAATTCTCTATTTCAAGATGATAAACATCCATTTCTAATTTTAATGAACTGATATTGAAGAAGTATAAGTTAACAATCAAAATTCAAAAACTATTATTAACCTTAAAATCTATAATAGCAATAAGTCTGTCATTATTCATTATATACTCTTAATGAAAGACTTAAATGTAATATTAAGTTTATAAGAAATATATTATTTGTTTATATTTCAGAAATTTTCCTTAATTCTGTTTTGTAGTTTTATTTATATAATTTTACAGCATACTAAAAGCGTTTCAGATAATGCTAAAGAGGGTAATATTTGGGAATAATTATATGGGATATGTAAGTAGCAAAGGTTACTTATATTTGGATTATATATCTATCACTTTATTTCCTTGATATTATCGTATACCTCCTTGATATTATCGTATATATAAAAACTATTATTAACAATAAAATCTATAATAGCAATAAGTCTATCACTATTCATTATACATATTTGATCTTAAAGAAATAATTAAATGTAATATTAAGTTTCTAAGACATGTATCATTTGTTTATATTTCAGACTTTTTCTTTGATGCTGTTCGTAGTTTATTTATCTAATTTTACAATACGCTAAAAGCATGTCAGATAATGCTAAAGAGGGTAATATTTGGGAATAATTATATGGGATATGTAAGTAGCAAAGGTTACTTATATTTGGATTATATATCTATCACTTTATTTCCTTGATATTATCGTATATATAAAAACTATTATTAACAATAAAATCTATAATAGCAATAAGTCTATCACTATTCATTATACATATTTGATCTTAAAGAAATAATTAAATGTAATATTAAGTTTCTAAGACATGTATCATTTGTTTATATTTCAGACTTTTTCTTTGATGCTGTTCGTAGTTTATTTATCTAATTTTACAATACGCTAAAAGCCTGTCAGATAATGCTAAAGAGGGTAATATTTGGGAATAATTATATGGGATATGTAAGTAGCAAAGGTTATTTATCTTTGGAGTATATATATATATATATATATATATATATATATATATATATATATATTATATATATTATATATGTATATATGTATATATATTATATATGTATATATGTATATATATATGTATATATACATATATATATATATTATATATATTATATATATATATATTATATATATCTATATATATATATATATATATATATATATATATATATATATATATATATATATATATATATATATATATATATATATATATATATATATATATATATATATATATATATCACTTTATCTCCTTGATATTATCGTATACAATCCTTTCAGTTTTATAGAAGTGTCTCGCGTCTGAAACAATGTGCTTCTCAAGGACTTAGAGCTGCTGAATTCCATTCGGCTAACGGACCAACGATCTTGTCAAAGCCGTTATTATGTATGAAGGGTGATCTTCAACATGGCTCCTATAATCCTCGTGTATTGTTCTATAGAAACGATAAGCAGTACCCAGAAGCTTTCAGAATTCTGCTACCTAACACTTTATTCATGGTTTCTAATATAATAAATAGTTAACAGAAGAAATAAAATTTATCAGAAATTTGTTTATATAGCATGCGGTATTTTTATAAAAGGTCACAAATTATGTTAATTTTAATCAGTGTTTGATTTCAGTTTCTCAGAATAAAATTGTGTTTACCTGAAGATTCCAAATTACCATGATAGTAATGCAACATTTTGATTTATTTTATTTTTCTCTAGAATATAGCTAATCCTAACGATTACATATTTTCTTTGGCATCTTGAAATTACTGCTATAATTAATGATCAGGTATATATTATTTTATGTTTCCTAGAATTCTGATAAAAATCTATATAGAAATAATAAATGGTCAAGGATTTAAAATCGTCTCAACTAACTAATTCTAATGTAATCTAATTCTAATGTAATGCTGTCTAATATAATAAATACAAAAATCAGAAACGCATACATCCTACAATATTTTCTAGCTACCAGTAACTGGTTATGCATGGGTTACACTTTTTATTTAATATTAATTACCGATGAATCTCATCTTTTAATATTGGTATCATGATTCAAAAGTATATTACAACTTATAATATCATAAATGCAACTTTAGAAAACATTTCAGTTTTATAAAGGTATTTCAATCCATGGGGTTATAGTTCCCTCTTAACATGTAGAAACTCCTTCGGATGTTAAAAACCACGAATTTATGCATTATGATACACATATACATAGCATTAATAAAGAATACATAACGTTTGGGATTGGTACTGTTTAAAATATATTTAAGGGTTCATCAATGAGAAATATACTGTCAAAAATAACCTTGATAGCTAAGTGATAAAGGCAATAATCTCGTAATTGGAGGATAGGTGGATCTATGCTCGAGCCGGCTAAAGATTATATTAATAGAGGTTTGATTAAAGGTGGCATGGGAAAATGAAATAGGTTGTGGTCTCAATGTCTTTCAAGTTCTCGAACAATAACAACAATAACTCTGCAGGTAGCTGGCAAAGCCTGGGGTTTCTTCCTTGGTTTCTGCTTCAAAATTACGAGGACCATTCTTGAAGTAAAGTTAGTCTTCAGCCCTTGTGGTACTTACTCAAAGTGAAGTGTTATATTAGCCATAGAACAGTTGCATATTGAGACGTGATTTATTGAGCATCTTGTACAAAAGCCTAGAACAGACCCAATAAATCCCGTCACAATATATGACTGGTTGGATGAAAGTAAGGATGAGTAACAACAACCTATTTTCCTAATAACTGATATTTATTATTTGAGATTCATAAGAATAGTTTGAGCCATTTAAATGACCAAATGTTTAGCTCCAAAATTAAATTTAAAATGCCTTAAAATTTACGTTCTTTGCAATATTTTTAAATTTTAACCATTATTTTCCAGAATATTTGATATCACATTTTGTAGTTGCCATTAATTAAAAAAAAACATTAAATAGATCACACTTGCTGTATTTATAGACATTAACATTTAAACTAAGTTTCTTTTGAACGTTTAGCAAATAATCAAAAGTATCGTTTTAAACATTCTGTTTGAATTAATTTTCCCAAAAATCTTCTCCTATATATGCAATGCTAATATTTCTAGTGAGTTAAATCACTAAAGCATGAAAATAAGCACGGATGCTTTAGTTATTTGTTTCTGTCAATTTAAATGGCTAGCCGTAAATAGGAAAAGCAGCAACACACTTACATTAATTTCTGATCGTAACTTACGAACTATACGTATT
>CM063498.1:75900944-75933444 GCA_032207245.1 Pardosa pseudoannulata
AAATACAAAACTGGCAAATTATGAAATTACTAAAATGTAAGCTACTTAAATGAGCAATAATAATATAAGATGGTAACTATTTAAAACTTATTATAATGACATTTGAAACTAAACTGAGGAACTTTAAAGTGTTTATATATTACCACATATATTCTAATGAAAATGAGCGACTAAGTTATAAGGTAATCCCTATATTTCTTATATTTCTTAATTATACATAGATTCTAGTATGAAAAAATCATACTCTTGGGAGTCGTCTTCCTATTATGACGAAATATTTTGACGAAATATGTACAGCTAATGGGTTAAAATATGTTATTATGTTAAGGAAACAGTGGGAAAGCAGATGATTCCAAAAACGTATAAAACGTTCCTTTGTCCCTAAAACGTCCGCCCAGGAGAACTCTTTCACAATAGAATAAAACTTTTACTTTCAAATGTTTATTTTTTTCATTAAAACTTTTTCTTTTTCTAGCACTATTTGTTTTTAAGCTTAACATTTTTTACCCGTTTAATGCATTTTTTTTTAACTTATTGGTGATTTCATATTTTTCTAAGGCATTGTTTTTTTAATTTCTTCCTTATTTATGGATTTAACAGGAAATCTTTCTTAAAACTCGAAAAAAAAAAACCTGTACTTTTGACGAATTACACAATACTTCATGCAGGAAAACAACAAAAATGATGGTTATAGTACAATTCACACAATTTTTTAAAAGTATTATTTAACATAGCTAACGTTTATAATCCAGATGTCATTGTGCAAAGAATATGATATTATTAATAACCTTTAGATGTTTAAATAAGTTTATTTTGATAAACTTAAGTAACAATCTTAGGTAATAACCTAAAGGTAATTTTAATGACCTTTTCTTATTATGATTATGATAATAAGAAATTAATACGAAAGATTGAGCTACCTATTTATTTAGAATTGCACTGACTGAAAAATGCAGGATTGCATTTTTAGTTATTGAAAGACTTATTCAGTTATTGTGATTCATTTTTTATTATTATTCTTAACTATTAGAAAAAATATTTTTACCTTAATCAGAAACTTTAGTTGTATATTTCCGTGTCTTAAAACCTTCTCACAAAAAAAAAATTACCTGTTGAAAAAACAACGGAATCAGTTTATAGTGCTAAAGAAATACAGAATAGGTTCTAAAGAATGAAGAATACACAAATTACTCAAATGATAATAAAAAATCTTCAACCAATTTATTTTAGTTAAAGTTGGGGTATGATTAGATCTTTAATACTAAACATATCATAACTGGTCAATTGACCAGTAATGTATATGTAATAAATGCGTTGGGTAATGAATTAAAATAGAAATAAAAGAAATAGGTAGGTATTAAGTGAATAAAATGTAAGAAATGTAAGAAATAAAATAAAATAAATACTAGAAATAGGCAGGTATTAAGTGACTAAAAAAAAGAAATAAAATAAAAGAAGTAAAAAAAAATGCAAAAAATTGGTAGGTATTAATTGAATAAAATAAAAGAAATATAAGAAATAAATGTAAGAAATAAAATAAAAGAAATCCAAGAAATCGGTAGGTATTAAGTGAATAAAATATAAAAAGGAAAGAAAAGAAATAAATTTAAGAAAAATAAATACAAGAAATAGGTAAGTATTAAGTAAATAAAAGAAATAAATAAAATAAAATAAATAAATATAAGAAATACAATAAAAGGAATGCAAGAAATAATGAAAAGAAATAAATATAAGAAATAAAATAAAAGAAACATAAATACAAGAAATAGGTAGGTATTAAGGAAATAAAAGAAATAAATATAAGAAATAAAAGAAATACAAACAATAGGTAGGTATTGAGTGAATAAAACAAATAAATAAAAGAAATAAAATAAAAGAAATAAAATAAAATAAATACTAGAAATAGGTATGTATAAAGTGTTGGTATGTTTCGTGTTAACCGATTAAAAATATTTTCTCTTCGCATGATTTATTCATTTATACTTTATCAATAAAATTAATCATAAGCTGCCTGTATTTCTATTTGAACACATATATATGTTGATAAAATTTAAGGGCGGTACATTGTTTTTAGTAATAGCATTAAGTATGCTAATAATTATAAGTTAGAGGATTAATTAAAAAAATAACCTTTTAACTGTAATTATTAATTTTTTACCTCATTTATTTTTTGAAAAAAATGGGTGTTTGGAATTTCACTCTATAACAAGTACAAATTTGGCAATTTTTCACATTTAGTACAAATTATATTTTATAATGTGTCATGGCATTTTTTCACATTTAGTACAAATTATATTTTATAATGTGTCATCGGAATAAAAAAATTGCATTTAAATTGTTTTCGAATTTTTTTTTAATCAGATATCATTTTTTCATGATGATAACTTGTGTTTTGGAAATGTCAAAAGAATGTGCTTTTTTTCATAAAAATCGCAAAACTAATTCTAAGAATATAAATAACAGAACGTAGACACATAAGTTTCTGTATGCAATTTAAATACAGGTTTAGAGATTTATTTATTTCACAGTTATAATACTTAAAAATAAAAAAAATAACTGTAAGTATGCGAAGCTAGTTTAAATAGTATTACACTATTTAAACCAACTTCAAACACATGCCGTTAATTTGTATTTATATATAGTACGAAAAGTTAACGCTGACAGATTGGTTAGGGCTCTGATCGTCGGTACTAGAGTCCGTGAGTTCAAATCCCACTATGGCATGCATGTTCGTAGCCGTTCGGAAACGGCTTTAACCAGTAGGTCCAGGTCTCACGAACCCTCTTTTGCAAAACAGTAGACCGTAGCACTACAAACCAAACCAAACCAAGAAAGTAAAATCTATATATGTGTTTGTTTTAGAATAATGCAAATTGCAATTGCATTATTGTGTTTTAAAATATTTGTAATATTACAACTTCAGGACTAAAATTGCAATATTGTTCATAAATGTGTGCCTTAGACATCCTTAATATCATAAAATTTCTCATTTTATAAACATTAGTAGATTGCAAAGCTATTTGTTTTCATAAAGAAATAAAAATGAAATGAAAATTATTTTGCATAGCTACAACTGAGATTAAAAATAAATCATCTTACAAGTTTAATAAATTTTGACATTGAATTTCTGTTTAAGAAGTTCTGACGATTCTTTGAGATTAAATATGAAAATCTGAATAACGAAAAATAAATCTTAGTCTTAGTACAAAAGTGCTGCTTTTATGCACACATTATCTGAAGAATTGCCACCGAAACTTTGACTCGAATATTTCACAGTAAAACTAAATATTGCCTGAGAGAATTTCTTCTGTGCTCTTGAAATTAATTTCTTTTTGAATAACGCTAATTATTTTAAGATAAAACCATTTCTTATACGTCTTTTCTTATTACTGCTTATGTACTTGGTAAAAAAAAATATTATATAAATTTAAAATATATATATAAAAAAATTAAAAATATTATATAATGTATATAATATATATGTATATATATATATATATATATATATGTATATATATATATATATATATATATATATATATATATATATATATATATATGTATATATATATATATATATATATATATATATATATATAGTATATATATATATATATATATATATATATGTATATATATATATTATATATATATATATATATATGTATATATATATATATATATATATATATATATATATATATATATATATATATATATATATATATATATATATATATATATATATATATATATATATATATATATATATGTGTATATGTGTATCTGTGTATATGTATATGTGTATATATATATGTATATATATATATATATATATATATATATATATATATATAATATATATATTTATATATATTTATATATATATATATATATATATATATATATATATATATATATATATATATATATATATATATATATATATATATATATATATATATATATATATATATATATATATATATATATATATATATATATATATTTTATATATATATATATATATATATATAATATATATATATATAATATATATATATGTATATGTATATATATTTGTGTGTGTGTGTGTGTGTGTGTGCGTATGTCTGTGTGTATGAAGAAATCATTTATTCATCATAGCATTTCTCAAAGAACAGCGCCAATTTATTCCCTATGTAACTATATTTATTAAATAAAATCATTTTATAAATCTGCATAGACCTATATTAACCATTTCGTGACAGTACATTTTAAAATAATGAATATTCATCATATGGTAATATAAGCTTTATAAAGCATTAGAATTTCTGAAAAATTTGTAAAGCTAAAATTATTGCCTCAATAGAATTACATTTGGTTGAAAATGATTACGTACACTACCTGCGTTAACTACATAGTCTGTTAGTCTGGAACTTTTATACTGAGAATGATTAAAAATTGCAATTTATTAGGTTGGAAATAAAATTATTCATTTAATTAATATTTCCTAAAAGTTAAAAATTATATATTAATTATTCATATTTAATAATGTGTATTAATTTTAAAGATTCTAACAAAATTAAATTCATCTGGAATATATAATACATAAAGTTGAAGTTGTTGGGCTTTTAGGGATTTAGTTTACAATTGAAAAAGTACGAAACTGGTTTGAATATAAGCATTATATATCAGAGTAAATAAAAAGGATGATTTTAATGATGCAAGTTTTATTAAACTGAATGCTTTATGAAACATATTTAATAATAACTATGTTTAAATAAATTATAAGGTAAACACAGATTTTTAAGCGGATTCATATTTCAGTATGATTTTGAAAATACAACTAGATATGACCGTGCATTAGTTGATTAAACATTTTTAATATAATAATTAAAAAGGATAAATAACGTCAAATGTAATGGTTTAGAATTTTTTTTATACTCTCCCTTTTGTTTTTAGAAATAATATCGAAACAAGATTGTTTGAAAAGAAATATTTTAGGTTGTAAAAGCATGTTACTGTTTGAAAAAACAATTTTCTTTTTAACAATTATATGTATCTAGAAATCCATTTCTTATATTGCTTATTAAATGAATGCATTATTCTTGTCTCTATTTTAATAATGCATTTTTGAAAATTAAAATATTTTTGAAACTATGATACAATTGCTACAAAAAGTGTATTTGTAAAGTATAGCTTTCGAAATCTTAACAGCGTTGAGAGTTAAATGGGTATTTCCAGTAGAACAACAGTGCGGTCAGCATTTTTCTGTAATTGGTGATAATGTCGATAAATGTGGTTCCATTGAGTAATATTCTTTCAATCTGATGATATTTCTAGAGAAAATCTTTCCGATTCTAGATTCCAGAAAGATGATGGACATCTGCCATAAATGATTTGGTTGTTAGAATTCCTGAGTACCTTTTTCAGCCTGAGAAATGCAATAAACAAAACTCTGCATACCCATTGCCCATGCAGGTTTAATCTGAGGATTTAAACATTCGTTGAGAAATTGACAGATGGAAGAAAGTTACAGAATTAGGGGAGAAATCCACCTCCTCAGGATGATCCGGGGGAATGATTTGACCGGGGGAGGTGAGAAGATTTGAGGGAGTTCTGCTGCGTGGATCCCGCACATCATAGACGATGTGTTTTTCTATATCCTAGTTTAAATATATCTTCCAACACACACACCAAATATAGCACTACCCACCTGAATTAGATTGCAAATTTTGTTCTTTTGTGTTCTTCCTGTTTTCAGTAGCTTTTACCAAACTCCCACTTTATTTTTTTAATTGCAATGAGGAATATAAAAATAAATGCACTACGCAGCAAAGTGGAACACGAAAGAGAGGGGTTAGAGCAAAAAAAGTCTTTTATTAATAAATTTAGCTCCTAATAAATTCATGTCTGCACTTTTAAAAATAAGTAAATGTCAAATGGTTGTTGTTGCCAGTACCCATCTGCCGAGTGAAGAACGAGGACACAAGGACACAAGTGGAGGTGAAGGCGAACGTATGTCGTTTAACGAACACCGCTAGGTTAAAAGATCGTTTTATCTCATGTTTGCCTTTCAAAGCACAGCGGAAGACCTCCAGGCTTGGTCTGCCACCCTAAATATTTTTTTATAGGATAAAATGATGGCCATTAACATATTTTATGGGTAAGTCAGCTTAACAAACACGGCAGATGTTATGTAGGGTTAAGCTCCGAATCCGCAACCATCTAGTTATCTTTGTCTTTGCCAATTGAACTATCGCGGCTTTAATCAGTTTTTAAAAACAATTTAAAATGGCAATACAGTTTCAGAAAAAATACTAAAACTTAAATTATTACGTTCATAGAATTATATTTGATTGGAAACCTATTACACATGCAATCATACTGAAGTCTATCTCTCTACTTTTGTAATGCAAATTACTAAATAAAAGCCCGTAAGATGTAATAGTAATTTTCAGCATGAAAACTGCCTGGAACTTTTGTTTTGTTACATTGAAAAGGTATTTCTAATTGCCTCTACGGTTACTTAAAATATTCAAATTCACATGTCCTACATTTTGCTATATATTAGTTCTCTTAGGTGTTCAAGATAAATTGCTTAGATTTTTATTGCACCGGCAACCAAAATAGATTGAGAAACACTTCAGTAGATTCTAGCTTTTTTTTTGCATTGATATTTTTGGTGGTTTTGAAATAGCTTTAAACAGTAAGGCATATTATGCAACAACTTTATTATACCTAATAGTATCTTAGATTAGACACGATGATTTATTTACAATTTTATTTTATTTTTAAAATATATACTTTCATTCTTGCATGTGCCGTATATTGTGCATATTCATAATTTCTTACAATGCTCTCTCAACTCAAAAAGTTATTACAATTCAGGAAATGAATGAGAGTTTTAAGAGATGCATCTATCTTTCAAGAAGAAAGTTACTAAGCTGTCTAGAAATATGGAGCAGTCTAATTTAGTGCTAAAACATACATCGAACAATAGCGCATGCACATTAATATTTACCGAAGAAAAAAGTATAGTCAAATAAATTCAGAAAATTATTAAAAAGCTTGTAGTAACAATACAAATGTTTCGATAAAGGAAATAGGGATATTTAAATTCACGCGTAGTGTTTGTTTATGTGGTTTGACAGGAAATAGAACTACATGGTTGGACTAAGCAGTTAAACTGATAGTGTGTGCTACCTAAAAAACAGTAAAACGAATTAACAATCACTTTCAGTAAAGCACCTTGTATTTGAATATATTCTACGCTGATTAGAGATTCAGAAAAACTTTAAGAACTGTATTAAAAGGGACAATTAAAAAGTCTTAAAATTATATTTAGAAGTTTATTTGATATAATGCTACAAGTTTATTTCTACTGTTAAAGAAATAATTCATATATGCGGGCAATAGAAATGATTTTAAAATATACTGCCGTAAGCAGTTAGATAGTAAAATATAGTAAATATATGTTAATTCTGATTCTGTTAACTTTTTCTAAGGCTTTTATGTTTTGGTTCGGAAAAATACTGTGTACTTTTTTGCAACACAACGGTTAGTGTGACCAGTGCTGCTTAAAACTGATTACGAACGGGTGCGGACATCCAGGTCACAGTGGAATTCTAATCCACCTACTCCGGTACAAAGGTCAGTGCCCTAACCTTTCGACCATCTTTCGGTTAGGAATTTTAGGATTGTAAATATAATATTACTTTGGCCTAGTGTTTGAGAAAGAAGAAATAAATTAAAACTCATTAGAAAACACAGGGACAAATATGTCTTAATTAAATAATTTTATACAATTAAATGCCTAAGGAATACAACTGATCATTTGTAGATAAAAAAGACTCCTCTAGATTCGGCGTCGGTCTAGCAAAGATGCCATTGCTTTTTCTTTATTTTTCGTGTCTCTCCAAAATGTCTATCCCGCAAGCAGCGTGTGCCAGCAGCATGTTTCCTTCTCACTTCCTCTGGTAACAACCTTGTCCTATAAAAAAATCAGACTGCCCCGCGGAGAAAAAACAGGGGACCACTAAAGAACGGAGGGGTCAGAATCCCGCCAAACCAGCGGACCCTTCTATTGGTTGGGAGATGTCTCAAGTTTCTTCTAATGCAAACCGGTCCTGTTCTGTATGTCTTTGAAAATGGCTCACTGTCAGAGCTCTAATCGAATGTAACTTATTGTTACAAGGATTACCTTTACTTAAAATTAAAGTCATAATATCATGTAAAATACTTCATGTTAAGCAGACTTTATTCAGAATTCTCTAAAGAATAAAAAATTATTTATTTAGATGTAACGACACAATTTTCATTATATTGGTAAATAAAATTAAAAAAAAATTAATTTGAACTCAACTTATGCTACTATATAAAATACGAATAATATTATACACGAATTCACTGATATTATTTTATATTTAAAAATTTGAAATACTTGATAACACACGTTTTTCACATGTATTTATATTACTAATTGAATATCTAATTTACAATTTTAATTCACTCTTCAGCTTTAAAACTTTTATTCCGGATTAAGTACCATATTTCTTAGCTATATACTTGTTTTAAAAATCTCTTTCATATTAAACAACAATCACAATTCTGGAACACTTCAAGAGATGAATATTTTAAATAATATAATTATTTCTCTCTGAATAAAGTCGAATAAAGCTCTTTGAAGAAGAGTGTCAGTAAACATATGCAGCAAAATATCCTGCTCGTGAATATTTTCTAAGGCACAAAGAGATGTTCAAAGATATTTACAACAATATTAAAGGAAAGATACAAAAATTATAAATTTTTATCTAACAGTCACTTTGAACTATAAAGGTATCATTTTGTTTCTAATGTTAAGAGAAGAATTAACATATGATTTCGATAGTTTTGCAGTGAGCAAAATTTCGTTCGCAAATGGATAGATAGACGATAGCTGTTAGGATTTGTTAGCTTCATTTCTAATATTACTTTGCACTATCTTTCTTATCATTTCTCTTTATATTCAAAATTATAATTTGACAGAGAAAATATCTGAGTCACTGTCTCATCCGTTGATCTTTCTACATGTAAGTATTCGTTTATTTTGTGAAATTTGTGATTTACAACTGAAAATAATTCATTAAGATAATTATTTCCTTAAAATATCGTCCACTAATAGACGAAAGTTTAAATAAATTATAACGTATCCATACTAATAATAAATAAATTTTCCTGAATATCCCAAATTTTAAAAGAAAATAACTGATTATAAATGGATATATTTGTACAAAATTTATCATATATAAACTATCATATAGCACAACATACGACGATAATTTTTAATTTTCCAGAACTTTAAAATACTGTATGAGGTACGGTAAAAAATGGTTTGTTTTTTTGGCTCAGAATTATCTGGTACACACTCAATAATTTGATTATCTTCATAGTCCTCTAAAGTTTCCCGATACTGTGAATGAAGTTTAGAATCACTTTAAATTCATTCAGAAAGATAATTCAAAGTTTTCTTTGTAGAAATTATTGTTAAGTTCTTCCTAATTGATTTGCCACAGCAATTAACCCTCCGAGTGCAACACACCGACGAAAAAAAATCACCAAAAAATACGCTAAAGTTTTATTTTGTCAGTGACCAAAGTGTTCTATGATTTTTTACTTCACCCTTTGTCGAATACGGGAATACGGAAACCCACCCTCGTTATTGTCTCTTTATTTCAGGTTATAAATAGATATATAAATAGACATTATTGATTGTTCATTTTTAATACACATAAAGCTCGTCAAGTCTCGAAGATCATCCCATAAGAAATAATGGATTCTAAAAGTACAAATAAAATATACTTTGAGAGACTTATTTTATTTTGTGACGAAAGTCATCGAAGATATTTAAGTGGTGCAATTATAGATACATTTGTTACCGTGAACGAAATACTTTGAAATAGAGATTGACAAAGCCATGAGAAGCTATCAGCGTCTTTGTGCCTCAGAAAGTAGGGGTGCATCCCTCAATAAATGTCAGTCAAAGAGGGGTGCAGTTCCTAAACAATCGACCTGACCCTCCTACCTCAAAACTTCATGGGGGAAAGCACTGGCAGAAATGTTAAAAATATCCCTTTTCGGAACGTTTTTGGAGGTCGAAAATTGTACTTGAAAATCGGCGGAATTGTACGTGCAAACCGCTTAGAGGGTTAATGGAAGTAAAGGAACGAAACTATCATTTCAACTACACCCTTGAGGTAGATAGAATTTCTCGTTAATACCTGTGATAAAAGTTTCATTGCAACAAAAATAATCGATGATTAAATTTAACTTAATCTATTATTTGTACTTAATTAATCTATACCTAATCTATTATTTGAGCAAAATATAAAAAAAATTATTTAAGCAATATCTAAGTTCAGTGATAGAAAATATGAAAATATTGAAGACAATATTTAAATAATTTAAAATAAGAAATGATTAAAGGAGTTGTTTAAAGGAAGGACGTCATAATCCTAGTATAAATGTTCTTTTTACCTATGTATTATGTGACAAATTGATATATTTATTCGCCTGCTCTTAATCGGGGAATAAAAGGCTTGAAATAATGGCATTAAATGCTTGAAAAGGGGGAAGGATGCCAAGCCTAACTCATCAAGAATACAATATGGATACCTCTATCTATTCCAGGTACAACCACTTCATAAATTCGAGGACAGACGGACAAATAACTTAGGCTATTATTATATAGGGGATTGAATAATTTTACTTCTTACACGTTAGAACATATATTTCCCTATGGGATAAATTTAAATAATTCTAACGTATCAATATATAAAGTTTGAAAATATTTTTTTATTAATGGCTTACTTTATAAAAGCTAATTTTTGGTATATTTCATTAATTTTGCAATTTACATCTGAGAATAATTCATGAAAATAATTGATTCCTTTAATCCTCTTGCACTAAAGGGTGAAATTTTACAGAAATTAGATCTTAACCATAATATTAATTAATATATTTCCTGAAAGTTTTATTTATATACATATATGACATCATTCTGAAGTTACTAAATCTATTATAATATCTATAAAGCCCTCTGCATTTTAAAAATGAAGTTTGACAGTTTCAGGAAGAAAATAAAATTTAAAAGCAAATAAGTGTTTTATATTATAATATTCATAGACTTATTCAAATGCTACAGCATATAAATTGAATAATAGTATTTCATACACGTTAGAATATATATTTCCCTACTTTATAAAACTAAACACTTAAATTAAAATGCTATATATTAGGTTTCAAAACATTTTCTTATTAATGGCTATACGTAACATATTGTTTGTTTTCCTTTATGCAAATTCAGTAGAAAGAAATATTAAATTAAAACAGAATGCTTTAATTACACCATGCTATTTATTCTCCAATATAAACGAAAAATAACAAGTGTAACATAAAATCTTGTATCTTAAACTTGTTTTCCTTATTTGATGAAACCAAGCAATCAAATTAGAATGCACCAACATATGAGAATCGAAACCATTTTCTTATTAATGGCTACAATTTATAAACTATATTGTTTTCCCTCCTTCGCAAATTAAATAGAAATATGTATTAAATTAAAACGAAATGTTTTGATTACATCATGTTATTTGTTCTCTAAAATAACCCATGAAAAAACGTTTTACATAATTTAAGAAAAGAAATATTTAAATGTGTTCATTTGTCGTAGTTGTTAACAACATCTTATTAACAGAATTGTTTTCTACTTTTAAAACAGTACATTAATTATTCCACTAACTACCCTGAAACCATGAATTACAATTAGAAGCACTCTGTTCAAAATGAGACAATCTCCCGATAATTAGGCAAAACTGAATCCAAATGCTGTGCCAGACTTGTTCTCATAATACATATTCATTACTTCCTAACGATAGTAAGATACCGAGATTTCGATTAAGTGGAATTTTATGGCATGAAATTGCTGTTAAACTGTTTTGGATATCAATCCGAAAAAAGGAAGAAGTGGTACATCGTATTTTCTTCCTAAGGATGGTAATTTGATGTACATAAAACAAAATGAAAAATACAGATAAATAAGGTAAGCATCTTTGTTTATACATAACAACATTTATTGCGATAATGTAAGACATTACTATTGTATTTTTTTCATCTGTATTACGTACTAAGTTTCTTCTAAAATTAGTTCTTCCCAATTCCAAACAACTTGATTTAAACCAAAACGTAATTTCAACACAGGATAGTTGCCACCCAAATTGTGTAATGAAGAGTATTACAAGTTTCCTCAAAGTGTACTGCGTTAATTTTTTTAATGTTTGCATGTTTATGCGGAAAATCAAGACTAAAAATAAACTATCTTTGTTTGTAAGTTTTAGTACATACTGCATTTCAGCAATAAATTTCAATGTATTACATTTCTTTACAACATATTTCACTTACTTATCTTCAAACTTTTCCTCTAAAATATGTTTTTTTAATATATATAAACTTCATTTAGAGGAAATAATTTCAACACCTAAGTTACCAATGTTATTGTGTAATTTATTAATTTATTTTATTAATTCTTATTGTGTAATTTATTGATTCATTTCATTACATCCATATTGTGTAAATTCATATTGTGTAATTATTATTACATTCATATTGTATAATTTATTAATTAATTTTAATTAATTCTAATGTGACCTAATTGTGCAAGAAGTAGTTTCAACACAGGTTAGTTGCCACCCAAATTGTGTAATGAGGAACATTAAGAGTTCTCAAAATGGACTGCATTAATTTTTGTTTAATGTTAAGATGTGTTTATGAGAAAAATGAAGACTAAAAATAAACTCTGTTTTTAAATTTTAGTACATACTGCTTTTTAGTAAAACATTTTAATGTATTACATTCCTTTACAACATATTTCACTTTCTTATTGTTCAAAACTTTCCTTTAAAATATGTTTTTATGTAATAAAAATCAACTTCATTTAGAGGAAATAATTTCAACACATAAAGTTACCAATCTTGTTGTGTAATTTATTAATTCATTTTATTACATTCATATTGTGTAATTACTATTAAATTCATATTGTATAATTATTATTACATTCATATTTTGTAATTTATTAATTCATATTAAATAATTCTATTGTGACCTTATTGTGCAAGAAGTAATTTAAACACAGGTTAGTTGCCACCCAACGTTAGAGAACGTTAAGAGTTTTCTCAAAATGGACTGCATTAATTTTGTTTAATGTTCAGATTTGTTTATGAGAAAAATGAAGACTAAATATGAACTCTGTTTTTAAATTTTAGTACATACTGCATTTGAGTAATAAACTTTACTGTATTACATTATTTTACAACCTATTTCACGTTCTTAAAGTGCAAACATTTCCTCTAAAATACATTTTTTTTAATACAAATCAACTTCATTTAGAGGAACTAATTTCAACACATAAAGTTACCGCCCTTATTGTGTAATTCTGGGCATTGGTGGCTTTTACGAAATCGACTGTTTTCGATTACCATATTAAGGTTTGGTAGTGTTTCTACGGCATCTGTCTTTTTAGTTAAATTTATCAATCTTAAAAACAGTTCTATAGGATATATTTCTAACCAAAATTTACAATCTCTAAAAATTATGTGTCTGAAAGAAAATATGATTGTTTATAACTTATCATTGTAAATGCAACTTTATAATATGCTAATTTGCAAATAACAAAGTATTATGCAATAGAACTTTTACGAGTTTCAGCATTTTAAAATAAAACAAAATACATTGAAATAAATATGTTCTAAGAATAAGCCAGATTTTATTATGTTTGAAAATTTTATATACTGCATTTCAGAAATAAATTTTAATCTTTTGCATTTCTTTACAACCTATTTCACTTTATTAAAGTTCAAAAGTTTCCTCTAAAATAAGTTTTTGGTAATACAAATCAGCATCATTTAGAGGAAATAATTTCAACACATAAAGTTACCGCCCTTATTATGTAATTCTGGTCATTAGTAGTTTTTAAAAAATTGACTGTGTTCAATTACCGTATAAGTTTTAATAATGTTTCTGTGGCATCTGTCTTTGTAGTTAAATTTATCTTTCTTAAAAAACAGTTCTTTCGAATATATTTTTCTAATCAAAATTTATAATCTCCAAAAATGTATTTGAAACAAAATATGGCTGTTTATAACTTACCATTTTATATATGCAACTGTATAATATGCTAATTTGCAATAAAAAAGTATTATGCAATAGAAAGTTTACGATTTTCAGTACTTTAAAACAAAACAAAATACATTGAAATAAATAAGTTCTAAGAATAAGCCAGTTGTTAATATACGTTCTTCTTTAAACTCTACTAACAAGCTTAATATAAAACTGTTTTACTATAAGACTTTAGCGATAAAGAACACTGTCATTTTATTTGATGATAAATATCTTAATGTTCTGAAAAGTTTAAAATGCTAATATTTTATGAGCATTGTTATAAATCTTTAGATTTTCTTTGAATATATTTGTTTAATATTAGTTTAGATTTTAATATTCAAGTAACGAATGTTATTGATTTTTTATTATATAGTGTATTCTATTTTTATTATATTTCTTTCTCATTTGTGGAATTTTTATGGGTAATTTATAGAAACTTTTAAATTTGTATTATGTTTTTAATAATATTAAAAGCCTTATAAGGATATCGAACATTCTTCATATATACGGATTTAAAAGTTTTATTTATTATATTCAAGTAAAGATTGATGATGTTTATTTCCTCTAACAGTACATAATTTGCATATTAAAGTGGGATTATGTGAAACTTGATAAAAATATAATATTTCTCTCAGATAAAATTAGAAGTGATTTTTTAAAAAATATGTTATTATAAACTGCATCATATTTTGATTATAATAGTTACCACAAAATACGACAATGATCCTAATAGTAACTTAAAATATTTTTAAACAATTATTTTTCAATTTTCAATAAAGTTAAAAAAATCTTAATAAATTTTTCCAATCTTTTCCTCTTTAATGTATGAATTTTTATCTTAGATCATGTAAAGCTAAAGTTAGTTAAAATATTTTTAGAAATGAAAATTCTTTAAAAAATATGTACTGATATGATGTTTTGAAGACATTTTATACGCAAAAAGGAGATATATGTTTACTTTTATTTCACTTAAAAAAAAAACTTTTTATGAAAATTTAAAAAAAATTATTTAAAAGTTCTTTTTAAATCCTTTTAATATAAAAGTTAAAAAATATTAAAGTTGCTATTACTAGTATTAGTTACTATTAAAGTTATTACAAAGTTATTAAAGATATTAAAGTTAATTTTAAAAACTTCTATTGAAAAAGTTTAAAACAAATACTGTAATGTATTCAATGAATTAATATAGTCCTCTTAAGTAAAACGGAGGAATTTAGAAAATTTTTGACAAAACTACTTTTTAGAAATAATTTAGAGTACTTATTACTATAATTACTACATTTACTCACTCAGTACTTTTATCTTACTACTTACTCTGTTTAACTTACTACTTTTATTTACTTAGTAATTTATTTACTGCTTTTTTAAATATTTTTTAAAATATTTTTTTAAAATTACTTTTAAATCTTTTATTATAAAGGTTAAAATATATTAAAACTACTAATAACTATTAAAAATATCAGTTACTATTAAAGTTGATTATTAAAATATTGAAGTTATTAAATTTTGTTTTTTTAAATATAAAAGTAAACTTAAAAAAAGTTTTAATGCAAAATTTTTAAAGAAAATGCGGAAAGGTATTCTATTAATGAATATAGTCCTATGGAGTAAAACTGATGAGTGTAGAACATATTTAGCAAATCTACTTTCTTAAATAGTTTAGTTTTAAAAGTAATCAATCTTTTTGATCGAAATTTTAACCACTTTTACATTGATATATCACTAATAATTTACTGAATTTTCAAGAAAAGTCACCGAAAAAAATATTTCTGAATCTTCTCTGTTCTCTTAAACTCATTGTTTTTGGTATGTTAAACATCATTAGTGCATTCTACTGTTTGAACATTCATGGCTCTCGTTGTAAAAGCATAATTAATTTATTTCTTAACGGAAAGGTATAAAACTTTTTAAAAAATATTCATGTTGATTCATAATTCTCTATGTAAAAATTGGAGAAAATATTCCTATTATTTTAAATATTAATTATATTAACACTTAGCATGCGGGCAAAGTATTTTTACGTTTTTTGCTGTCTGTCACTGGAGTGCGGGTCAAGTAAAAATACGTATTTAGTAGATTTTTGGTGGATACGCGGTAACTACCACAAATCTACTAAATACGTATAATTATATGTATGTGTGGCATATGCGTGTTCTTTGCATTGCTAGGCAACTCTTTGCATTTTTTCTTACCACAAATTATGATTGTCGAGTTACTTGGTCTTTTGTTATGTTATTTCGTCTTTGCGTTATTTTGTCTTCAGCCGTGTTCCTCTTTACAGAGTAAAATGCTTTGAACTTTATAATACTGTAAAGAACTATTAACGTGTTATAAGTTATATTTGTACTTGACATGAAAATATATTTTTGAATACATTGTAAAATTTTAAAAATATTTTATTTTTGTGATTTTGTAAAAATATTGCTTTTTTTCTTTAAATAATCATATATTATATATTAAAGTGTAAAATAAAAAACGTTTCGTTCATAAAAACAAACTATTTTTCAATTTACTGAGATTTTTGTGAATAACTAAACTTTCGTGCGATTCACGAAAAAACGCCTGCTACACGCTTAAGTTGTCTGTGAAGTATACCAGCATGGCAAGCGTTAAACTGTTTACTCCTTTTTAGCTAGCAGAACCAGGAAAACGAATATGGAGATGAAACGTTTTTATTAGATTTCGTTCACAAGTGTACAGCAGTTGACCAGAGATATCCATTAAAATTAAATTTCATCAGTAAAATTTCTGCATATATTATAAAGAAATTTAATAATTCATGTTTTATTAAAAAGTAAAGTTTTAGATTTTAAAGATTGACACAAATTTTTATTTTCGCTTGGCAAGTTTAATAAATTGTAAGCCATAATTTATAAAGAAATAGAAAATATGCCTTAATTTAAATATTACTTTTATATGGCAATGAAATTTAGAAAAATTTGCTCTTCACCAAGCAAATAAAATATTACATATATTACATGAAACATTTTTTGTGATTTGATTAAATTGTAAATTGATTTTGTAAATTGATTTATTTTGTATGTGAAACACCTAAATATATTCAAAATAGTATATATTAAAATATTTCAATATATTAGAATATATAAAATATCAATATATATTTTAGATGTTTTCAAAATTTTATTTCAAGGCTTATAAAAGCCTAAATAATATATTACACTGTCAACACATACACTTATTTTAGTCTAAGATAATGTACACAGTAATACATCAAAAGTAAGCAGAAATAATTTTATTTCTCGAGTTATAATTCATATATTGCACAAACATTTGACTTAAAATGCACGCTGATTTAAACTTGTTTAAATAGCTGTTAACGATGATAACAGTTTTGAAGATGTAATTTATAACTTAGACCACCATTTATATTCTGAAAATAGCAAACTGGTGCAAAACTAAAATTTAACTATTAATTAAATTAACCAAGTATAATTTTACGTACTTTATTATATGCCAGGTTTCAGTGTGATTTCACAAACGAAACACACACTCTCCAGGTTGAATATTTATCATGTTTAACAAATAATCCTCTATGCACATGGCATTGCAGTTATTTATTACCTTACGTGATATCATTAGTTATGAATTATTGCATGCTTAGAACTAAAATTCTTCACTTGACTAAAATATCTCCAATTCAAACAGTGAGGTAAAAGAAATGGATTCTCCTGGCATGTTAAATATCTGTATAAAAAAAACTTTGTTGACATGGTTTGAGTTCCTTGAACGTCTATTAAATTCTACACATATTTTTGACACATTCCGTTTAAGCCTAATTAGATTGAATGCGAGGTGCGAATCTCCAATTATTTGATAAAGAGAAGATTTACTAAACGGCTAAATAATAATTTTAATGACATTAAAATTTATATAATTACTGCAACAGTATGTAGTGTGCACATATACTTCCATATCACAGTTAACGGTAAAATTAATATCCATTACAGTTTTTCCCTAATTCTGTATGTGCGGATTGCAGTTAAAAATACCAGATGTTTCAAAACTTCTAAATATGAAGAAATTACTGTTGTGAGATGGGCTTCTAGATTGTCAGATTATGGAAGCATGCTATAGAGTTCATTTTACTCATATGTTTCAAAATACAGTTATTATTTACTTTGTTACCGGACATGAATGTTTTCCCTCCTTTCTTTAGAAAATAGGTAAAACCAGTACTCCAAACTGATCATGTATTCAATATGGCAACTCAAATCACTTTAGCCACAATTCTTCCAGGGCGCAATTTAAAAATCCGAACATAAAAGAGTTTATTTTTTTATGTTCGGATTGCAGTTAAAAATATCAGATGTACCAAAACTCCTAAAAATGAAGAAACTACTGTTGTGAGTTGGGCTTCTAGATTATCAGGTTATAGAAACATTGAATAAAGTTCATTTTACTCATAAGTTTGAAAATACAGTTATTATTTACTTTGTTACCGTACATGAATGTTTCCCCACCTTTCTTTATAGAATAGGTAAAACCAGTACTCCAAACTGATCATGTAGTCAATATGGCAACTCAAATCACTTTAGCCACATTTCTTTTAGAGCGCAATTTAAAAATCCGTACATAAAAGAGTTCTTCCCTAATTTTTTATGTGCGAATTGCAGTTAAAAATACCAGATGTTACAAAACTCCTAAATATAAAGAAACTACTGTTGTGAGATGGGCTGCTAGATTATCAGATTATAGAAACATCAAATAAAGTTCATTTTACTCTTAAGTTTCAAAATACAGTTATTATATACTTTGTTGCCGAACATGAATGTTTTCCCGCCTTTGTTTATAGAATAGGTAAAACCAGTACCCCAAACTGACCATGTAGCCAATATGGCAAATGAAATCACTTTAGCCACAATTCTTCTAGTTCACAATATGAAAAGAGGAGCTAATGAGGTTTTAAAGAACTATTACAAAAGAGTTGACAATAGTCGTTATGATCTAAATTAGCATTACGAAATTTATTATAAACATAATTTCAGGTTTTCACTTATTTTTCTCTTTTCTGATTTAATATTTAACTACGGAATTGGTCCAAATATATCTAGACATAATCAAAATATGCCTTGCCAAACTTTGTCAAAATGCCAAAATTTTTCAAAATCACAACATTTTCCTTTCTTTTTAGAAAGAAAAACAAAAACTTTAAATGTATTTAATTTCACAGTCTAATAAATTATTTATTTTGATACTATAATTTTCATTGGCATTTCACTGTATTGCAATGTGTGTATATTTATGAGTAATCAAATCTACTCCATACTATACATTTGTTAAAGAATATAATCTTATTTATTATCAAACGAAATTTACAAAGTATTACTGCTGTATAAATCTTTATTTTCGTCGTCTTTATTCACGAAATGGTTTACTTTATTGGGCAATTTGAATAATTTTCTGTTTGTATTTATATAAAATTCGAAACAAAGTGGATTAAACACAATTGGCTAAATCGTCTGATTTCAAAAGTGGTTATTCTCAAAAACATTTATATCATAGAATTATTATTCTCTTAGGATGACTCTTATGGTTAAATATTTATTTAGTAATATATGAAATAGATACATTTTACTGGTTATTTTCGAAAATATGCTGATCTATTCATATAGTATTATGACTTAACTATATTAACCAGAAAATATTACATGTTCTATGTTTCAAATATAATCATACGAATAATATTTTCAAATATATATAACTATTATCATGTTAGAGATCAGAAAAAAGTTCTGATTATTCTTATTGTGAACTATTTACTATGATTATTTTGTGAATACATTTCTTTTATTTAATAATTTCAATAATATCCATTTATATCATAGAGTATTACAACTGAAATGTATTATCTAGGAATGGTTCTATTTTCAAACGTTATTATTATTGTAAACATTTATTTAATACAGAAATCATATTTGGAAATAAAAAGACTTTACATAGGATTGCATTTACTTTTATTGATTTATTTTAGCAATGTATGAAACAGACCTCTTTATGGGATATTTTTTGCTAATTTTTCATTTTCTAGACAACTTTAACATAATTGGATTTATCTTCAAATTTATAAAATACAGAAATATGAATTTGTCTATTAAAAATTTTAAAGACATTTTAAAAATTAGAGATAATATTTTTAGTACTTTAAATAGTTAGAATGTTATTTTCACTGAGCAAAAAATATTGTTTTTTTTTTGTTTCTTAGTACTTTCTAGCCAATGGATTCAAGACAACAAATACGATGATTGAAATTTTTTGCTAGCTCTTGCTGTTGTTGCTGTTTCTAATGCCACTTGGACAAACTAAGCACGATTGAGCTATCGCTACTCATATTAAGGCCAAGGGGTGCTCCTTCCGTTTAAACCTAGAACCTCAAGGGTACGACTTATGCTCAAGTGGGTCCTCGTAACTTTGAAGCAGGGACCAAGCAGAAGAGACATAAGTTTGACCTGTCCCCTTATCAGATGTATTGAGAACTTGGAGGCCATTATGACTACAAACATATTTTGCTTGCTCTAGTTACTTTTAACAAACACGGTGGTTCATACGCCAGCTCAGGCTCCAAACCCGCAACCCTCCATTTTCTAGAATGTTGTCTTCTTCCAACTGATCTACCGTAGCTCATTAGCTCTTGTTCTGAAGATATATAAGTGTCCACTGGACACATCGATTAGAAGTAAATTGAAATCGAAAAAATTCTGTACCGAAAAATAATTCAATAATTCATGTTTGATTCAATAATAATCGTTTTTCATCTGTATAAGAAAATAATGGTGAGCTTTAGACTATTCATATGTCTGTTTTCTTTTGGATTGTCTATTGCTTGCCTAATTAATTGCATCTCTCACCTACATCATCGACAGTAGTATGGGAGCATTTACGCATTCTAGCTACCGTAATATTTGTCTTTCAATGCAGCAATATTTCCTTACAATTTGCTCATTGAACACAACTTTACAGTTTTCAAGAAACAAATCAATATAGTAATGGATGAAATAAGTATTTAAAATATTCGATACAAGGTCTTGATATTTTGTAAAAGAATTTTTCCCAGCCGTTGATAATTGCCGTCTTTACCGTAGACATCCTCGTGCCATACCTCTAAAGTCTTCTCAGGCATTTCACTCTAAAATTTCACTGTCCTTCAAAATGTCGCGTATTTGAATTACCGCAACGATTTCCACCATGAAATACTTAATGCATACTTAATCCGTCTATATCCTCTGCTTCGAAATATCGGAGAAGGAAAATCCCAGGTGTAAAGATTATTTTACGAGAAGCTGAATAAACCCTCAACTCTTATTACTTATTATTATTACTTATTATTTTTGTAATTAAATTAATCGTCTGAAAGCTTTGTAAAAAAACACTGATTTTAACAAAATTCCAAGCCAGTTAAACTCTTATTCTACCATTAGGATTTGGTTACTTACTGATTTGCGGCGGTTTTGATTCTATTACGCTTGACACTCAATGTTAATTAATTTCATGAATTTAGTTTACATTTTGTATTTCACAAACATCCCCAATAATTTACCACGAATTCGTGAAGGGGTATCATATTCTGAAGTAACACACCTGAATATAAAAATTCTATATCTAACATTTATAAAAAAAAGTTATTTTTCATTAGCATTCATTTTTCATAAACATGTTTTTCATTAGCATTCATTTATTACTTATATTCATACTTCCCTGATTAGTCATTTATTTATAAAAGTATAGCATTTTTTAATTCAGACTATTCATTTTCATATTTAAAATAGCATCTAAAAAGATGATTAGTATTCAAGAAACTTTTTGGAAAATCAAAAACTCGTGATTTATTAAATGTATATAAAATAAAAACGTATATGAAGTACTTGCTTAATTAAACAACTCTTGAATTGGAACTTTTTACTCTTCAAAATACATTTTTTTGAGTAGAACGATGAAAAAACAGTGTTTCAAGGAGCAGAACTACTCATGAAAATATTAGAATATTAAATTTAAATTTAAGTATATATATCACTTTTGTATTTTGCAAAGATAAAACTTTAAAGGTAACTGAAATTTTATAACATAAAAAATGTGCTTATTAGAAATTTAAAACTACATTATTTCACTTGTTAAAAAACTTGTTTCACTTGTTATATATTACTTATGTAAATGTAGAGATTTAGAAAATAAAGTTTATTTTTATATTTAGTTTTATACATAGATTTATATTTAACGTTTATTTTTTATTTTAAATATTAATTTGAAAATAAATAAAATATTGCGTTTTCTATATTTTTAGAAAAGAATAATTATAAAGGAAATATTTCCAGCTGAAATACTTTTATATTTCAAACGGTATATATATATATATATATATATATATATATATATATATATATATATATATATATATATATATATATATATATATATATATATATATATATATATATATATATATATATATATATATATATATATATATATATATATATAACTATCATGAATATTGAAATATACATGGTAGAAGGTAAGTTTTTATTTTAAACTGAAGTTATATTAATTTACTTTCTGTAAAGCTATATTACAAAAGGTAGCTATAATTTTAAGACGTAAAATGAACTTATAAGAATTTTAATGATATTCAAATATTATAAAGAATAAAATAATATTTACATTAGTTTAAATTAAAGTTTAACATTTTAATAAACATACACACACACACACTCACAAACACAAATATATATATATATATATATATATATATATATATATATATATATATATATATATATATATATATATATATATATATATATATATATATGTACGTATGTATGTATATGCATAATATATGAATATGTATGTTTCCAAGTTATTTTTTGTAAATTAAATTTCATATTTTCAAAATTAGTTTTACGTATTGTTAAAACTTTTACCCTGAAGTAAATGTATAGCTTTTTAAAATGTTGTTAAGTCAGTTTCTAAAATTCTACAGATTGTTGTCAAAATTTGAAAAATATATATATATATATATATATATATTATATATATATATATATATATATATATAATATATATATAAATTATTATCTCGAATGTAACATATTGACTTAAATTCTATTTGAAATTAGTTTTACTTTTTGAAATCTAAGAATAATTGTGTCTTATAGATTACCATAACCACCATTCTACTGAATAATTATAGCACATATCCACATATTTAAATTATTCCAATTTCAAAACTACAAAAATTTGCTCTTTAATTGAATATATACTGTACTTTATTTCTGTAAACCACAGTTCTTATCCCAGTATTTTTAAGCTAGTGCAATCTATAAATATCTAATCAGCAGGGTTAGTCTTAAGAGCATCAAAAGAAAAGTATTCCTTCTAAATGTTTATTAATATTTTATTAAAAGGAAGATTTAATTAATTTAAAACCGATAGTTTTTAAAGTAATTAAATCTCAAAGCCGAGTTCAATAAGTAAACAAGCACCGAATCTGCCTTTCAAAATTTTAACCCAGAAAAAAAAATTATTACTTTGTAAATATTTAAATATTTGCCATATAATGAAATGATTTTGCAATATTTAATATTTATATGTAATTTTTAAATAGTAAATATTAGTGTACAGGGAGAATAACTCGCAATGATTTTCATGCTCACAATTTGGAAGGGAAGCATCAAAAAAGGAAGTGTAAGGCATAATGTGATGCCTTACAACAGAAGGCTGTGGAAAAATGGAAATTCATATACGAATGTTTGAAAGTTTAACAGCTTAATTTATGTTCTAAACCATCCCCAACAGAAAGTATCATGAGTCCTTGCGATATGCATATGTTTGAGACACTCATAAATATATTTCCGTATAGAAGCAGTATAGAATGAGAAGGGAAGTTTCAATACTGGTTCTTGCACTCACAAAGCACTTACTTAATATCCCCTCTACTAGTATATAGCCCGTCATATGACGGAATCAGTAAATGTTTTTATTTTCTAGAATTGTAAAGTACTCTATGAGGCAGGTAAAAAAATGGTTTGTTTTTTGGCTGAGAATTATGCAGTTTAGAATCCCGTTGAATTCATTTAGAAAGATAATTCAAAGTTTTCTTAGCTAGGTCAAAATTATCATTAAGTTCTTCAGTTTTTTGCCACAGTAATTAATGGAAGTAAAGGAATGAAACTATCACCCCGGTAGGCATGGGCCTGGATTGCATGGGGCGATGCTTCTAATCCAGAGATTTCTTTCAATAAACACAAAAATGAAGGTGAGCAAAAAAATTAACAGCTAAAAGGTGAAAGGACACATAAAAATAATCGAGAAGAAAGTTTAAGGATAGAAAACATGAAATGTTTATGTGGCCAATACGTGAATTTAATATACTAAAATAATAAAATCATAAAAAGTTGAAAAAAAATAGTAAAAATTTATTTTAAAAATAATAAAACAACTTTAGGAATAACAATTAAAATAACAGAAAATATTAAATTAATTAGATATTTGGAAAAATTTGGCAGCGTCGAGGATAGAACTGTCAACTCGAGAAGTACGACAACTAAATGGGCAGACACTGTACTGAGCGTGCCGTGCCTATATATGAGGAAGACACTAAATACAGTATATGAGGATCGCGTACGTGATAGAATGGACAGCAGAGGATTTAATATAATATTGACACTGATTATTTGGTGGTATATATGAATGATATCCAAAATGATAGATTTAATCTCCTAATCTTAACAGGGGAGAATAAGGCTTGGAATAATACCATTAAAAGTTCAAAAAGTGGTGATGAGGTGGATTTCGAACTCGCTGTGAATTTTGTTAACCCTAAGTCATAAAAATCCCAATATCGATTCCTGTATCCATTCCAGGTACAACCGCTTCATAAATTCACGGACAGACATCTTAGGCTATTATTATATAGGGGATTGTCATCTCCTACATACCATGTGGCTTAACAGCTTGCAAGTGATACTACACTTTGATCTTGACCAAAAGGCCGAGAAGCGATCAGCTTGCAAGTGATGCTACTATGTGGACTTTTAATGTCACATGGCTTAATATTTTTCTTTTTATTTAAGTTTTTATTTATATAACTTAACTCGGTTTCAACATAGTCGATTAGAACCAACAAGTAATTATTCACAGTAGAAGAAAATAGCAGATTACCTTGGATAATTTCTAATCAATTTTGTTGCAATAACACTTATTATTTTTTTAAGTACATTGATTCTCTTTAAATTCCTTCTCAAAATAATTTTTGTGCAATGATATGCCACTAAACGTAGCTTTTTTTCTTAATTTTATTAAAAATTCAAAGAATCTGTTATTTTGAGATTTTTATTTTCAAATGTGTATATATTATTTAAAATCTCATATCAGTTTTAAACATAAACATTTGGCATTTGAATACTTATGAATAAATATAAAATTCGTTTGAATCATTAATCACTAAGACTGAGCACGAATTTGCTAGTTCAAATATGAGAATATAATAAAGTATCATTACTTTTAAACAGAAAACTTATGCAACATTGACAAATAAAAATATAGAGAGAAATTACGGATAAGCAATTTTAAAGTATTTTTTACGAAAAGCAAAAGTTCCTCCATCACTTATATCTTGTAATTAAATATAAAACTAGAACATTAAAATCTGAACTTCGTACGTATTTTTTAGAAAAAGAAAACAAGCTGAAGTATGTTAAACTTGTTTAAGAATTATAGTGCAACAGAAATGCGCAATTTCGTCTCCAAAATTTTACACGTCGATTTAAAATTTGCTGAATTTGAAACTTGAAATCAAATTATTTAAAATACCCCTAAACGATACATAATATAAAAAAACTGAATATCAAAGAAGAAGTTTTTGGAATTAAACTTTTCTCGAGACAGTTACATCTTTTTTACACTAATCAAAAATTGCTGATTTCGAATTTTGCATAAAGCAATAACTAACCTCAGCAATTTTCGAAATCTGCCCCTTGGAATTAATACCTTCTTTTGCAAGCTGACTGTTTTAAGGAGTATAAAACTTACGTCAGTTCATTTTGAAAACCTTAGCACACAAATTATTAAAAGGGCCTTTTTTCTTTTATTATTCCTTTTCTACGGATTTCTTTTAATGCATTTATTAGATTTTCTTCAGTTTCTTGATTTGGGGAGAAATAATATTTTAGAAATGGAGATAATTTTTCTTTTTCTTGTTTGGAATTTGAAAACTTACATTTATTTTATTTTTTTTACTTTATTTCTAGTCGGATTATTCCGAAAGTTCAGCAATCGTAAGAAAAAAAAATCTATGTCGAAGTTTCGATATGGTTATCGACATTTCAAATTCCCCATTCCAGATATGGAAATATATTTTTTTGAATTATGTTTAAGTGTGTGCTTAGACTCAAAAACAATGGGATTAGAAGAAACATCATTTGGCCTATTTTTCTCTAATGTTTACTACTTTCTTTAAAGACCAAATCTGTCAAAGAAATATAATTTTATATCTCTCATATGTGTCTGTATCTAATAGTCATTATTCAAATTGTTCATCCTATCTACTACTCGGTTTGAGACTAGTTTTAAGATAAATCGTTGCTTGTTTACAGTAGACACTTGTAAAATTCTGCATTTATAAACTCTTCAGTATTTGTGAAACAAATTACAAACATGATTTTCATCACGTCGCTCTTTTATACAATACCAATTTCTGTACATTAAACATACCAGAATACACTGTAGAATTAATTTTTACTTTCTTTTGGTTGGATTATTCCGAAAGTTCAGCAATCGCAAGAAACAAAATGTATGACGAAGTTTCGATATATATCGACATTTAAAATTCTCTCATTCCAGATATGGAAATACATTTTTTGAATTATGTTTAAGTGTGTGCTTAGACTCAAAAACAATGGGATTAGAAGAAACATCATTTGGCCTAATTTTCTCTAATGTTTACTACTTTCTTTAAAGACCAAATCTGTCAAAGAAATATAATTTTATAATCTCATATGTGTCTGTATCTAATAGTCATTATTCAAATTGTTCATCCTATCTACTACTCGGTTTGAGACTAGTTTTAAGATAAATCGCTGATTGTTTACAGTAGACACTTGTCGTAAAATTCTGCATTTATAATCTCTTCAGTATTTGTGAAACAAATTACAAACATGATTTTCATCACGTCGCTCTTTTATACAGTACCAATTTCTGTACATTATACATACCAGAATACACTGTAGAATTAATTTTTACTTTCTTTTGGTTGGATTATTCCGAAAGTTCAGCAATCGCAAGAAACAAAATGTATGACGAAGTTTCGATATATATCGACATTTAAAATTCTCTCATTCCAGATATGGAAATACATTTTTTGAATTATGTTTAAGTGTGTGCTTAGACTCAAAAACAATGGGATTAGAAGAAACATCATTTGGCCTATTTTTCTCTAATGTTTACTACTTTCTTTAAAGACCAAATCTGTCAAAGAAATATAATTTTATATCTCTCATATGTGTCTGTATCTAATAGTCATTATTCAAATTGTTCATCCTATCTACTACTCGGTTTGAGACTAGTTTTAAGATAAATCGCTGATTGTTTACAGTAGACACTTGTCGTAAAATTCTGCATTTATAAACTCTTCAGTATTTGTGAAACAAATTACAAACATGATTTTCATCACGTCGCTCTTTCATACAATACCAATTTCTGTACATTATACATACCAGAATACACCGTAGAATTAATTTTTACTTTCTTTTGGTTTGATTATTCCGAACGTTCAGCAATCGCAAGAAAAAAAATGTATGACGAAGTTTTGATATATATATCGACATTTAAAATTCTCTCATTCCAGATATGGAAATAAATTTTTTTGAATTATGTTTAAGTGTGTGCTTAGACTCAAAAACACAGTGGGGTTAGAATAAACAACATTTGGCCCATTTCTCCCTAATGTTTACTAATTTCTTTAAAAACCAAAGAAATATGATTTTTCTCGTGCATATCCAAATTGTATATCCTATCTACTACTCATTTTCAGACTACTTTTAAATGCTTTTAAGACCTATAGCTGGTTGATTTTAGTAGAAACTTGTCAAATAATGCTGTATTTATAAACTCTTCAGTTTTGTGACCCAAATTACAAACATGATTTTCACCACGTAATTCTCTCATACAATATCAATTTATTTACATTATACATTCTATAATACACCATAGAATTATTTTTTACTTTCTTCTACTTGGATTATTCCGAAAGTTCAGCAATAAAAAAAATATATTTCGAAATTTCGATATTGATACCGACATCTTAAATTCCCCCATTCTAGATATGGAAATATATATTTTTAATTATGTTTAAGTGTGTGCTTAGACTCTAACACTTAGAAAAAAACAACATTTCGCCCCATTTCTTTCTGAAGGTTACTAATTTCTTTAAAGACCAAATCTGGGAAAGAATTAAGTTTTTATCTCGCACATACGTGTATATCACTGCTTGTTTTCAGTAGAAACTTGCCGTATAATGCCCCATTTATAAACTCTTCAGTATTTGTGACCAAATTACAAACATAATTTTCACCACATCCGTCTCTCATACAATATCAATTTATGTACATTACGTATATTAGAATATACCATAGAATGAGTTTTTACTTTCTTCTACTTGAATTATTCCGAAAGTTCAGCAATCTCAGGAAAAAAAAATGTATTTCGAAATTTCGATATGGATATCAACATTTCAAATTCCCCATTCCAGATATGGAAATATAGTTTTCGAATAATGTTTAAGTATGTGCTTAGTCTCAAAAACACAACGGAAAAAAAGTCATTTGGCCTATTTTTTTCCTAACGTTTTCCAATTTCTATAAAAACCAAATCTGTTAAAGAAATATGTTTTTATCTCATACATATCTGTTAGTTCTAATTATTATTAATCAAATTGTTCATCCTATCTACTACTCACTTTCAGACTAGTTTTAAATGCTTTTAAGATCTATCGCTGCTTGTTTTTAGTAGAAACTTATCGTATAATGCTACATTTATAAACTCTTCAGTATTTATGACCCAAATTACAAACCTAATTTTCATCAAGTCCTTCTCTTATACAATATCAATTTATGTACATTATACATCCTAGAATTCACCACAGAATAATCTTTTACTTTCTTCTATTTGGATTATTCCAAAAGTTCAGCAATCTCAGAAAATAAAAATGTATTTCGAAATTTCGATATGGATATCAACATTTCAAATTCCCCATTCCAGATATGGAAATATAGTTTTCGAATAATGTTTAAGTGTGTGCTTAGACTCAAAACACAAAAAACAAAAACATTTGCCCATTTCTTTCTGAAGGTTTACTAATTTCTTTAAAATTTGAGACCAAATCTGTCAAAGAAATATGTTTTTATTTCGCACATATCCTAATTGTTAATCCTATCTACTACTCACTTTCAGACTTATTTTAAATGCTTTTAAGATCTATAGCTGGTTGTTTTTAGTAGAAACTTGTCGTATAATGCAGCATTTATAAACTTCAGTATTTGTAACCCAAATTACAAACACAATTTTCATCAAGTCCTTCTCTTATACAATATCAATTTATGTACATTATACATCCTAGAATTCACCATAGAATAAGCTTTTACTTTCTTCTATTTGGATTATTCAAAAAGTTCAGCAATCTCAGAAAATAAAAATGTATTTCGAAATTTCGATATGGATATCGACATTTCAAATTCCCCCAGTCCATGTACAGATATATGTTTTTTTTTAAAATATATTTAAGTGTGTGCTTAGACTCAAAAAGACAACGGGACCAGAAGAAAAAACATTTGGCCCATTTCTCTCTAACGTTTACTAATTTCTTTAAAATTGAGACCAAATCTGTCAAAGAAATATGTTTTTATCTCGTGCATTTCCAAATTGTTCATCCTATCTACTACTCCCTTTCGGACTAGATTTAAATGCTTTTAAGATCTATAGGTGGTTGATTTTAGTAGAAACTTGTTGTATAATGCTCCATTTATAAAGTCTTCAGTTTTTGTGACCAAAATTAGAGATACAATTTTCATTAAGTCCCTCTCTCATACAATATTAGTTTATGTACATTATACTAATAATTATTCCTAGAATAATTTTTTACTTTATCTACTTTATCTTAAACTATCTTAAACTTAGTTTATCTTAAACTTTTCTTAAACTTAGTTTATCTTCTTAGATAAACTAAGACTTCTACTGAAAATCTTAACAATTTTATTTTTAATGAACAATGATAATTAAACTGAATTATATTGTGATTGTCAGAGTGACTGCTTTAAAAATAAACTATAGATATTAGATAAATATAGAGAATGATTTCAGAGAGTCCATTTCTATACATTCCTTATAAAGGTACGTGTTCTTCAAGATAGACATAAGAGAGTCACTTTAAATTTAAATTCGTTGTAAAGTTAGTACATTAAGTTGAACATATTAAAGCAGCAAAAAATAGTCATCGTATAGTTTGCATTTTGAATTTTTGCCTAATTATCTCTTAAATTGAGGGTAGTAATATTGTGCGAGTAAATACAGTAAGTGGATCGTATATGTATAAACAATTAGTGTTAATTATTAAGAGTAACATTATTGAGAATAATATTTAGGAATTAAAGAAAGAACAGCTCTTAGTTCTTTAAATCTCTGTGAAACTGTAGCTACAGGCGAATTACTTTATTATAAAAGAAAGCTAAACACACGCGCATCGTTTAAATTAAAAGTTGCGGAATACGAGAACTTTGTGTTATACTTTTAAATAGGTCTTGAAGACAATTTAAAACTCTTATACTAACTTAAAATGATTTGAGTAACATTTAGAAATATGAAGGTTTTTCATAGAGCCTACCTCTAAAATTACGATAAATTTGAAAGTCTACGCATGTTGCCAAAGTTAGTATTTTTGATCACCATAATTAAAATTTAATTAATTTTAGGAAAAATTTAGCTGGTCAATAACGTGGGCTGAGAAGTGGAAAATTAAGAAAAACGTTCTTTGTAAACTGCGAAAAATTTGCTAATTAGCAAAATTATAGTAAACTTCATTATATTTATTTCTCAATTAGTTATTCCCTGTATTGTGTCCAGTCATAATGTTTTATTTTAATAAAAAGCTATTGATGCTAAAAGAAAAATTAGGTAAAGTATTTTAAAATGATAATTAGGTTTAAATAATTACTGATTTTTGCTGAAATTATAATTTGAATAATATTTTTACAAAACTAGAGGCATCTAATTACTGACAAAATGTCTGTTATGTGACTCAACTTCGAATTTAAATGTAACTTATTTTATTTTCATAAAAAGCTAATAATGTAAAAAAGAAAAATTAAGTAAAGTATTTTTAAATGATAGTTAGGTTTAAATAATTACAGATTTTTGCTGAAATTATAACTTGAATTTCATTTCTGCAAATATACAGGAGTCTAATCGACAAAATTTCTGTTATGTGTCTCAACTCCGAATTTAAATGTAACTTATTTTATTTTGAAAAAAACTCTAATGCAAAAAGAAAAATTAATTAAAATATTTTAAATGATAATTAAGTTTAAACAATTACTGAATTTTATTGAATGATAGATTGAGTAACATTTTTACATATGTACAGGTGTCCAATAACTGACAAAATGTCTGTTACGTGTCTCAACTTCGAATTTAAATGTAAACGCATGTACAACGTCTAAAATTGATCATTTTAATTTTGTAGGAAAAACAAGCTCCTCTTTAATTTTTCGCGACTTACATTGAAAATATATTACTCTGTTTTAAGACTAATCAGAAAAAAGTGATAGTTTAAAAAGTTAAGGCACAGGTCAGTTCAGTTCCTTTCTCCTAATCGAAATCATATTATATTTTTTACTTCTGAGTACTTGTGTTTGGCACAATATATCCCAGGAGGATTCAGTGCCATTAAGCTCCAACCAAACAACCAACCAACCTAATCGAAATCAGATGATAATGGAAACGTCTTTCCTGTACGGAAACAAAGAGTTAAGTGTGGTTATTTTCTGTCACTATGTATCAGATCGAATCAGAATAGGAATTATATTAGATCATAGTCTCTAAAACAGGCAAAAACAGCTAACCTTGAATAAATCAGGTGGCTGAAAATCTCCCAAATGACTGTGATTCGTAAGATTTTCCTGAGACAATTTGAATGTAAATATGGGTTTGATTTCGAGCACTAAGGTCTACTGTTCCTTTAGATAAGAATTACTGAGACCTGGACCTACTACTTAAAATTGATACCGACTAGCTAACATCTATGGCATCAGCAGGATTAAAA
>CM063498.1:75948444-75950944 GCA_032207245.1 Pardosa pseudoannulata
TAGCCAATAATGAACACCAGAAAAACAGTTGTATAAACAAAGAATACCTGGTGAACTACTCTAAAACAAATTCCATGCATGGAAAAGGCTCTGGGGATGTTTATATGAACCTCATATGATATAATTCTAATTGAATAATTAGAAAAGGAACAAGAAATCAAGAGACAATGTTGTACTGCTTTGTGTAACGAGTTTAATGCAACTTTAAGAGACATGAGACTAATTTTTTCAGGAAAAATAACTTTTGGTGAAAATACTGCTAGATTGCACTTAACCACAATTGTAGACAATGGTGGAATTCAGCTATTATTTCTCTGTTCCGCAACTAGCTATCAATGTATATTTATGCGACTGTTTTCTTTTTTTAAACATAAAGTAAACAGAGTATACAGATTTTCTTTAAAATTTCGTAATCCTTACTGGAATAAATATATTGAGTAGTTCGTGGAATCTTTATTTGTGGAAATGCCAAAAACAACCATTTCTGTGAAAGTCCAGTATAATAATACTTGAATAAGTCGAAAATGCAATGCATTTTTGTCTTTATTTATATTTCTGTAATGAACTTTTAAAAACTATTCCCTTGTGTATTCCTATTGTATAAATTAAACGATGCTCTTTTAATATAAACTAAACAAATTTGGGTTTATATGTCTGCCGAGGGAGGTTGAATAAAATTGCCACTAAAGATATTACATTTTCCGTATTAAATTAGGGGAAAAACTGAAAATGAGAGAAGAGTCTTTGCACTTAGTACTTGCTTCTAAAAAATTGAGTGGTGCTTTTATTTCTAGCATTTAATCGTTAAAATGAAAATTAAAGTAATTTCATTAGAATTCCGAACCATACTTGCAAACTTTCTAAAAACTTTATTTTACAAATTTTCTGAAATTTTTTGAACATTTAGTTAAATAAGAGTAAATTTTTATAATTTGAACTATTGAACACAGCGCTGCTGTATACTGATTTCTATTACTATATCATCAGTGCCATCTATCGGTTATTAGTGGAGCTATAGATAAATTATTTAAGAAATTTATTTCATAAGTGTATCGTCATTATACCAATAGTTCTTTTCAAGTGTGTTTTAATTTGTAAGAAACGACAAATACGATATATATAAAAATATGTCTTTGACAATTACGATCACGATTTGTCTCAAATTTCGTAAGTTTAGTCAATGAAAAAACTGCTATATGTTTTAACAATCATTTGGCAAGTTTGAAAGTCCAGAGAAAATTCATGGTGCAAATATATTAATATGTAACTATTATTTTACTCTTTCATTTATTTTACTTTTACTCTTTATATTTTACTTTTATTTGAAATATTTAACTATTATACAGAAAGTGTGCCTTGGAAACATACTGCGACGTTTTGAGTGTAAATTTATGAGTGTAAATACACAAGTTTAGTCTTAATATCAAACAACAGCTACATATTTTGACAATCATTTAGCTTGTTTAAAATTCGAGAGAAAATTCAGGATGGGACTCTACTTTAATGTTAAAATTTAACTATTTCTATTTCATATACAAGATTAGAAAGTCACAAAAACAGAATAATTTCATAAAAACCCAGTTCGTTCTCACCTCGCAGACCAGAATAACGGGTAAACATACCATTAAGCAAATGTAAAGCTTATCTAATTGAATAGCCCAAAATACTCTGATAATTTTCTACGCGTTTGCAAAACTTACGTTCTCTTTGTCACTGACAGATAAAATGAACTTTTTTATCGCATTCAGCTCGGACAGTTTCGGTAGCACGCGATCCTCCCAGGAAATCGTGAAGATGTCAAAGGGTTACAGCATTTCGTTTCGTAAACGCGTCACGTCCTTGCGGCGAAGTGATGATTGTGGATTTTTTTTCTGTTTGCACCAGGAACGGAACAGAACTGTGGGAAACCTAATGGAAAACTCACTTCTGGTGACGTCTCTTGTGATAAATAATAGAAGTTTATCTTGATCATATACGACTGTGTCCTTTGTGTACACAAAAATCTACATTTATTTCACGAGACATCTATTTCTAAACAGATTTATTTATACTTTTCATATAACAAATATGATTTCGAGTTGTGTAATAACGTTCATATTCTTTGAACATTCAAAACTGATATATATATTCAAATGTATATATAAATGTAATATTAAAATCCCTTATTTACATATTTTAATATTAATTTAATAACTTTTGTTGATAAAGTACGGTGGGGATTTGCGGGATAACTCTGTTTTTTTCCTACAGACCCGCTATAGACTTAAATCAGTCTGTATTACTTTAGCCAATAGTCAGCGCATTCTCTTTAAACATGGGTATTTTTTATCGCGTGATAAACTGTGCTTATTGATTATTCGTAGTCTTTTTACCTGAGAAATTCCTACTTGAAAAGTGTGTGTGCAGGATCACATTGTATGGGTGCACGATGTTGTAAAAATGCATGCCTCTTGTATGGATTTCATGTATCTCACCAGAAATGAACTTTGTTGTGATTTTG
>CM063498.1:75960944-75975944 GCA_032207245.1 Pardosa pseudoannulata
CTCACTAACGGGGGAATATAAAATAATAATGTATAATTAGCAGTCATATTTTACAAATGTTTAATTTAGGTTTACTGACTATTTTTGAGGCTATATGTTTTTAATAAACTGCACTTTAAAATTTTTTTGTGCTTTTATTTTTGGTAAAGTAAAATAAAAACAAAAAATTTTCCATTACCATTTTTAATTTCTTATAAAATGTCCGAATTTGATGACAGTTTTTAGGCTTCTATTTTGGTTCAAAAATGTTATATGCAAAATTAGATGGAGAAACTTAAGTCTGAATATTTACAATATTCAAATTTGAAAAGTATTTTTTTAAAGTTTAGTTAATGGGGCTTATTTAAGCTTATAAATATTAAAATTTTCAAGAAACTAATTATTTAAGTGAAAAGGAAATCTTTCATAAAAATTTGATTGAACAAGAATATGCATTAAGTACGTTCCTAGACCATGTAAAATAAGCCAATTGCTTACTCTAAATTTAATATTTATAAAAAAATAAAACTAGTATGAACTTTTCTTAATTTAAATATAATTTATATAAAACAATTTTTGTATATGTGAAGTATTTTTATTAAGGCATTAAACAGTATTTATTAACAAAATATTGTGTGTAACAATTATATTGTTTAGTAAATAGTGTTATCACAATTGTGATAAATGTAATAGCACTAATCTGTAAAGCATATCCTAATTGATTGTCCTAGGTTTATAAAACATCGTTTTAATCAGTTTAACCCTTCATCCATAAATATTAAAGATATTTTAGATAATTCGTCTCGTCCTGAACTCCTTCAGTTTTTAAAATACGTTGATTTTTACCCTCACATCTGAATTATGTGCTTCATTGCTGTTTTTCTTTAAGTTAGGTTTTATGTCTCTTTTCTACACTGATTTTGCATCTTTTGAATTGTTTGCTTTTCTCATCAGTCATCATTTTATAGCAATTTCCCCATCATCTTTGTAGCATTGTTTTACGTTTGAACTATTTGTTTGGCACAATATGTTCTAGGAGGACTCAGTGCCATAAAACCCTATCAACCAACCAAGCAACCAAAATAGCAATATCTGAAATACCTTCTGTATTTTTCTGTAAATACTGTAAATTTGAATATATCTTCCACCTTAAAGCGATAAGTCTTTTGATTCTTAACACTTTCATTACCAAATCCTTTTTCTATATTCCATAAAATAAAAATTTTTGTGCTCCATTATAAACGACTTTTTACATGTTCTTCAGTTACACTCTACCTAAAAAACTATTTGATTTACCATTTCATGAAGTTTAAATCTTATATTAAAAAAAATACATGAAATGAGGAAAAGGAAATTCACTTTCTTTCAAGATAACTCTGTAAAATATATAAACTAGAATTTAATTTAATATTTAATTAAAATATTGCTTATATTTAATTCTGTAATCCCAAATCTTAGAGATATCTGACATTTTATAACAGAAAAAACTAAAATCTGTTAAGAAGTTAAAAATGTGAATAAATAATAGCCTTAAGAAAAATGAAATATATTGTTCGAATTAATTATATAATTGAAGTTCGCATAATTAAATGGATAATTAGCATTCTTTTTTAAATAAAAACATTTTTTAATTTATAAATTTAAATTTTTTTCGTTTAGGGGGATATTTATTTTTTAATCTCTCGATATATATATATTATATATATTTTAAGTTTTTTTAAGGCTGAATTTCTTCATGTAACCAAACCAATTTATTTTATAAACTGATAGACTTATTAAAGATTTAGAAAAAATATCTAGAACAAGGCTTTTTATTTTATATTTTATTAAAAATTGCCAGTTTTAAAAAAGTATTTTCATATTGAAGGATATTAAGACCGTGTTGAAAATAAAACCTTTGATGTGATGACGAATAATTTTATAGAGTTGAAAAGTCTTTCTATTCGTTGTTTGCTTCTAATTGATTATTGAAAAGTATTTAAAAAAAGAATTAAATCAATTCTTCTACATCCATGTTATATTACAATAAAACATTTTTAATTTATAAGTTTAAATCATTTTTTTTTTGCTTAGGTGGATATATATTTTTTATCTCTCGATATTTTCTGTTTTTTTAAGGCTGTATTTCTTCATATAACAAAAACTATTTATTTTATAAAGGAAGTCTCTTATTAAGGATCTAGAAAAAATATCTAAATTGTACAGGACTTTCTTTTTATATTTCATCAAAAATTGGCAGTTTTAATAAAGAATTTTCATATTGAAGGATATTAAGGCTCTATTAAACATAAAAGCTCTGACATGATGACGAGTAATTTTATAGAGTTGAAAAGTCTTTCAATTCGCTGTTTGCTTCTAATTGATTATCTAAAAGTATTTTTAAAAATAAAGCATTGAATCAATTCTTCTACATCCATATTATATTACAATAAAACGTTTTTTAATTTCTAAATTTAAATCTTTTTTTTTTGTTTAGGTAGATATCTCCTTTTTATCTTTCGATATATATATATATATATATATATATATATATATATATATATATATATATATATATTGTGTTTCTTTAAGGCTGTATTACTTTATATAACAAAACCAATTTATTTTATAAAGGGAGACAATTATTAATGATCTAGAAAATATGTAAGTAGAACAGGACGTTTTATTTCATATTTTATCAAAAATTGGCAGCTTTAATAAAGTCTTTTCATATTGAAGGATATTAAGGTACTGTTAAAATAAAAACTCTGATATGATATCGAGTAATTTTATAGAGTTGAAAAGTCTGTCTATTCTCTCTTTGCTTCTAATTGATTATCTAACAGTATTTTTAAAAATAAAGAATTAAATCAATTCTTCTACATCCATATTATATTACACTAAAACGTTTTTTAATTTATAAATATAAACTTGTTTATTTGTTTAGGTAGATATCTCCTTTTTATCTCTCTCTCTCTCTCTCTCTCTATATATATATATATATATATATATATATATATATATATATATATAATATATATATATATATATATATATATATATATATATATATATATATATATAGATATATATATATATATATATATATATATATATATATATATATATATATATTATGTTTTTTTAAGGCTGTATTACTTCTTATTACAAAACCAATTTATTTCATAAACGGAGACACTTATTAATGATCTAGAAAAAATATCTAAATAGTACAGGACTTTTTATTTTATATTTTATCAAAAATTGGCAGTTTTAATAAAGACTTTTCATATTGAAGTATATTAAGACCTTGTTAAACATAAAAGCTCTCATCTGAGGGTGAGTAATTTTATAGAGTCGAAAAGTCTTTCTATTCTCTGATTACTTCTAACTGATTATCTAAAAGTATATTTTAAAAATAAAGAATTAAATCAATTCTTCTACATCCATATTATATTACACTAAACCATTTTTTATTTTATAAATTTAAATCTTTTTTTTTCGTTTAGGTGGATATTTATTTTTTATCTCTCGATATATATATTTTATGCTTTTTTAAGGCTGTATTTCTTCATATAACAAAACCAATTTATTTCATAAATTGAGACATTTATTAATGATCTAGAAAAAATATCTAAACAGAACTGGACATTTTATTTTGTATTTTTATCAAAAATTGGTTGTTTTAATAAAACTTTTCATATTAAAGGATATTAAGGTCCTGTAAAAATAAAAGCTCTGACATCATGACGAGTAATTTTATAAAGTTGAAAAGTCTTTCTATTCACTGTTTGCTTCTAATTGATTATCTAAAAGTATTTTTTTAAATAAAGAATTAAATCAATCTTATACGTCCATATTGTATTACTCTAAAACATTTTTTAATTTATAAATTTAAATCTTTTTTTTAGTTTATTTGGATATATAATTTTTATCTCTCGATAAATATATTTTGTTTTTTTAAGGCTCTATTTCTTCATATAAGAAAACTAATTTATTTTGTAAAGTATTTAATTTTTAATGATCTAGAAAAAATATCTAAATAGTACAGGACTTTTTATTTTATATTTTATCAAAAATTGGCAGTTTTAATAAATAATTTTCATATTGAAGGATATTAAGACCCTGTTAAAAATAAAAGCTCTCATATGATGACGAGTAATTTTATAGAGTGAAAAGTCCTTCTATTCACTGTTTACTTCTATTTGATTATCTAAATATATTTTTAAAAATAAAGAATTCAATAAATTCTTCTACATCCATATTATATTACATTAAAACTTTTTTTAATTTATAAATTTAAATCTTTTTTTTCGTTTAGGTAGATATCTATTTTTTATCTCTAGATAAATATATTTTATGTTTTTTAGGCTGTAATTCTTCATATAACAAAATCAATTTATTTTATAGATTGAGAAACTTATTAATGATCTGGAAAAAATTATGTAAGTAGAACAGGACTTTTTATTTTATATTTTATAAAAAAATGGCAGTTGTAATAAAAACTTTTCATATTGAAGGATATTAAGGCCCTGTTAAAAATAAAAACTCTGACATGATGACGAGTAACTTTATAGAGTTGAAAAGTCTTTCTATTCGCTGTTTGCTTCTAATTGATTATCTAAAAGTATTTTTAAAAATAAAGAATTAAAGCAATTCTTCTACATCCCTATTATATTACACTTTTATTCCGGTCACGAAATGGTTTTAAATTTGGTCTTTTCAAAGCGTCCGAAACAGGTGACATTCTCCGGAAAACGGAAAGATGTCAAAGAGCTACATCGATATCGTAAGCTATGCACGTCTACTTCTGGAGACAATAAGTGATAGCTCTATTTAAACCGTACCATTTATATTTCGACTGACAAAGGCACGCAAGGAAATGCCTTTGTTTCAGGTGACATTTAACGATAAATGATGTAAATTGAAAAATAATACGTTAAACAGAATATTAAAATCACTAGTTTAAATTGCAGGTCTGAAGTCAATGAAAGAAGATAAGAGAGAATATCCTGTTTTTGGGGTTTGAATACAAGTTTATTATCCTGGAATGTATACGTGAACATATGACATTTCACATGTATATATTTAACGGGGGCGTGACTCAATACATAGAGAAGTACTTTGAATATAATAGATAAGTGAATCAGTGTTGCATACTTGGAGACATTTCAGCTTATAAAATAATTTATTAATAATATTTAAGTAATATTATATAGTTTAAAATGATTTTTTTCAATAACCTTATATCAGAAATGGCTCCTGTTAAAAATAACCTGCCAGCTTTTCGATAAATTGGGACGTGATAATATTGATGAGTGATATATGTTTAAGTGAATGATATAGCAAAATATGTTATTTGTGGTGAAATTGTTTTCTTACTACTAACAAAATTTAAAGATACCATTCAAGACAGCAAAACATTTTAAAGTATGAGATGTATAATTTAATTATTTTTTTACTTTGTTGATTTTGTATAAATGTACAGTAATTTGAAGCCAAGAATTGTAGAAAAAATTGAAATGTGCAACAAGTTCTAGTAATATGACATAATTTAAAATGCTTTTTCATCAAACTATTATCAGAAAAGACTCATGTTAAAAATAATCTTCCAGCTTTTCGATAAAAGTGGAACGTGATAATATTGATGAATGATATTTGTTGAAGAAGTGAATGCAGTAACAAAACATGTTATTTGTGTTGAAAATTTAATATTATTGGTCTTCTTACTACTAATAACATTTAAAGATACCATTCATGACAGCTTAGAATTTTAAGTATGAGACGTATAATCTAATTGTCTTTTCTTTTATTGAATTTTTTGAAATATACGGGAATATATATCCATGAATTGAAGACATAAATTTGAAATGTACAACAAGTTCAAGTAATATGATATAGTTTAAAATGCTTTTTCAACAATCTATTATCAGAAATTGCACCTGTTAAAAATAAAATGACAATTTCTCGATAGAAGTGGGACATGTAAATATTGATGAATGGGATTTCTTGAAGAAGTGAACGCAGTAGCAAAACATGTTATTTATGTTGGAAATTTCCTGTCATTGGTCTTCTTATTACTAATAATATTTAGAGATACCATTCGTGACGGCATAGAATTTTTAAGGATGATACTTATAATCTAAATATCTTTTAATTTGTTGATTTTTTCTAAATGCAAAAACATTTGTAGCCATGAATTGAAGACATGAATTGGAAATGTACAGGAGTTTGAAGTAATATGATATAGTTTAAAATGGATTTTTAACAAAGTATTATCAGAAATAGCTCCTCTTAAAAATTAACTGACAACTTCTCGATAAAAATAGGAAGCGGAAATATTGATTACTGAAATTTGTTTAAGAAGTGAATGTAGTAGCAAAACATGTTATTTGTGTTCCAAATTGCACGTTATTGGTCTTCTTAATACTAGTAACATTAAGGAATACCATTCATGACAGATATCATTTTTAAGTATTAGACGTATAATCTAAATATCTTTTATTTTGCTGATTTTTTCTAAATGTAGAGGAATTTGAACGGCTTGAGACAGCTAGAAAATGTGCGCAATGGACGTATAATTTGCATTTAAGAGTTAACTTTCAGATATGAGTGAAAAGAGTTCAAGTCCTGAACACTCCTTTTAATAAAATATTTTGTGACTGGGAATATACATTTGAAAGAATTGAGATTGAAAAAATGCGAATTATTAAGAAAAATTATAAGTATAATAATTTTGATGTATATAATGTATATATGTATAAATATATATAAATAATATATACAGGGTGTCTATAAAAGAACTCCGGGGTTTTGAGGCAAAATATTTTAATGAAATAAAAAACATACATACATGTTTTATACATGACTGGCAAGCTTACATTTTCAAGTTTTTTTTAACACTTAGTAAAGTTCTATATGAGCCCCGTTAGTGGCACAGCAGAAGTCTAAACGGTATTCTACCTCTTCCCATGTCCTGGCGAGCATGTCTGGGGGGACGGTTGCCACACAATTGACTATTCGTTCCCTGAGATGTTGAACATCACGAATTTTCTCTGCATACACAAGATTCTTGATATGCCCCCAGAAGAAAAAAATCCAACCTAGTTCTGTCCACTTTCTCTTGAGACACACTCGGCTTACCCGGCGACTTTTGCTTCAAAACATTCCCTGTTTCCTTAAATGCACTGAACCATTGACGAATGGTTTTGTCAGAAGGCGGGTTAACACCATAGTTACGTCGAAAGTTTCTTTGTACGGTAACTACAGACTTCGTTTCTATGAGCCAAATAACACATTGAGCCTTTTGTTGCGGAGTCGCCATCATTTCAAATTTCGCGACGTCATTTCAAGGTCAACGCCCTGCAGCGCAGCCAATAGTTGATACAAACATTCCCAAATGATATGAGTAAAACTTTTTGAGCTACTCTTTTCAGAGAAATCGACTAAATTTTGCTATCTTTTATAGTTAGTGAGATATGAATTTTTAAAACCCCGGAGTTCTTTTATAGACACCCTGTATATATATATATATATATATATATATATATATATATATATATAAATAATATATATATATATATATATATAATATTATATATAACTTCTTATAAGTTTCTAAAATAGCTACTTTGTTGAAAGTTTGGAAAATGTGTTGAGAACAGAAAATTTATTTTTACTTTACGTTAATTATACTTTTCAAATAAACTGAAAGTTTGTATTGAAACAAGAATCTTATCATACGGAATTTTATTATTATATCTCTTTACAAGCAGCGTAACAAATAAAGCGAATGTATTCTGCTAGTATCTACATACCAATATGGCTGATTATTAGCATACATTAGTTTAAATATTACTGGATACAGAAATGCAAACGTTTGGAACATTCAATATTATATCCAGACTGATATTACTATGACCAAAATTAAGCAGACAAGAATACCATTTTATTTCTCAATTAAACATGATTAAAATTAGAAGAAAAAATATATTAAATCAAATATTTTTCTATAGAATTAATGCCAAAAGTAAAAATCAAATAAAATACAAAAATATTTCATTTGCTTTCTGTTATGCCAAGAACACCACAATTTAGAAGAAAAATATTTAATTAATTAAACATATTTGTTAGCGTAAAAATATTGCATTTAAATACATTGATGGAAAGATCCCTAACATTAAACAATAGTAAACTTTATGTTCTGTGAAATTTAACAAATTTTTCAATACTTTTTTCGGCTACAGAACTTGTAATAATAAAAAGCAAAAAGGTGTTTAAATTATGCTTCAACCTATATATTATCACATAATTAAATATCATTATTTCTAAAAATAAGTATAAATTATTTTTCTTGACAAATTTTTTTATTTTATGATATCTTACAAACATGTTTCTGCAAACTAAACTGTTTTTTTTTCTCCCTTACCTTTATTTCCTGTTGCTGGATAACAAGGTGATAAGAAACTAGTAAGTAACTGTTAATATAGTTTCTGCATTCTGTTTTGGTCCTTTATTGTATTAAATTTCATATTCTTAAAGAAAAGGAGCCATCTGGTGGACATTTTGGAATTATTATTTTCCTTTTGGGAGCTCATTTTTCGTACAGTCGATATACAAATCTTCGTTGCTTTCCGTAACCCGTTTGCGCTGTAGGATGTCGTTCATAAGGAAAGTTTAATTATATATATATATATATATATATATATATATATATATATATATATATATATATATATATATATATATATATATATATATATATATATATATATATATATATATATATATATATATACATATATATATATATATAATATATATATATATATATATATATATATATATATATATATATATATATATATATATATAATATATATATATATATATATATATATATATATATATATATATATATATATATATAATATATATATATATATATATATATATATATATATATATATATAATATATATATATATATATATATATATATATATATATATATATATATATATATATATAATATATATATATATATATATATATACATATATACATATATACATATATATATATATATATATATATATTATATATATATATATATATATATATATATATATATATATATATATATATATATATATATATAATATATATATATATATATATATATAATATATATATATATATATATATATAAATATATATATATATACACATATTAGTGGGAGCTGTCAGTGTATTACTAAAATATGCTGTCAAAGTTCTTTAAACAAATAAATAAAAACAGAACACTCATTCAAAATTCACTTATATTCACCGCAAAAGCGTTTTTTCAAATTTTGAAATTTAATATTATTTTTTTTCAATTCGTTTTAAAAGCAATGCTATAGTCTATTTAAGATTTAAAAATATTTATTTTAAATGTTTTCATTTTGACTTATATTTTTTGAATCCCTGAGCCTATTAAATATAATATTTTTTTTTATCAAACAAGATTGATATACACCTTATAAGTTTAGCTTGAACTAAGTCAATGAAATTATTACTAACCTCAGCAATTCATTTCTTTTCTTTCTTTTTTAGGATATAAACAGTAAGGACTACGAAAATGGAAATTAAATCTCTTAAGTAGTAAAATAAAGGAAACAAAATATTAATTTTATCGAAACAGAAATATACTTATCCAGTAATCGATTCATGCATAGGTCACCAACTTTGGATCATAGTCTACGAAAATGTCAAATGTTATAAACTTTCAATCCGTAGAAAATTCCATAAAACGAAGCGTGGGTCAGCATACAATAAGTCATATAAGCAGAGCCATGAACAGCTGATGCACAATGCTCGATTCAATGTGATTTACAAGATGTGGTAGAGTGCATGCTTGAAGATCTTGAATCTACGGCAAAGGCCTACGCCAAATAATATAGATAAACGTGTACATTATTTTGAATGAAATAAAATGCTATATAAAATGCTGTTCGTGCATTTTATATTATTTGTTATTTTGAATAAAATTCCGTCCGCTGTACCGGAAATGAGGTGCTACGGGAAATATTTAGGCAATGAAAATATGTATGTATATATGTATGTATATATATATATATATATATATATATATATATATATATATATATATATATATATATATATATATATGTTTGTGTGTGTATGTGTGTGTGTGTGTCTGGTGTTTAATTATGGTGTTTTCGGGCTCACCAAAAACGAGAGAGATTTACCAAGTTTTGTTACAAAAGAATAGAATCACCCGAAAATAATATTAAGATAGGCTTAATTTTGTTGGTTAGATTTTTAGATAAATACTATATATATTATATATATATATATATATATATATATATATATATATATATATATATATATATATAATATATATTTATATATATATATATATATTTATATTATTATATGTATATATATATAATTTACATACAGATATAGACAGATAAATATAAAATTATTTTAATGAGAGTTTATAATAGAAACTTATTATAATATATTTCTTTACGTCCATATTATATATAACATAATCTACTGCTGAAGTATTCTAATACCGAATCTTAGAAAATCCAATCAATCAGTTAATTCAGTGGCCACCTTTACAAAATGTTTTGTTCTCGGAATGAAATCATCCATCCCTTATCTTGACAGGATCAACAGTTTGATGGAGTTACACAAGTCTTAGTCGACAGCGCCAGGAGAACAATCCGTATTAGCTGGTCACTTTTGAAATTTTCTAAGACTTATCGTATTATCTCTTAAAGGGAACAGATAAATCCTGCTTTAAGGGAAGGAATTAGTTAAGCTGATAAGAAAAGTCGGCATTAATTTATTTTTAAGAAGGGATTGAGCTTCGGCCTTTATCTAGCGGGTTTTAAACAAGAATGAATCGTTGCTTTGAATTTTCTAACAAAGATTTATTTTTCTTTATAGCTAATCTTATATATCTTTATATATCTCTCTATCTTTATATATTATATATATATATTATATATATATATATATATATATTATATATGAATATATATATATATATATATATATATATATATATATATTTATATTTTATATATATTATATATATATACATACATATATATATTATTATATATATACATACATATATATAATAAATATATATTATATATAAATATATAATTTATAATTATATATATATATATATATATATATATAATATATATTTATTATATATATATATATATATATATATTGAAATAATATTAAATAAACATTTGAATTAAGTGATAATATTAATATGAATCAGAACCATAAGATGAATCATAACAATAAATTATAAATTATTAGGATAAAAGTAGCGACATTTCATATTACAATCCTATGTAAAAGTGTTGACAATCAATTGGAAAATTAAACCAAAAGTTAAATACAAACAACACAAACACGAAATACTTATACTTATTTGATTAACCCAAGAATAAATAAATACCTAGCCCTTGTGTAGAATAATGTATAATATTTTTTTACATCCGACCAAAGAACCACAAAATCAATGAAATTAATTGATAAATTATTTAAATCTATAGATACTATTATTATTCATTTATAATAAAAACAGGCATTTATATTTAATTAAGAAATATTACTTACTTATTACAAACAGTTCTTTATAAAACACAATTATTTTCATACATATGTTATATATATATATATATATATATATATATATATATATATATATATATATATATATATATTATATTATTTATATATATATATATATATTATATATATATATATATAAATATATATTATAATATATATCTATCAGAATGCTTAAGTGTAGGAAAAATATAAAAAATAATTTTAGATATTAATGAGGATTAGCATTTTCTAGTTAAAACGACTTTGAATTACAAAGTATGTATAAAAATCAGAAGCAATAGCTCCATAACTTCGTCATGTAATCGTAGAAAATAAAAGAAAATATTTTTGTTAGTCATATATTGATTTTCATTTTACAAATCATATGAATACTATCACATAATACATTGCTTTTTTAGACAAGCACGTTATTTTATAAACTTAAATAACAACACTGGAAGCCGTATAATAATCAGAAACAACCCAGTTGTTGAAAGAAAAAAAGTTTTGAAATGACATACTTATTAATAATTTGGCTTCTATACGTCAAAACGTATTCAAGTTATCATGTTCAAACACAAGCAAATACATATGATTGAAAACAGGCTTTTTGGACTTAGGGAGGTCCAAAATATGAAAATCAATCAAAACCTCGTCAAATATTTGAACATTAATAATACATTCTCTGAACTACGTGCATGTGGAAATAAAAATGTCAAATTTTACAGTAGAATCCAATGATTATTAACAAGTAATGAAATAGTATGCGCATGATTTCCTACGATGGGATTTTACCATGCGGAAAATGCACGTTGTTTTTTTATTTGTTACCTAACATAAAATTAAATAAATGAATATATAAATTGATGGAGAAGGACGAAATATCAAGCTAAAAACTGATAATATGTGTCGAAATTTATGCATCAAACAAAAGAGAACATAGATTTACGACGATGACCAGGAAAAGAAACACCTTTAAAAATTTAGATTTCAAAAAATATTTAAATATTTAAGATACCAGCGTGTCAGGAACTGCAAAGTAAATAATACTTGCAACATTATTTGAAAAAAATAGGTTAGATAATGCTAAGTTATAATCCATAAAAAAAGTAAGCAAAGATTGTGGAGTGATGCCAAATGCCAGTGCTTAAAATTATTTTCTAAAGAGTAAGGAATGTCGTTCTATTCGTGTGACTTTAATTCAAAACTGATCAGTAAAATTCCAGTTGCATAATCTGTATTTTTCTTCTATTTCATAAAATTAATTTAAAGCATTTAAAAAAAAACAGAAAGCAATATTAACTAAAAAATTATTGGTGGATAATTGATACAAAGGATATAACTTTATAGGGTAAATAGCACCATCATCATTCAATAATAATTCTAAACTGTATACATTTTCTTAAATAAACATTCTCAAATAATCATACACTGTAATTGTATTTTGTTAAATGAGTTTAGGTATTATTTATAAATATGTTTTATAACAAATTATTTAAAAATTTAAAGTAAAAAATTGTCAACTAAGTTTTTTATTTTGTAAGCTGCATTAGAATCCACAATCTTGTTAAAAACAATGTTATATAATATTCCGTTTTTATGTAGTGAAAACTGCTATATTTGAAAAATATTCAGAATAATTACCTGAAATTAAAAAATTTTAATTTATTGTAATGAAAATTGGAGCTGTTATGCCTTACTTTAAATCCTTGCATGGCAGTTAGAATATTTTAACTTACATATTAGTTAAGATGATGTATAATTTTTTTTATTCTACAAAACTATATCTATGAAACTCTAAAAAATCCTTTTTCCCTATCTATTCTGTAAAATAGTTTTTAAAAGCAACAGTTTTATAAACTACTCTGTTGCTTAATGTTTAAATGACGATTTTATTACGGTATAAGTTTCAGTACAGAATTTCTGCAGATGATAGTTACGTGATCATCAAGTGTATATACGTATATAATTCTTATAGTACAAAATGGTCTATAAGAGAACACTTATATAATGTCTGTTTTCAACAGTTTATGTTCCTAAAATAATAATTCCGTTTAAATGAATTCAATTTATTTAAGCACTTCAGTTCCTACAGCAATCTGTAAACAGTTTTAACTTATTGTATTAGTAACAACAATAGAAATGTACAAAAATGCGAAATATCTATATTAATAAAGAAAATAGCATATAAATATCCACTAAAAAGTGTAAATAAAAATTATCACTCCCACAGAAATAAAAAAAACAATTTATTTTTATTTTACTATGCTTAAGAATAATTTTGAAAATCTTGAATTGGTCCCTTGCAGTTTAATCCTGGACTAGCTATCACCATTTATTTCGATTAAAAAGAATTACTCCTGTTCCTTAAAAAACGAAGAAAACTATTTTGCTTAAAAACATTAAAGATTATTGTATTTAATAAACTAATTGCATATTGAAATTTTATTTTACCCATGTACGATAAAAATTTACAAAAGCAAATCATATGGAATATATCATATTGAATAAAATTATTGATTATAAAATAATGATTTTTAATCAAGTAGAAAACAATTGTACAAAACTGTGATTATCTACATTTATACAGTAAATGTCGTCTAAATGTCCATTAAAGCATGTCTATAATTAAAAATGATGACTCCTAAAAAATTAAGAGTAATCTATTTTTATTTCGCTATTCTCCAACATGATTTTGAGAATCCTGAACTAGTCCCTTGAATGTTTAATTCTGCACTAGCTATCATCATTTATTTCGATTAACAAGAATTACTCCTGTTCCATAAAAAACAAAAGAAAACTATTTTGCTTAAAAACATTAAAGATTATTGTATTTAATAAATTAATTGCATATTGAAATTTTTTTACCCAAGCGCAATAAAAATTTACAAATGTAAATCGTGTGAAATATATCATACTGAATAAAATTATTGCACATAAAAGAGAAATTTTTATACGCAAATATAATACAATTGTACAAAACTGTGAATTATCTACATTTCTAAAGTAAATACCTTCTAAATGTCTATTAAAGCATGGTTATAATTAAAAATGATCATTACTAAAAAGTTTAAAGGCAATCTGTTTTTATTTCGCTATTATTCAACTTGATTTTGAGAATCCTGAATTTGTTCCTTGAAAATTTAATCCTGAACTTCCTATCACCATTTACCTACATTAACAAGAAAATCCTCCACACTCTCAAAAAAACCTTAAGAACATGAAAAACTGGTGGATTTAATACACTTATTATACATTGAAACATTATTTACGAAAGGACAATAAAAATGTATAAGAGTAAGTCATATTGAATATGGCATACTCAATAAAATTATGGCACATAAAATAATAGTTTTATACTCAAATACAATACAATTGTACAAAA
>CM063498.1:75980944-75988444 GCA_032207245.1 Pardosa pseudoannulata
ACTGTGGATACTTCCAGCACCTAAAACTTGGCTATAATGCACAGGAAATCGAGTCACATTAATGGCATCTCTGAAGAGATATTCATTACTGTCAAAGCGCATGAATATAATGTCACTACTTTAAGACTTTAATAGAATTATCTTACAGTTTCGAGATCCAGTAATAATTTATTGCTCTAATTAACACGAGATCTGTAATTTACGCCTTTCTATTATAATATGCGATTTCGCATTCTCCCTCATTTGAACTTAGGTATTCGTTTCAAGAAACTTTTGATGGCTTTTGAAAGTTCGTGATTAAATTTAGATTAAATAGTTTAATTCTAAATTAATAATCCTCACTGAAATACAGGTTAGTTATTAAATACACTAATAAATCTTTTTTTTTGTATAATTTAAAACATTAAAATTTATTTTATCTATAAAACAATTCGTTTTGAACTAATTAATATGAGATCAGTAATTTACACCTTTATGTTATATTGCACGTGTATGTATTTTTCCTCATTTGAACCAAGATGTTTATTTCAAGGCACATTTGGTGTCTTTTGACCATACTTTCTAGAATATGGATTTAAATAGAATGAGTCTAAGTGAACATCTACATTCTCCCTCATTTGAACTTAGTTATTCGTTTCAAGAAACTTTTGATGGCTATTGAAAGTTCCTGTTTAAATTTAAATTACATAGGCTAATTCTAAATTCATAATCTTCACTGAAAAATTGGTTAGTTAGTAAATGCATTAATATATCTTTGTTTTGGTTAAATTTAAAATATTAAAAGTGATTTTTCTTATAAACCAATTCTTTTTGAACGAACTAATGTGAAATCAGTAATTTACGCCTTGAAGTTATATTGCATGTATATGTATTCATCGTCATTTGTACCACAATGTTCATTTCAAAGCACATTTTATGTCTTTAGACCAGACGTACTTAAATATGGATTTAAATAGACTGAGTCTAAGTAAACATCTGCATCCTTCCTCATTTGAACTTAGTTATTCGTTTCAAGAAACTTTTGATGGCCACTGAAAGTTTGTGTTTAAATTTAGATTATATAGGCTGCTTCTAAATTAATAATCTTCACTGAAAAATAGATTAGTTAGTAAATACATTAATAAATCTTTATTTTGGGTAAATTTAAAATATTAAAAATGATTTTCCCTATAAACCAATTCTTTTTTAAGAAATTAATATGAGATCAATAATTTACGCCTTAAAATTATATTGCACGTGTCTGTATTCATCCTCATTTGTACCACGATGTTCATTTCAAGGCACATTTCATGTCTTTAGACCAGACGTACTTAAATATAGATTTAAATAGACTGAGTCTAAGTGGGTATCTGCATTTTCTCTCATTTGAACATAGTTATTAGTTTCAAGAAACTTTTGATGGCTATTGAAAGTTCGTGTTTAAATTTAGATTAAATAGGCTAATTCTAAATTAATAATCTTCACTGATAAATTGGTTAGTTAATAAATGTATTAATAATTATTTTGTATAGTTTAAAATATTAAAAATGCTTGTCCCTATAAACCAATTCTTTTTGAACTAATTAATATCAGATCAGTGATTTACGCATTTACTTTATATTTCACATGTCTGTGTTCTTCCTCATTTGATCCAAGATGTTCAGTTCAAGACACATTTGATGTCTTTTGGCAGTACTTGTTTAAATATGGATTTAAATAGACTGAGTCTAAGTGAACATTCGCATTATCCCTAATTTGAACTTAGTTATTTGTTTCAAGAAACTTCTGATGGCTTTTGAAAGTAAATTAATATTAAATAGGCCAATTCAAAATTAATAATCTTCATTTAAAAATAAGTTGGTTAAATAAATACATTAATAATTGTTTCCTTAGATTTAAAATATTAAAATTGATTTTCCCTTAATAAAAATTCTTTTTGAACTAATTAATATGAGATCAGTAATTTACGCCTTTACGTTATATTGCACATGTCTATATTCTTCCTCATTTGAACCACGACGTTCATTTAAAGACACTTCTGATGTCTTTTGACCATACTTAAATATGGACTTCTATAGACTGGGTCTAAATGAATATACGCATTTTCCCTCATTCGAACATAGTTATTAATTTCAAGAAACTTTTGATGGCTCTTCAAATTTCGAGCTTAAATTTATATTAAATAGATTAATTCTAAATTAATAATTTTCATTATAAATAGGTTAGTTAAATAAATACACTAATAATATTTTGTTTAGATTTAAAGTATTAAAAATAATTTCCCATATAAAACAATTCTTTTTGAACTAATTAATATGAGATCACTTATTTACGTCTTTACTTTATATTACACATTACCATATTCTTCATAATTTGAGCCAAGATGTTCATTTCAAGGCACATTTGATATCTTAACTATACTTGTTTATATATAGAATTAAATAGACTGAGTTTAAGTGAATAGTCTTCCTTAAAGAGTCTTTTTACAAATAAATACAAACACTTTTACTTTAGTTTAAAATAGTATAATCGTCTCTATCTAGTATTATTGTGGATCATATAAATACATGTGTCCATCCGTATATCACTTTTCTACCTAAATACTACAGTAGACTCTAACCTAAGCATCTCTAATTTATGCGATTATCTCAAAAATACAACTCTTTTGTCTGTTACCAGCGAACCTCTATGGGGAATAATGTAAAACCAATATTACTTCAAAGCCTTTTTATTTTCTATGATTCTTTTTGGGGTTACAAATAGCTATTTCCTCCTTGAATGGCTATAATTTTGTGTAAAGCATGAAGTTTCTTTCAACTACTCATTGTTGAAATAATATTGCGTTACTTTTAATTTTTATTAAAAATTAATATTTTAACAATTATGTAACTGTCCACTTTGAATATAGTATTTTATCTCCCATTAAAACAAAATGTTTTTATAGGAAGTGCAGTAAAAAATGCGCAAAATTTAATAGGCGTGTTAGAAGATCCTATTTCCTACATAATACTTTTATAAAAATGGATAAAAGCTAAATGGTTTTGATAATATAAACATTTCTGACAAAAAAAAATCTTGCGTAAATCTCAGATTGTCCGATAGGGTTTTATGTAAAACGTACGATTGTGTTTATTCATTTATTTGATAATTTTTCTAAGTTCGATTTCCTTTCTTTCCATTATGATACCCCAGTAAAAATAGAGTGCGCATTCAACGGCCAAATATCAAGAAAAGATAAAGATCTCTTTTCATCTGTTTATGATGGATGGGTATCCGATGACGGTGGAATTGGCTTTTCATATGAAAATACAAATACTGGCTCGTGGATACTCATAGGACTACATCATCATTTTGTTTATCTTTATTGAAAATCTAGCGTAGTTACCACTATTGATTGCATGTAATCTCTACCACAACCCCCTTTCAGATATCTGTATCGAAGTCTAGAAGCCAAAATTCCTTAAAACATCAGAGCATAAGAAATGGATGTTCCTCGCTGAAAGAAATAGCTGTTTTGCATCAATTTATATGAAAAATAAATAAAAGTGTAAAATACTTATTGGTAAATATCGGAGTATTTGAATAAAAATTAGTTGATCAGTATACATTTTTTTTATATATATAGTGTAATAATGGATGTTCCACCTCGTTATAAGTGGGTGTTCGTTTAAATTTTTAAACTGATTAAAAAAATAAATATGAGTTTATCTTTCATAAAGATTCAAAATTTAGTGTAGTTAATTTGTATGCATGTAATCTCTACCACAACCCCTCTTCCAGATATCTGTATCGAAGTCTAGAAGCCAAAATTCCTTAAAACATCAGAGCATAAGAAATGGATGTTCCTCGCTGAAAGAAATAGCTGTTTTGCATCAATTTATAAACTGCTAAAAATAAATAAATTTAAGTGTAAAATACTTATTGGTAAATATCGGAGTATTTGAATAAAAATTAGTTGATCAGTATAACATTTTTTTATATATATAGTGTAATGAATGGATGTTCCACCTCGTTATAAGTGGGTGTTCCGTTTAAATTTTTAAACTGATTAAAAAAATAAATATGAGTAAACTTATCTTTCATAAAGATTCAAACATTTAAGTGTAAATTGGTTAATTTGTATAATATAATTTTGACCACAACCCTATTTTAGATACCTGTATCGAAGTCTGGAATCGAAAATTCCTTAAAACATTAGAGCATAAGAAATGGATATTCCTTGCTGAATGAAATAGCTGTTTTGCCTCAATTTCTAAATTGAAAAAAATTAATAAATTTAAGTGTAAAATACTTATTGGTAAATATCGGAGTATTTGAATATAAATTAGTTGATCTGTATAACATTTATTTTATAATTAGTACGTAATAAATGGATGTTCCAACTCGTTATAAGTGGGTGTTCCATTTAAATTTTTAAACTGATTAAATAAATAAATATAAGAGTAAACTTATCTTTCATAAAGATTCGAACATTTAAGTGTAAATTGGTTAATTTGTATAATATAATTTTGACCACAACCCCCTTTTAGATATCTGTATCGAAGTCTGGAATCCAAAATTCCTTAAAACATCAGAGCATAAAAAATGGATGTTCCCAACTGGAAGAAATACCTGTTTTACATCAATTTATGAATTGATAAAAATTAATAAATATAAGTGTAAAATTCTTATTGGTAAATATCGGAGTATTTGAATAAAAATTAGTTGATCAGTATAACATTTTTTATATATATAATGTAATAAATGGATGTTCCACCTCGTTATAAGCGGGTGTTCCGTTTAAATTTTTAAACTGATTAAATAAATAAATATGAGTAAACTTATCTTTCATAAAGATTCAAACATGTAAGTGTAAATTGGTTAATTTGTATAATATAATTTTGACCACAACCCTATTTTAGATACCTGCATCGAAGTCTGGAATCGAAAATTCCTTAAAACATCAGAATATAAGAAATGGATGTTCCTTGCTGAATGAAATAGCTGTTTTGCCTCAATTTCTGAATTGAAAAAAATTAATAAATTTAAGTGTAAAATACTTATTGGTAAATATTGGAGTATTTGAATATAAATTAGTTGATCTGTATAACATTTTTTTTTATAAATACAACGTAATAAATGGATGATACACCTGGTTATAAGTGAATGTTCCTTTTAAATTTTTAAACTGAATTTATTAATAAATATAAGAGTAATATTATCTTTCATAAATATTCAAACATTTATATGCAATTTGGTTAATTTGTGTAATATAATTTTAAACACTAAAGTATACGAACTTAATATTTTATAGTGATATAAAGTTATTTCATATCAATTTATAAAATGATTAAATGAATATTTATAAGTGTAAAATTATATTTGTTAAATTGTTAAATATTTTATTATACATTGGTTAATCTGTATAATATTTCTGTAAACACAGTTTACTCTATTAATATTAAATTATTTATGTCCTTGGTGTATACTCGAACTCAATTATAATAAATGGAGTGTAATTACATCTTAAAAATGTTGATTGAAAGCTAAAATAGTTTAACACATTATGTACAAAATGGGAATATATTTGTAAAATTCCCCAATCAAAATAAAGCGAGGAGAGACATTTCATAGCCCTATATCATCGTTTTCTGTCTCTTTATTTAAAATCTATAATAGACACTAATGTTGACTATATGTAATCTCTACACTGAAGCTCTTTTAAATATTTGTATAGGAGTATGGAAACTAAACCAGCTTTAAAATGTCAGAGTGAATGAAATGGATGTTTTACGTTAAAATAAATATATGTTTTGTAACAATTTATATGCTGATTATTTTAAAAAATACAATTCATGTAACACTAAATATTAAAAAAAATATTTAAATATTTGAATATAAATTGGTTAATATGCACTATATTTCAATATGCACAATTACGCACGTTACCATGAAGCCTCAATAAATCATTATCCCATCATTCGTTTTCCCGCATATATTGTTCCCTATTGACTGGTGGGGTTGAAGAGTAGGTCTACTTTGTTTACTAAACGAGATCTTAAATATTTACCTTAACCCTCTGACTGCTCAATTTGTAAACCGTAATCTCTTTAAAAATTCTGTATTTTTCTGTTGCATAGTTTAAGTATATATATGAATTGGAAAATTGAAATAATATTTTTTCTTGAAAAGGTTTTTTATATTGACTTTTATCTTGAGGTTTGGTTTGGTTTGGTTTAGAGTGCTACGGTCTACTTTTTGCAAGACGAGGGCTAATGAGATCGGGACCTACAGATTAAAGCCGATTCCGAAAGGCTATGAACATCCATGCCACTGTGGGATTCAAACCCACGAACACGGTACCGAAGGCCAGCACCCTAACCAATCGGCCATCGTTCGGTGCTTTTCTTTTGAGAAACTAAGCTTTCAGAAAAACTAATTTCAGATGTTATCACAAATTTATTTTGTAATAAATTTCAATTGAAATACAGTTAATTTCCATTTATAACATACTATTTATAATTCTAATATCTAATATAACTATAGCTCTAGTCATATAATTCTATTTATTACCTAATTAAATGTCTAATACTGTATATAATTTATTCCACTGGTTAAAGGGTGAAAAGGCGGAATATGCTTCTTAATAAAGGAAAAAAATTACATGCCCGCGAAAATCGCGGGATGAGCAAATTTTGCTACATTTAAATTGCCCGTGGAAATCGCGGGATAAGTAAGAGGGTTAAATCATACTCTGAACTGCTACAAAAGTATGTATAAATTTCAAAATATTTTTTAAATATTTAACATACTAAATATATAATATGTTTTTCATGTTAAAGGCTTCCAGTTAGTTTTGTAATAATTAATTTATTACACTTCTGTGGCATTTAGAAGAACGCGGAAATGAATTTTTGCATTCAAAAGGTTGTTACAAATTCATGAAGATTTTTAGCTTAAACATGTTTAACTAATATATAACTGCATATATAATTTCCTCTTCAAAGGTTACAATAAAATTAATTAATTTCAACAAGCAACTTAGATTTCATTTACCTCAAAATCTTACTTGGAACAATATCCCTCTTGAATGAGCGTTTTCAAACTGGTATAGTCATTCTTTAGTAAAATATTGAAATACATGTTTTGAATACAAATCATTTTAATAGAATACGAGTATCACGAGAAAAATTTGTAAAATATTTTGAATCTAACAGGATAAAATTCCATGCACATTTAGTAGAACCCTACGCTCAAAAGGGATAATAATTCACCAGTTAGAGAATAAATAATGAAAATATATTAAATTTTTTAATCTAAACTCTCATCCATGCAGCTGATTTTTATTAGAAAGGCAGAGGATGATAAGTTTAGGAACAGGACGTAAATGCGTAAAATTTCATGGGTAAAATATGTTATTAAAAATTTTAAATAATTTTCATAGTCGAATGATTAAAATATGTTAAATACAGAGCAATGTGATTAGAAACTTTCCTTACGATTAATTCCCTACCATTACCCGTTACGCAATGTAATAAAATG
>CM063498.1:75998444-76030944 GCA_032207245.1 Pardosa pseudoannulata
TATATATATATATATATATATATATATATATATATATATATACATATATATATACATATATATATACATATATATGTACATATATATGTACATATATATATATATACATATATATATATATATTATATATACATATATATATATATATACATATATATATATATATACATATATATATACATATATATATATATATACATGTAATAAAATATAAATATAAACATAATTTTTAAACATAACCATAATTAATTTATTGAGGCTTAGATTTAAGTTCTATTTGGCCGTAAAATTCTAATTTTAAATCAAGACTGGATGAACGAGATTACATATAAAAGAATAAAAGGACTATTTCTACACTTCAAACATTTTCTCTTTTTAAACGCTGATGCTCTATTTTTCTTTACAAATTTTTAAAAATAAAGAAAGAAATGCAGACATGAAAAAGTCTTGCCTAAACAACATTTTGTGACATTTCACTGAATCTAAACATTGTGTCACATCTAAAAGACGAATTTGTACTCCTGTATTTTATGTATAACTGAAGAACGAGTAGCAACGTGTATTTCGCTGGTCTCTATAAGTATCAGAAAAAATATATCCATTCAAGCAGAATTCGAAATATCTAACATACGTCGAATAAAATATAGCTTTGAATTCCAAGCTTAAATAGAGCGATTTTGTTTTTGTAAGGAAATTTATTTTTTTGTGATTTCTTACAACGTTTCAATCTGTTTTACAAGGATTTTCAAGCTGTTGCTACTGCACCTTTGATTTTAAAAAGAGATCTCAAAAGGAGAATAAAGATTAATTTTTCCGAGTAAACTTTTGCATGGAACGGTAAATGAAGATATATCTTCAGCATCTTCATTACCTTATTTACATTTTGGACAAAAAAAAAATTTACTAAGGAAGACCTCTTTCTAAATAAAGATAAAAAGGAATTGAAAACTTTTCTAGAGTGGAAGTAATTAAGTATGATACTTTTAATGTTCTGCATCTGTTACTTTCTGGGGAAACTCGGGCGTTTTAGCTCCATAACTCTTAACCAAAAATCTAGAACTAAGTCGAGATAATAAATCTCAGAACGCTTTCTTTACACTGGAAGATCAAGTGCAAGTTTTTCGGTTAATCGCACGAATGGGGAAGAAACCTAAGAGGCATGGCCCTAAAATGGTGTAGAATAACATTTATTTACCCCTTAACAGTTTAATTTTTTTTTCACGAATTCGACCTCAAAAATGTCACATATTTTTATTGCATATTTTTTTCCTGTTACATTTGTAAACTAGAAAATGTTATTAAAAGTAATATTTCTAATTATTTAAACATATATAACAACTATTTTACAGGAAGTAAAAAAGTGTTTTACTTGATTTTTCTGTCTCGTGTACTCCAGAAAGGTTTGGTTTGGTTTGGAGCGCTACTGTCTACTTTTTGATACACGAGGGTTAATGAGACCGGGACCTACTGCTTAAAGCCGATTCCGAACAGCTACGACCATCCATGCTACTGTGTGATTCGAACCCACGAACTCCGGTTCCGAAGGCCAACACCCTAACCATTCGGCCATCGTTCGGCATACCCCCCCCCCGAAAGGGAAGTTACGTTTACAGTTTTTACATATAAAATTAAAAATATTTTCGATTACAATTACTACATAATTATTTTCGAATGCAAATACTACAAGTACGTTTATTTAACCTGTTTTTTTTCAAAGAACAGATTTAGTGCTATAAATCTTGAAAGACGGTATGAGGCGTAGTCCAACTTCACAATCCGGACAAAAATACCTAGTCTTTTTAAATTCTTTTGTATATGTCCTTTTTGTTCAATGAACACACACAGCACTACTTTCCAGATCTTAGCTTTTATCTGTAGGCGGAATTGCTGTTAAAAAATATATTTTGGTCAGTATCCCAAAATCTCAAGCCGAAAATTCTAAAAGCTCGCGGAGGAATACAAAACCTATCAGAAATCCCACGCTTTTAAACCACACTAAATACATTTCGAAAACTAACATTTTGTGGACATATATTGGACTAATTTGACATTAAAAATACAAAACTTACTGCTAAAACAGTGAGAATTACAAAGAAATCAGATTGTCCGTAAGCCGTACGGGCAAATCATTAAAGGCACGGTAACAGCGCCCTTACGGTGTACGTGCAAAACAGGCAAGGGTTTAATATGAAAATAAATGTTTCTTCCCCCTAAGGAATAAAAATAGTTTTAAATCGTGTTCGAATTATTATAACATTACAAAAACACCAATTATCTCTTATGAGAATTGCTGGTCTGATTTGAATTATAGTAAATAATAATATAGAAAAATACTATACTTTTTAAAAATTATGTAGTTTATATGCAACAAGATATGCAAACTAATTAAGGTACAAGTAACAGTTATACACTACTTAACTTACACTACTCTGGATGGACTGATACTTTCTAGTAAAAAGTTTTTTGCCTTCTGGTAAATATGGATTAAAGATTGCAATGTACACACATATAAAATCAAGGAATTGATTGTAAGAAATTTCCGGAAGATGCTAAATGTTGTTTTGAAGTGTCAAATAAATATTTATCTTTGTTAAAAATGATGGAATATTTTTATTGAAAAGTGTTAAAAAAAGAAGACTAAATGTTTAAGAAATTGAGTTTTTATATTTTTAAGTAATTATATGACTAGAAATTTAATTCTATTTATAATACGTTATAATTTTCTTTCTTATATATTTGCACAGTAATAATCTAAATTTGAAGGTTGCAATGGCCTTGAAGTTCTCAATCAATACCTCTGGTGGTAGCAGGACAATCCTATAGGTCTTTTGCTTTGTTCCGGCTACATGATTACGAGAACCCACTTGAGCATAAGTCTTTTACTTTAAGTACTTTCACCTTTCGTTAAAACGAAAGAAGCACCCTTTTGCCTTAATACATGTCGCCTTCGGCTCAATCGTGCTTCGTTTGACCAAGTGGCATAAGACAACAACAACAATAACAAAATTTGCACAAATGTTTTCCCCACTCAATTTCTACAATATTTTAAAACGAGTCTGTGATTGACAATTAGCATATCTGTAAAAAATATCCAGACTATCTATGTATATATTATATATATAAATATATATAATATATATATATATATATATATATATATATAATATATATATATATATATATATATATATATATATATAAATATATATATATATATATATATTAATTATTATATATATAATATATATATATATATATATATATATGTATATATATATACATATATATATATATATATATAAACATATATATATATTATTATATAATATATTTATATATATATATATATATATTATATATATAATATATATATATATAATATATATATAATATATATATATATATATATATATATATATATATAATATATATATATATATATATATATATAATATATAAATATATATATACAATATATATATTTAATATATATATATAGATATAGATATATATAAAATATACAATATATATAAATATATTTATAAAAATATATATATATGTGTAAAACAAAATATTTCTCTTAAGCCATATGTAAACATTCATTATTATACATATTGTTTGTCGAAGAAGTATTATATATATAAAATAGAATAAAATTGTTCAAATAGAAATTTCTTCATTGATTTATAAACTTATTTTTATAATAACATTTTTCTCAAAACCAAAACCCCAATATTTGATTATAATAAATATAATAATAAATAAAATTATATATTGTATATAAGAGATATAGCAAATGGCATCAGATAATAAAAATATATATAAAAATGCTAGAATAATATATAATAAGAATGTCTCCTATTCAACCTTTCATTCTAGGGAAATCATAAGACTTCCATTATTTCTGTACAATGGCATGATTAAACAAAATGAGATTTAACTTCACCAGACTTGTAAGTGAGGTATTATTTAATTACAAAGCTATATAAAATGCTTACGAAAGAGGAAAAAGTTTTTAATAACGAGAGTAAATTATTTTTGATGCTTTTGAAACCATAAAAATAAGTTGGACTATTGTACATTCTAAAAATATATTTAGACAGTATTGTTATGTATTCCAAATATACCATACAATTCCAAATAGTTTTTCCTAGTTTCATCATTTGCTTCACCTGATCATAACTGCATCATATTTACAGAATATGTGTTGCTGGATATTTTAAATCGAAATTAGTATGGAATGCACAGAGTACATAAAATATGAAGTTCACGCTACAGAAAACAATATATAGCCTGCCAATGTTAGTGATAACCAAAAAATTTAAAGCATCATTAGAGGTTACTGGTCAGAACGTAAAACTGAGTGATAAAAAGTTTATGTGCTATTGTATGCAAATACACTACTATAAAGTGAAGTTTCATTATATATATATATATATAAAAAATATATATATATATATATATATATATATAAATATATATATATATATATATATAAAATATATATATATATATATATATAAATATATATATACACATATATACATACATATATATATACATTTAAATATATATACATATATATATATATAAAATATACATATATATACATATATATATATATATATATATATATAAATATATATATATATATATATTATATATATATATATATACATATATAAATATATACATATAATATACATATATACATATATACATATATACATATATACATATATATATATATATATATAAATATATATGTATATATATATACATATATATGTATATATATATATAAATATATATATATATATATATATATATATATATATATATATATATATATATATATATATATATATATATATATATATTTATATACATATATATATATATATATATATATATATATATATATATATATATATATATATACATATATATATATATATACATATATATTATATACATATATATATATATATATATATATATATATATATATATATATATATATATATATATATATATATATATATATATATATATATATATATATATATATATATATATAATATATATATATATATATATATATATATATATATATATATATATATATATATATATATACATATATATATACATACATATATATATATATATATATACATACATATATATATACATATATATATATATATATATATATATATATATATATATATATATATATATATATATATATATATATATATATATATATATATATATATATATATACATATATATATACATACATATATATATATATATATATATATATACATACATATATATACATATATATATATATATATATATATATATATATATATATATATATATATATATATATATATATATATATATATATATATATATATATATATATATATATATATATATATATATATATATATATAACTCTTAATTCTTATTTATATTGAAGTATCGGCCAAAAAGTATATTCCTGGGCAAGGGTTGGAAAATTATTGTATGTTGATCCTAATAATATAATTGTAACTAATAGCAAAATTTTAAAAAATTGAGTTTAGGACATATACAGTTTAAAAAATGACAATCTATTATACCTGAAATTCCAAAATCGTTCCACGAAAACATAAAATTCTGAACTGCCCTAATATGATGCTTGGAACTAATGCGTTAAATAATGGGTTTTCCTATTTGATAGGCATCTTTCCATAATTTTGTTGCTCAATGTAATGTTTGAAGCAATTGAAAAAAGGTAAATATTTTCATATATTGAATGTTTAAGGATGTATTGTAGTTACGGGGGGCAGTTAGCTGAAAATCCAATATTTAGATATATTCAACTGTGACTCATTGAATCAATAAAAATGGTATATTTTATACTCTACGGTCAATTTATAATATCAATTTCTTACATCACGAGGTCCACTTGAACCAGGATTTACCTTATCATCTGATCCGTGTATTTTATCTTTGTTTTTTTATAAATTTACTATTGATATGCTATTGATATTGCATAAACTTCTACAAATACTTTTAACTCTCCCAATATTATGCTTGGAATTAATAGATTAAATGAATTTAAGATTTTCTTCTTTGATAAGTATGTGCCCATATTTTTGTTGCTCAGTGTAATGTTTGCTTCAATTGCAACTAGTAAATATTATTATATTTTGTATATTTAAAGGTACTGGAGTTATTTCCGGGAGACAAATGAAAATCCAATATTTAGATATATTTAACTGTGAACCATTGTATCGATAAAAATGGTTTAGTTGATAGATCTACGTCCATTTATAATACAAATTTCTCAAAACACAAGGTCCACTTGAACAGGGATTTACATTATCAGCAGGTCCCTGTGTTTTATATATTGTTATTTCTTTATAAATTTATTGTCGATAATAAAGCTTTACAATTAATATTAGTAATAGTTCTAAAAATTGTTTAACCAAATAATTTATACATCATTAACATTTGTAACAAAAGTCAATGTTTCTGATTGTTATCTCACCTTAACAGTTATGAAATATTCGACTTGATCTGCTCAATATCAAATTTAGTTGCAATTAATAAGCTACAAATCACGTCATCAGATCATTTTGTTTTTAAAAGAATTCTTAGTAGTGTATAAGTTTTATTGGACTGCAAAGATTTGTGAATATTATCTGGTCTGGTAGTCCCAGACAGTGTAGTTATCGTCGAGTGAATGCCAGTAGTACCTTAAGTGTTAATAGGGGATTTAAAGGCATTTTATGGATGAAATATGGATAATATTATTACAGTATTTTATTTTCGGAGATCGCTTATGAAAACAATTAATATTGAAAGGACTAACAGGTATCCTCTAAATAGAGTCGACACTATTATGTGCAAAAGTATTGTTCATAAAGCATTTTGAACTATGCAAATCAAAGTATCTAAGTGGTGATGAACACAATGTCCGATGGACGTCCAGATAGAATCATGGATGTCGACCGGATGTCTTACAGAAGCTACCTACTGTCAACGTAATTATAAATATTTTGTGAGAAAAACATATAGTATATAATAAGATAGCTTTTTTGAATGCTCATGATTTAAGCTTTATTTTACAATTTAAATGCTATCTTCTGAATAAAAATGGCTATAATATGTAGAAAGAATTGAGTAGGGACCATTATACACATGTTTAAAATCTATTTATTTTTAATAAATGATTTTGATCACTTTTAATATTTTACTAACAAATTTGAATGAGTTTTACATAAATATATTACAAATGATATAATAAATTTTAAAGTAAACAAATTATTAAAAATTCTGTTCGAAAGTGTAGTGAGTGTTGTTTTAAAGCAACAGAAATTATATCGATTGTTTCCACAACACCATTCAATGAAAAAGAGTTCATTATTTGGCATTAATTCTAATTGATGTAGAAAATCTTGTAAACAAAATATTTGTTTAATTGTGGCATCATGGTTAAACCGTATTACATTTCTATAATGAAATACGTTTGGTATAAATATTTGAAACTAAACAGTATTATTTATAAAAAGAACAAGTAAAAACTAATTCTAATATATTACATTAATTATATCAAGTTAAATATATTTAATTAATTATATTAAATTAAGTTAATATATATATATATACACTATTTTAATTGATATCAATAACACCATTACAGTTATAGAAGACAAGGTTTACGGCGTAACCAAGAGAATATACATCACATTTAATTAAAACTGCCTATAATGCAATAATAAATTGAAATTACTTGAAATACATTAAATTAATTAAATTAAGTCAATTCAAATATACTATTTTAATTGATATCTATAACACCATTATAGTTATAGAAACAGTGGTTTACGTTGTAACCAAGAAAATATAAATCACATTTAATAAAGTCTGCAAACAATACAATAATAAAAATTTATATATTTGATATCCTTGAAAATCAAAACTTTACCCAGATCCACTGTAATAATTTGAAAATTGTTAGAAATTCTTTCAAACTAGGATACACAATCTAATAAATATGTCAGTATGCAGAAAGATTATTCTGGTTTACTTTGAAATAAAATATTAATCCTACAGAAAAATTTATAGAATTTCTGTGCCATTCTTACAATACAATACATGCTTATCAAAAATTGTTTCAGGAGCTCCTGAAATGGAATTCAGTAAATGGAAGTACGAGATAAGTATCTCTGCTTCTTCCGAAAGTGTCTAGACAGAGTAAAGGAAAAACAATGCTATCCGCATTCATTTGTCTGTTATGTGTATTGTATTCGGTAAGAGATGAGAAATTATTTTTCTTCTGATTAGGTAAACTTTTATGTTTGTATAGGTAATGCTGGGGATAAGGAAAGAATTGCTATTAATTCAATGAACTTCAGGCGTTATAGCATAGGTTTAAATGAAATTGTTAAAAAGTTCCAGCTTTCGTTGTTATTACTTTTGTACATTGCGAAATGGTAATTTGTTGTCAACGTGGATACTGTGGATATGTTCAACTAAATAATGCAAATTTATTTTCGCTTCCTCTATAAAACAAATAGCTTCAAAGCTTTTCGATTCGGTATATTAAACAGGAAGGGATGAATATATATTTGTTTTGACATGTGAATCTTTGTATTTCATAAAATTTTTGTATCAGGAATGGAGTTTATGATGATAAGTTTTTGTTATGTTGAGTGAAATTTATGACTTATTCAAAATATGATATGTACTGGAGAATAGGTATGATTTCTGTTAAATTATTAATTTTTATGATTTCAGAGATAGTGCAAAATTTATTCCTATTAAATATATTATAAAATTCTCACAAAAATAAGTTTGTGAAATATTTTTACCGAATATTTATCCTTTTAAGTACTGTGATTCCAAAATAAAAGCTCAAGTGAGAAAACAAAATTTAAAGATTTAAAATCTGTTAAATTTATAAAAAAACCATCATAATAATTTTATTACTTACTGTATCTGCAGCTTGAATATGTATGTTAAATATGAAACATAATACAGTTTAAATTAAATATACGAAATAAAAGTATTGGCTATTATTTGAAGGTTAGTTCCTAGAATACGTTTCATGAAAACTGAAATATTTTTAAAGCAGATTTGCTTGCAAAATCAGCTTATTTAAAACGAGTAAGCCTTAAATTTTTTTTAATTATACTAGAATTGTCAAAACATATTTTTGATAAAATTAAAAATCTATATTTTCCACTAATTTCGAGATTTAAAGTGTAGCTATCCTCTCTAACAAGACATTCTATAAATATTAGAGAATGGTTCTATAAATATGAACAAAAGTAGGGAATATTTAGGTCTAATATTGTGACCGTTTAATCACCACCGGGAGTTTTTCTCTTAAAGAAAGAGAAGGCATCTTTTAAGTATTTTCCAGATCAACATTTATTTGACAGTCAACTTTTAAATGCAAATGTGACATATACTGAGGAATAGGTATGATGTCTGTTAAATTATTGTTTTTTTATAATTATGGAGATAGTGCAAAATTTATTCCTACGTCTATTAAATATATCATAAAATTCACGTAAACGTAAGTTAGTTAAATATTTTTTTACTGGATATTTATTTTTTTAAGCACCATAAATCCAAGAAAAAGCTCAAGTGAGAAAACAGACTTTAAAGATTTAAAGTATGTTAAATTTGTAATAAATTATCATCATAATTTTATCCCTTACTATATCTGCAGCTTGAATATGTATGTTAATTTTGAAATATAATACAATTTAAATTAAATATTTAAATAAAGTATTAGCTGTTATTTGAAGGCTAATTCATTGAATATATTTCATGAACATTGAAATATTATTAGAGCAAAATTACTTGCAAAATTGGCATATTTAAGTTCCAAATTTTTTCTAAATATACTAGAATTGTCAAAAAAAAATATTTTTAATAAAAATTAAAAATCGAAACCTTCAGTGAAATTTGAGTTTAAAGAATACCAATCCCCTCTAACAAAACATTCTATAAATATTAGACAACGGTTCTATAAATATTAGACTGTGGTAGGGAATTGTCTAATATTGTGACCGTTTAATCACCACCGGGAGTTTTTCTCTTAAAGAAAGAGAAGGCATCTTTTAAGTATTTTCCAGATCAACATTTATTTGACAGTCAACTTTTAAATGCAAATGTGACATATACTGAGGAATAGGTATGATGTCTGTTAAATTATTGTTTTTTTATAATTATGGAGATAGTGCAAAATTTATTCCTACGTCTATTAAATATATCATAAAATTCACGTAAACGTAAGTTAGTTAAATATTTTTTTACTGGATATTTATTTTTTTAAGCACCATAAATCCAAGAAAAAGCTCAAGTGAGAAAACAGACTTTAAAGATTTAAAATATGTTAAATTTGTAATAAATTATCATCATAATTTTATCCCTTACTATATCTGCAGCTTGAATATGTATGTTAATTTTGAAATATAATACAATTTAAATTAAATATTTAAATAAAGTATTAGCTGTTATTTGAAGGCTAATTCATTGAATATATTTCATGAACATTGAAATATTATTAGAGCAAAATTACTTGCAAAATTGGCATATTTAAGTTCCAAATTTTTTCTAAATATACTAGAATTGTCAAAAAAAATATTTTTAATAAAAATTAAAAATCAAAACCTTCAGTGAAATTTGAGTTTAAAGAATACCAATCCCCTCTAACAAAACATTCTATAAATATTAGACAACGGTTCTATAAATATTAGACTGTGGTAGGGAATTGTCTAATATTTTGACCATTTAATCGCCACCGGGAGTTTTCCTCTTAAAGAAAGGGAAAGCATCTTTTAAGCATTTTCCAACGCAGCGTTTATTTGACAGTCAACTTTTAAATGCAAACCTCCGATATTTTTACAACCTCCCGGTATCTGCAGGCAAAAGGAAAGATATACACGAACAAAACGAACTGTCTTTTGTATGTTTCCTTAATTTTCTTCCAAAGATAACACCTCTGGAAGAGGCGAATTTTCGATGGATACATCAAAAAGTTTTGTACTTTTAGGGGAATTTATTTTCTTCGGATAGGACTAGAGTGGTTACTTCTTCCGCTTCATTTGTCTTTGTTCTTTGGCCCCTTTGGCCATTTCTTCTCCTTTTGACCTACTTCTTTAGAAGAAAAGCCTTCATTATATGTTATGATTTTTATAAAGGTTTATTGCGAAACAAAGAACGATGTTTTGAAATTTTCTTATGTAAAGAAAACTTTTGAAGATAAAAATTAATAAAAAAAAGACTTCCTCTATTGATATAAGGGCTTATAGTCATTTTTAGATTTCAGATTTAACGGGTTTCATGCAGCCTATAGGAAATATATATATATATATATATATATATATATATATATATATTATATATATATATATATATATATATATATATATATATATATATATATATATATACAAAAATGTAGATTAATAAAATTATACAAATATTTAGTACATATTGAATCTGTGTTTAATATTTAAATGTTATAAAATTATACTTAATTAATTGTAATAAAATACAGATAAATTGACGAAGTAAATTACAAAATACATTAAATTTATCTTTAATATTTCACAATTTTTAAGCACTAGATTATACTGAAATTCTTCTCAGTGTGTACAATTGTATTACCAAGAGAATTAATTAATATTATTCAGACAATAAAAAATTGAGCTATTTTAAGGACTAATTACTTATTACATACTAATATTATTTGTATATCACATATTTGTATTATAGTTATTAAACATCTTATATTAAAAAACGATGTATTTGTTTAAAATTCGATCATTAGAAGGAAATTTTTCCATAACTATAAATGATTAATATTTGTTCTTGTACTTTTTTTAAATTAAAAATTGTAGGTCTAAATATATTATCAATTAAATTGCGTATACAATATTTTATTTCAAAATTTTTAAATTTTTCGTTAAATTAAATTAAAACAAGTCATTTCTCAATTCTATAGGAGTTGAAACAGATCTTAAATATTTATCATATTTTTCATATTATTTTATTGTTTTGAAGATTTATGGTATATCAAAAAAGCCTTCAAAGTGCACAAAGAATACTTTTGAAGGTATGAGATTAATTAAAAGGATGGTGGGACTTACAAAACATTTTCATAAATCTTTAACTAAAGTTATGAAACTTTGTGCACATTTGAATTTGCGTATGAGAAAATTAATCAGAGTAAAATATTTTCCTACATAAGTGACCATTTTAAAAAGATTTAATATTATTATTTTTTTAATTTTTAAATGTTCCCTGTTACACTTTTCAAATAATCTTATAAAATGTTTGCCTAATATATCTAATATATTTTATATTAAATTTGCTTATCCTTTTTATATTTCGAGTTCATATAGATTGTTTAACTTATAATAGTCTAAATGTTTCACATACACTCAAATTACAGATATAAATATAAATCGTGTGATTTGACTATCCAATCTATCGTCAAAATAAAACTTCATAATGATTCAAACTTATATTAAATTATTCACAAGGCAAAATTAGACAAAAAATATTGAAAATTACCAGCACAGTTTTAAAAATCAACACAATTCTGTTAAAATTTATCCAATTTTTAAGTAGTTTATTTAGCAGATATTATGATATGAGCTTAATATAAATTATTCCAATGTTCAAAATAAATTTCAAAAACATATGAAGTGAGACATTCTTTTCTAACGTAAATACCAGGAAGAAAAATTTAAAATAATTTCTATGATTAAATATATAAATATTTAATTTCAACTTTATATCATACTAAAGAATTTAAAGAATTTCAGATGAATTCATGGGTATAAAAGAAGTGAAGTTCAATATTTCTGTTTAGATAAAGTAAGAAAGAAAATATTAAATAGTATTTTCTAAATTACCAATTCAACTGAAAATTAAATGCAGTGGTTGTAATGTCTTTATACGTTTTATAAAAAATGTATTTAAATGAATTTTTCTGAGTATTCTATTTGTAGATACATTTCATAAATTTTAAAATATCTCCTTTGCACTTTTAACCCATGTAGTATTTTAAAAATGATGAATATACATTACATATCATATAAAATAAAACAAATTAAGAAATATTTATCTAAAGATATAATTTCTACTTAAACTGCAGGAATTTTTTATTTCAATGTATAGATTTTACCGTACATTTTACTAAACATCTCTACTTTTGCGAATGTATACATTATTTGTTTCTGAAATATTGCAATTTTATATTTCCATATAACTGTGTAATTTAAAAAAATGCACGTGAAATATGCCATTGTATGTTTTAAAATTTTTAAAATATAACATGTATATCATATATAACTGTATCACAATTTTATTATAGAAATTGAAGTATTAATGAGTAATATAAATAAAATATTTTAAAGAATTGAAGAACATATTAAAAAATGAAGATGTATCTCTTTTAAGAATTCTACAAAGATAAAAATTTCGAATTTTTAATAATATAATTCAAAAGAGAAAAGTTTCACAATTTGCTTGTTATTAAACATTTGGTTGATAATAACGTTATTATAAGAGCAAATTCAGATTAAACTATTATGAAATAATTCACTGGAGTTATATAACTACGCATTGATTCATTTATATTCAGTTAGGTAAAGAATGATAGAAATATTTTTTTCAAAACTCCTAACAATACAGTATTTGAAACATTTTCAGATGTATAAATTGTTAGATTGCGTACAATAAAAAGAAATATAACAGAACTAGCATCTCTGCTTTATGGATTATTGGAAAAATTTTAGTATGTGTTGAAATTTTGCTAACGCTGTTGCCAGGAACACAGAGCGGCTCTTTGTAGTTTAATGTCTTTGTATTTTTATTGATCATCAGGAAAAACATTAAAAATGTTCAATTATTCCATTCATGCAATTTTTTTGAGGTTTTCAGCTACACGGGAACAATAAATTGATTTCATATTGGGAGTTGCATTTACTGAAACTTATCATTTATGTAAACAATCTTTCAGCTAGAAAACATTCATCTTAGGGACATTGATTTTAAAATTATAAATGTGGAATACATAAATATAAGATAAAAGATTTAAAAATATTCTATTATTCCATTTATGCCAGTTCCATTTTTAAGGGTCATTTTTTTTTTAAAATAGTTTTCTTAATTTTTTTAAATCTCCTACTAAATGTATAAATGTGACAATATTTCGAATGTGAAACACTAACTGTACAAAAATTGTTCACATTTTCTGAAATATACAAACTAAAATTAAAAATTAAAATTGTTACATTTTCTTTATATTAAACAGTAATTAAGTAAAATTATCATATCTGCAATAGCGTTATTAAATTTAATATTAAAAGCTTAATGAATTTTTATATCTTCTATGAAGAACTTTTCATTGATACTTGAGTTACACTTAAGAGAAATCCCAACGATGATAAAAATAAAAAACTTAAAATTTATATTATTTTTTCTCTTTTAATTTTTTAAAATCTTTATGATGACAGTTTACAATTATTTTAGTAAAACCATGATTGTAAAATGCATAAATTAATAAGTACAAATTATAAATTAATAAGTAAGATTCTAACATACATAATTGAATATTAACATATTTCTATGAATCTTTGATACTGTTTCTGACATCTCATGACTGTATAAAATACCAAAATGTTTAAGCGTAATATATGTTTAGATGTCATTTGTGCAAAATCAGTAAAATATGTGTTTAGTAATTCTAATTTTAAACAGTTTCTTAATGTGAAATATGTCTAATTTTGCGATAATTTTTATTTATTAATAATCGTGTTTTCCTAATATGTTTAAGGTTTTTGAGATAATAAAAAATAACTATCATAAAAGCTAAAGTTGGAAACCTCGACTTTTTAAAGTAGTAAAAACTTATAAATAAAACGATTATTTATAAAATGATTTGACATCGACTGGTTTGTATTTAATGAAACTAATGAAACAGTTTAACTAAACAGTTTTACATAGAGTCGTTTATCACAAAATTATAAGCATTATGCATAAAAGTAGAAGTAATTGGTATAAAGTTTTTGGGAAGTATTAAATATTTAATATTTTGTATATTAACTAAAAACAAATATTTTACTAAAATTTACATTTTATATAAACATTTTACCAAGGAGAAAAAAATTCTACCTTACGGACATTTTCAAATTTTTAATTTTGTAATGAAACATTTATAAGTTTTGGGATTTGCGAGGGGAACTAGGAAATATTATTTTATATTTTAACTAAAAAGAAATATTTTACTCAAACTGATATTTTATATAAACAAACGACCATGGAGAAAAAAATCATATCGTAATGATATTTTCGAATTTTAAAATTGTAATTAAACATATATATTTTTCAATTTGCTGAGGAATTTGCTGAAAGAACTCGGAATATATTAACTTTGTATATTAACTGAATTTATTGATCTAAAAATAATCTGCACTAAAATAATTATAGTAAATTAAAAAAAATTGATTTCGAATTTTGAAATTAAATACATGAATACTATGAATAACACTTTAATGTTTTTATATAGTCAAGGGTTTTATTTTATATATTCCTTAAAAAATACATTTATCCTTTATATGAAAAATCAACAGTGTTAAAGAATTGAAGTTTGTTTTCTTGACTTCTAATTTAAAAACTAGGGCAAATACACAAAAAACGGGTTAAACTGTGGGAAATAGAAACATTTGTGTATTAATAATAAATAAATATATTATTAAATTTAACCATATGTTGTATTAACATTATTTTATATAGAAAAGCCCCATAGAGTAGATAAATAAGTATTTTTAAATATGACAAGTGAAAGTTGTAATTAAGCAGATAAAGTTGTGCAAAACAGTAAACATTTCACTATTTATTTCCATAAAGATACATTTTACTGGAAATTATCATTTATAAGAACAATTTACTGTGGAGAAAGATATCTTAAAAATGTAATTTGAACATTTATAGGTAATAATTTAAAAGTATTGGGATAGACATTCTTGTATTATTATATTCTGAACCATATAATATATAAACAAGATATAATATAGAAAAGCTCCATCAAAGAGATAAATATTTAGTATTTTATTAATATAACAAGTGAAATTTGTAATTAAGAAGATAAACTTAAAAACAGTAAACATTTCACTATTTATTTCTAAAAAGATACATTTTACTGGAAATTATCATTTATAAAAACAATTTACCATGGACAAAGATATCTTTAAAATGTAATTTTACCTTTTGTAGGTAATAATTTAAAAGTATAAATATTCGGATAAACATTCTTTTATTATTATATTCTTAACCATATAAAGATGTAAAAACTATATAAAGATGTAATAACTATATAAAGGTGTAAAATATAAAAGCCAAATCGAGGAGATAAATATTTAGTATTTTTTAATATAACAAGTGAAATTTTGTAATTAAGCAGATAAACTTAAAAACGGTAAACATTTCACTATTTATTTCTATAAAGATACATTTTACTTGAAATTATTATTTATAAAAACAATCGTCTATGGACTATAAAGATATCTTAAACATGCATTTTGAACTTTTAAATGTAATAAGTTAAACGTATAAACATTGGGATATACTTTCTTGAAAGTAGGAAGAATTATTTTCTGTATTGACTAAAATAAATTTTACTGATATTTTACTGTTATATGAAATATCTACCATAAAAAAGACTTTTATAACATATATTATATTGTAAAGAATTTTATAAACAAGATTTTGTAAATGTAATATTTTAAACATTTTGTTTATTAGGAAAAACTTTGTGGGTAGTATAGAGTATATTTTTTTTAAATGTAATTGAACAAATGCAGTTAAACCTTAATTATAATGAAAATCTCACCTAAATTATATAGTTTTCGAATCTATAAAATTTATATGATGTGTTAAAGTCATAAATATTGTGATAACATCTGAGTGAAAGAATATTGTTTTGCATGTTAACTGAAAAGAAATAGTTAGGATATAGATAACAGAATATATATTATAGCAATTCTCCTGCGACAAACTTTTACTAACATATTTCTTGACTTCAAAAAATTGCGTTATTCTTTCTGGTTTTATCTATTATTCAGATATAGAGAATACTACAGAAAAAGAAAATGCAGCTGAAATTGTTTTATCTACTTCGAAATAACATAAAGGTAGCAGGAAAAATTATAAATTACAGAAAAAGCACTGATATAATGTATGGAAATAGTAAACTTAGTTTGTTATGAGTAGAACTGAACCACAACCAGAAACGCTTTGAATAAATATTCCATTCAACTTTATTCTGTATCATTTTGGATACAGTAGAAACTTTTACCTATTTACGTTTTCTTTAGTATTCTATTTAATTTTAACATTGTTTTGTTCCGCATAACGTAGTATTATAAACTCCGATAATGCTAGTTATATGAATAATATCTTTTAAAATTAAGACTTATTATAGTTAAAAAGACAAAAGGTACAGTTTAACATATTGTATCTTACATATCTTTTTCTCATATACAGTGGCCCAACAAAGGGCAGAGTTAAGGGGAACCAAGCCCTTCTCTTGATAAATATTTTATTCTCAAATCTTATTTTAGTTATATAATCACCACGATAAAAATAATTTATTATTTTTGTAAATATTAAAATAAATAATTACATTGTTGGCAGTAGATTGCAAATGCGTAACTTACAGTCATAAAAGACATTAAAGGAAATATGAACACAAATCAATATCTTAAGTATATTGTGAGTGAAAATGTTGTCCAGACTCTTTTTTAGTGTTAACGTGTTTTAGTGAAACATTTGAAGCATAGATATTAAAGTAAAAAAATATTTACTACTGTGAAACATATAGTATTGCTTTATAAGGTAAACTACGGGATTGTCTAGATTTTCAAAAATTCATGTGTAAAAATAAAATTGCAATCCATTTTTACCGAGAACAACTTTAGAAGTGACTGCTGTTAATATTAATTTTTATTTCCTAGTATTGGAAACAAAAGCTTGAACGTGATATTGAATCTGAAGAGTCTTGAAGTACGGTTTGGTTAGTAGTCCTCTCCAATCAGAAATTCTGCTTGCATCACTCTCTTTCTAACACTCATACATATACCAAAAAATTATAGGTTTATGAATATTATTTATAGATATTAATCTTGAGTACGTGCGCGGGACCTCTAACGCCCGAGCTTTATAAAAGCCTTCTACACGAAATCACCCAATTGAAATAAACTCCGCAGATTTTTAGTAGCTTTCTGATAGGTCTTCTAGACCCCATTAACATGCATTTCCGTATTTTTCTCTGAATATTTTTCTGAAAAAGGAATGATCTTAATTTATTCTGGTTCCATTGATATATACAAAATGTACATAGACTTTTGCATTTTTATTTAGTGTTTGTGGTCGGAGAAAAAGATGCTGTGAAATATACATTGTTATTGGGTTAAAATAATTATATATAGACATCAAATACAAAGATGATTTTTAAGTTTATTACTTGTTAATGTCTTTCGGTTTGTTTCGGTATGATAATGAAGTTAGTTATACAGATATAAATATTTTTAAAATTTCACACTTCATATAGTCCGAAATATATTTTAAATTTTTAATGAAGAATATATAATATTATTTTCTATATATATATATATTTTATATTTTTGTATTGATTTATATATATTTTTATATACATATATATTATATATACATATACATATATACATATATATATCTATATATATATATATATATATATATATATATATATATATATATATATATATATATGTATATATATATATATATATATATATATATATATATATATATATTATATATATCTATATATATATATATATATATATATATATATATATATAATATATATATATATATATATATATATATATATACATATATATACATATATATATATATATATATATATAAATATATATATATATATATATATATATATATAGATATAGATAGATAGATAGATAGATAGATAGATAGGCAGATACATAAATAGATAGATAGATAGATAGACATGTGTATTTATATATAACTATGTGAAGGGAATGCTTACTATTTTTATGTACAGGTAGAGTAGTTAAAACTTAGTATCTGTGTGGACTGAAATCTTTCTTTAAAGGTTTGAATCTTTATTATAAACTCCCATAATCATTTTTATTAAGTATTAATAAATTAAAATTTTTCTTTCAGAAAAGGGTATTTACCATATTAAGGAAGACCTTGTTACCTGGATATAAAAATTGTTAAAATTCCCTAAGGCAACTTAAGCAAAATTTTATAATTTTAATTATTTGATAGTTAAAGTACAGTACATAAATGCTTTATTTCTCTGAATTTGAAAGCACGACGATACGATTATAACCCAAGCAACCATTTTTATTTTACCTTTTCGTTTTAATTATTCACATATAAAGCAAATGCAACTTTAATGCTCCGGTAGGTATTCGTTAATAATCATATGTAACGTATAAAAACACCGTATCCGAACAAAGCAAAATTAGCTGCACTTTTTAGAGTAGTTCATTCCTCTTATTTAAGCATGCATCTGCATGTGTTTAAATTTTAATACAAAACCCTGTATTTTCTTTCGTATATATCTCCGTGAGTAAAATAATTAAATGGCCGCGAAACATAATTAAACTGAGTTGGACTGTGTCTAGACATTTTCTTTCCTCAGAAATGACAAATCTTTTATTCAACGTTTAGCTGGCTGAATCTTCACCAATTCATTTTTAATGACATTTTATTCAAAAGAGCGCAAACATGAAGAATTTGTCGCTCCTCTGCATACTAAAAAAGTAATTTGAATTTCACATCTTCCAATCATAAATAATATCTTTAATAAAAAATAGAGGTAATCTGTATTTCCATTGTAAATTATATATATCATTTATATTACATACTGTAATCACATATTCTATTATATTTTTAATATTAACGAAGGTTTTTAGTTTTAAAGATATCAAGAGATGTTAAATAAAATTACTCTTTTTTATAATTTTATTTAAAAAATGATTAATATTTATTTATTAATCTATAAATGGTAGAAATGATTAGAATATTGATCATAAAACATTTATTGAATAATTCAGCTAAATCTAAGAGTAAATATAAAACAGATTTATCGATCATATAGTTACAATATTAGAATACGAATTATACATTTAATAAATGTAAGAATATGAAATATATTTATAATTCGTGGCACTTAGATATATAATTAGTCTCGTAATATTTTAATCTAAAGAAAAATTGTGGTGAAAGTAAGAATTATGTGAAATATATCAGGAAATGACGTCGTAGAACTAAAAATGTTAAAATAATGCTAAAACTCTAGAGGTAATGTGCATTCGTGATGCCATTTCTAATTTTGAAAACAAGTTTGATGTCTACTTTATCTCTTCTAATTTACGATAAATATATCATTTAGGAGTTAAAATGTAGATAAAAGTAAGGATTACACGATATATGTCATGAAAATGACATCATACAGCGAAAAATGTTAAAAAACTGCTAAAACCATACGGTTAACGTGCATTCGTGATGACATTTTTTATTTTGAAAACAAGCTTTGTGTCTTAATAAATATGGATAAATATATCATTAAGGAGTTAAAATGTAGTTAAAAGTAAGGATTAAACAAAATATGTTATGAAATGACATCATACAGCGAAAAATGTTGAGATAATGCTAAAACTATACAGGTAATGTGCATTCGTGATGACATTTCTTATTTTGAAAACAAGTCTGGTACCTACTTTATTTCAGCTAAAGTATGAGAAATGTATCATTCTGTAGTTGATTTTAAATACAACGTTTAAAATTAAAGAAAAATAATAACTTGAAAATAAATCAAAAACGATGTCAATAACAATGCTGTTTGGAAAATAACTTTTAATGCCGTTTTCATCTAAGTCGCTTAAAGGCTAACCGGGATTAACCCATGGCGCCAACCAACAGTCGAACGCAATTCTCAGTTTACACAGAGATTAATCGAGGTTAGGTGAGACTTAGCCTTAACATTTCTTGTAATTATAATTTTAAGCTTTGACATTACATTAAGAGGTAATCTCTATAATACTACACGCACCACTGAATCAAATTTTATCAGCGAGATTCTGAAATTTTGTAACAACTGTATGCAACTAAACCTACAATTTTTGCTGAGAGCAACTTGAAAATCATTGGTTAACCTTTTGTTGCCCATTGATCTTTTTTAAGGACAGCTAAAATATAAATTAGAATTTTTTTCGTGCAACAAGCTTTCTTTTTCGTAAATCCTATGAATAATCAAACAAAAGTGTGAGTGACTGATACGTTTTCCATCTATACATTTTTTTTTAAATTTTGATCGATATTTATGATTTTCCGAATCTTGTTCTCAAATGTACATTTTCAGCATGTGAAGGATATAATCATGGTAAACATCTTTATAGAGTATAAAGCATCACTGTGAAGTAGTGTGTTTGCATGTGATTCCAAAAGAAAGTTTATCACGTTTTCATCTTTTGTTGCATTATTTCATGTTTGAGATGACAACTGATCAGTAATGAGAACAGTTTGTAATATTAAAAATCGTTCAAAAAACATATTTATTTTACTCTGTGAGTTCAAAATGAGTTTGGATATGTATCAATACATATTCGGTATATATTATTTTGGGCAGAAATTAGATAAGTCACGATATTCTTTTCTTTTTCCTAGATTTAAGCGCAATAACCCTTATATTGTCACGAAGATTCGAATGAACAAGCCGTTTAACTTAACAGACGAATTTATTGAAACTAAGTAGCAACTCGCAACTTTACAAGATCGAGAAGTTGTCTACAACTAGTAGGTATCAGCTTTTATAGCCGAACAGAATATTCAAGAAATAACTAATTTATATATTAAAGAAAGATCTAGACTGTTCGAGAACACAAGGAAACAATAAATAACATTCTTTAAATCAAATATCCGTACTTTGGATCCACCGATGGCATCGAACCCATAATCTTCGGGTCTGAATCTCACGCTTTGACCATTTGGCCGCTGAGGTCGTCTTTAACACATTATTTTTGTGTTTAAGAGTCTTCAATTAACTAAGTTCATCATGGATAACACCCCTTTCCAGACAGAATTTCCAGCTGCGGTGAAGAATGAAATGTATTTATACCTTCCATCCTCTTACTTTAAATTACGATTTGAATTTTGACAGATTACTCAATATGTTAAGGTATCGAATGAATTTTTGTGATAGGACTTTTTTTAATTGTGTTAGAAGATTCAGAACTAAAGTATAGCAATTTAATGCTTATTGAATCAAGCAGTTGTCAGAGAATAAAAAAAATATTTGTAAACTCCTGGGAAGACCTGCCCGAGTCGAAAACGTAGGAATTTCCGATAATTAAAGAGGTAAATTTCATCTAAAATAATATTAAAGTAAACATTTAAAAAAGCTTTTTAAATGTTGGTAAAATACAGTATATTTTGTTTACCTAAAATTTCTATTATTTGTTTATAGAAACTACTGTATGAACATTTATAAATAGGTTTGTTTTGGAGTGCTACGGTTTCATTTTTTTCAACATTATGGATAATGAGATCATAACCTAGTTTTTAAAGGCAATTCCGAACGGCTACAAACATCCATGCCACAGAGGAATTCGAACCCATGAACTCCGATACCGATGATCAGCACCCTAACCGTTGGGCCATTTATATATATAATTGTAAAATCACATTTTAAAGTAAAAGATTCATAGATAGGACAATTTAGTCAACTGTATTTTAGAGTTAAAAATATTTTAATTTTTTACAGTTTTTTTTTTTTGCAGGTATGAATTATTTTGTTGTACAAAATTAAAAATGTAACGCATATAATACCAAATATTTTTAATGAAAATGTCTGTTTTGTCTTGCTGATAAACCTTTTAGCAGCAATAATTTTGGTGCCAAATTTGGTGATTTGTCGATAGTTTTTGCGACACATTTGCCTTGACCAGATATTTCAAGATATTCAAAGTTCGAAAAGATTTCAAAATATAAGCCTGTAAGTACTGCTTGGTTCGCCATATTTAGCATTCTGTTAGTAGACTTCTTAGTCAAAAGACTTATTGTTTTAACTCGACACACTGTAGTGAATTAGAGCTGTCTGTGTATTTCTGTTATTAGACTTCAATTGTACACGATTGCAGTGGATTATATAGCTCTGTCTGTTATTAACAAGATTGTTATGCACTCTTATTTATGTACTGAGAAGGAATGAGTTGATTAGTTTTGCTAATAAATTAGTGCTTTTATGTTTTTTATCCAAAGGCCATTCAATTCCCGAGCTCACAAGTTAGATAAGCAACACTTTATTGCAAGTGGCACATTTATCTTAAAATCCACATTCTTGAGTGATTTAAGACGACTTAGGCATCGCATATAACCCTAGTTGTATAAAAGTTACAAACAAATGTCTCGTAAAACATATTTTTATACAATTTCCTTGATATTTAACATTCATATGCAAAAAAGATACATTTCTATAAAAAATTCCAAGTTGCATTGATACATAAAAAAAGATTCACGTTTTTTTTCAGCATAAAAATTCTCATTAAGCTCAATGTAATAAAAGATAAAGCTTAAAAAAAGCTAATAGTTTTTTTTAGGAATATAACGAAGGAAATTCATTGCATACAAAGCCCACATAAAAGAAGCAAAGGCACTTAGTTATGATTTCCACATGAGAATTTCAAATTACGTTTTTAGCATGCGTCAGGCGAGAAATGACTGCAATTTGTGCTTCTACAAGAAAAAAAAATCTAAGATGAATTATTAATGTGCGTGGATTGAGAGACTTTATCATTAAATAAAAGTTTTGTCATTTCTAAGGAAAAATGTCTGTAAGTGTGAAAAGACAAAATATAAACACAACTAACTTATTTTGCTCACGGAAATGCAAGGTTTTTTTAATCGTCTCTGTAGAATGTTATGGAAACTCAAACAACATAATGTAAAAATCTTAATATTATTTAAAATTTCAATATTTATAACTAAACGGAATTTCTTAATTAAAATGCTGCATTAATGTAAGAAGCGTACTTATTCTCTAATATTAGTGAACAAACGCCTTCATTATTTTCATTAAGCAAATACAGCTAATGAAAATTCATGCTTTAACCCTCTAAGAGATTCACCAGTACAATTCCGCTAAACCGATGATGTCTTTAAAGCGGTTGTCACATACAATTTTCGACAATCAAAGACGTTCCGAAAATTGATGCAATGTACATTTCTGCCAGTGTTTGAGGTAGGAGGGTCAGGTCGATTGTTTAGAAACTTCATCCCTCTTTGACTGACATTTATTGAGGGATGCACTCCTACTCCTTGAGGCATAAAGACGCGGATAGCTTTTCATGGCTTTGTAAATCTCTATTTCTAAGTATTTCGTTTGCAGTAACATATGCATCTCTAATGGCACCATTTAAATATCTTGGATAATTTTCGTAAAAAAATATAAATAATTCTCTTAAAGAATATTTTTATTTGTACTTTTAAAATCCATTACTTCTTATAGGATGATCTTCGAGACTTGACAAGCTTTATGTGTATTAAAAATTAACAATCTATAATATCTATTTATATATCTATTTATAACCGGAAGTAAAGGGACAATTACAAGGGTGGGTTTCCCGTATTCCATTCTAGTCTACAAAGGGTGAAGTAAATAATCATAGAACGCTTTGGCCATTGACACAATAAAACTTTAGCGCATTTTTTGGAGACTATTTTTAATCGGTGTGTTTCACTCGGGGGGTTAAACTGAATTATAATACTTCGGCACATAAGTACTATACATAAGTAAATTTTTATTGATTTTAAAATTATATAGAATACTTTACATATAATGGAAATGTTTTTACATTTAATTAAAACATATTTTATTTCTTTATGTTGAGTATATATTTAATGGTATTATCTTAAAATGATATCGTAAAACTAAATTTTAAAAATGGAAATTCTAAAAAATAGCTGCACTTTCTTTACAATATGCATGTATAAAAAGAAAAATATTATGTTTAAACAAAATAAATTATATTCACTAATTAAACCGAAGTCATAGAAATATTCATACAAAATTCTACTTTTTTCAGAAGGATGAATTATTTTAAAAGCGTACCTAATTACTGAAAATACACATTTTTAAAAAATCTCAAATAATTTTATAATATTCTATACTTGATTACTATAGTGTGATTATTTATTTTGTATTGTTATCAATAGCCTGGTAATTTGTCTTAACCTCTATGAAAATTATACATTTTTTAAATCTACAAAGAATCAGCTATTTTTAAAAATAACGTTTAAAAATTGAGTTTTAAAACTTTGAAAACCTCCCAGTTCTTTGTAACATATGTGTAGGATTAGAATAGATTTAGTTAAGGGATGTTAAGTTAGGAGCTGCAGTATCTGTTTTTAATATAGGAATGCAAAAGGAATACACAAAAATACTTCTTAAAGCTGATTTAAAACTTATATAATTATCCAAAGATGCGGTGGTATTCGAAACCAACAAATTCCGGCACGAAAAATAATTACCCTTTCTATTTAACAGCTGTTATTGAGGATTTTCGAATAAACAAAATGTATAAGATGTTATGAATGTTTACTATATTTCAAATCAATGAATTAACCGATATTAATAATTATTTCGAAGTAATTTAAAACGTAATTCTGTTATTAATATACATAAATACAAACATAGATGGTTTAGATTAAATAATTTGTTATGTATACAATAAAAATGTCATGTTGTTTAATACATGTCTACAAAACAATTTTTTAACGTTTGAAAAAAGAAAATATTTACCTCTTTAAACCACAATTACAATCACATAAATAAATATTAAACTAATACAAATATCACATAGCAAATTCAAATTATATAACGAGATCAATATTTAACTCTTTTTATGTAAGATATCTAAATCAAGTTTATAACTCAGGATTATAAATTTGAAGCATATAAATTAATTTAAATTAGTCAAAGTAATTAGTATGATATGATATAAATGAGTCTTTTAAAATTGGATATTTTACAGAATTAATTAATTTTCTTAAGAAAATGAATTATCAAAATTGGATCACCAACTGCTTCAGTAGGAATTAGCAAGCTGTAAAATGTGTTTCTAAATAAAAATTATTTATTTTGTGAGAATAAAGGGAAGTGATTACTGTGGACTAAAATCTCTTGTATTGAAATGTATATAAAAATCTAAAACAATTTATAGAACATTAAAAAATTGAGCAATAAAGGAAAGTATAAATGAGAAATCTAATGTTTTTAAGAAGTAAAAACTTTGTACTAGTGTATGATAATACGTGAAAATTGAAATATATAGTAACAGAATTTTAAATATTTTTTATTATTTAGTAGTTAATGAACTGTATATAAAGGCTCTATTTGTCTAAACCTCAACATACCAAGATACTTTAAACAAGTATCATTTTACTACAAAAAAAGAGGGAAAATTCTATACATAAAATAAAGAAACGTAAGAGAAGGGAAATAGAAAAAAATCTTAAATCTTAATTAAATCAGAATATTATCAGAAGAATGTTTAATGTCTATTTTTAAGCAAGAAAATTTCAACCTTTTACCCAAACAATCATCCCGAAATTATATTCCATCAGAGAGAAAAAGAGGGAAAAATTCTATACATAAAATAGAGGAACGTAAGAGAAGGGAAATAGAAAAACATCTTAAATCTTAATTAAATCAGATTACTATCAGAAATATGATTAATGCCTATTTTCAAGCAAGAAATTACAATCTTTTACCCAAACAATCATCTCTATTCCATCAGAGAGAAAAAGAGGGAAAAAATTCTATACATAAAATAGAGGAACGTAAGAGAAGCGATATAGAAAAAAATCTTAATTAAATCAGATTACTATCAGAAGAATGATTAATGTTTATTTTAAGCAAGAAAATTACAATCCTTTACCCAAACAATCATACCTACATTATATTCCATAAGCGAGTCATCCCCGCATTAATTTCCATCAGAAATGTCAAGATCTACTGTAATATTTTTCGGGAAAAATGAGAAATAAACAACAGAAATACAGAAACTTCCTGTAAATGAATCAAAGTCTGTTGACGTGTCTCTTGAGTATTACTGTATATTTGGACTTTTAAGACTCTTTATAAGTGGAATCCAGAAACATTTGATGGACTCTGTAAGATTATGAAACCGTAGTATAACAAACTTAACTGTGATGTTTTAAGCAATACTCTGTTAAAAATCAAGACCCGAAAGGATAATTCAACAAAAAGATTTTCAAACTGAAAATAATCGAAAATACACACACACACACACACACACACACACACACACATATATATATATATATATATATATATATATATATATATATATATATATATATATATATATATATATATATATATATATATATATATATATATATATATATATATATATATATATATATATATATATATATATATATATATATATATATATATATATATATATATATATATATATATATATATATATATATGTATATTATATATATATATATATATGTATATATATATATATATATATATATATATATATATATATATATATATATATATATATATATATATATATATATATATATATATATATATATATATATATATATATATATATATATATATATATATATATATATATATATATATATATATATATATATATATATATATATATATATATATATGTAGTATTAAAATCCCTTATTTACATATTTTAACATTAATTTAATAACTTTTGTTCATAAAGTACGTTGGGGGTTTGACCATTAATTCTGATTTTTCCCTCGAGACACGCTATAAACTTAATTCAGCCTCTGTCTATACTACTTTAGACAATAGTTAGTGATTTCTCTTTAAGTATGGGTATTTTTTTATCACGGGATCAATTGAGTTTAGGGATTATTCGTAGTCTTTTTACCTGAAAAATCCCTACTTGAAAATGTGTGTGTGCAGGATCACATTGTCTATGTTCACGATGTTGTAAAAGTGCTTGTCTGTTGTATGGATTTCATGTATCTCACCAGAAAAAAACTGTGTTGTGATTTTGGAGGAGTCTCGCCCACATTACATCTATGTATATACGTATATTTGCAAAAGATTTACTAAAATATTTTAATACAATTCGTAAGTTAACTTTGCATTCTGTGAAAAACCAAAACAAATAATAGTCACGACTTACTCGGAATACGATTGTGTATACTCAAGCTTTGTAGATAGACTGTCTAACAACTGTCTAGACCACTTGGTGTTAATACATTATTGTAAGAAATAATTAAATTCCCAAATTTAATACCTCTTAATTCCTATAAAATGCAACATTTCCATAATGTTTAAATGGACAATGACTTGGAAAACATTTAACAATAAAATAATTTATACTTGTTAAAAGTAAGTTTTTAAACAATAATGAATTTTTCCACACACATGAAACATTACTAGTTTAATTTTCATAGAATGCTCTATTATGATCCTTTAAATAAAGTTACGTTTATGCATCACATACAATTAGTTAATTCATGATATTTATGAAGCTCCATTATATACATACATTAATATTCCATAATGGGTATAAATATTTAAAACACTCAATTAGTCTTTTCAACATAAAATTTTAATAAATGAATACTGGGTGAATATGAAGCTATGAGTTTTACCCACAATTCTCTCTTAGCAAATAAGTTATATTGTTATTAAATGAACATTAATAAATTAACAAAATTCCGTAGCCTGAACAAAAGACATTAACTTTGTAAAATGAGGAACTATATAACTGAATTCAAAGGGATATAATATAATACAATAAAAGTATCTCAACAGGAATTTTTTTGGTTTTCCTGTAAATAATGAATGCATTCTGGAGTCTTTTGTATGGAAGGGGATTAAAATAGTATATTTTATGAACCAGCTTCTCTATTTTAGTATAAATTTAGCCCACGATCATAAAAATAAATGTATTTAGTTATGCGATTGCCAGTGAAGAAACTCTAATCACATAATTTGTATTCTCTATGCAGAATGTGGCTGCAAACGTTATTTTTTAATGCAGAATAATAAAAGTATGTCTTCAATTTGAGTACATTTGAAGAAGTAGACATTTAACAATAATTGTATTTGTGCCAAATTACACTGACACAAATTTATAGAAGCACTTGGCGATTTTGATATATGTTTATTAGATCATATTTGAAATCTGTTTTATATGAGATAAAGGTATTTTATGTTATTTAGGAATTTAGTAAATTTTAACTTCGTTTGCTTCAATGAATTGTTTTTCTTTGTATGTATGTTTGTGTATTAAAATTGATATTTTTACATAAAACGCACCTATTTATAAATAAGGAAAAACTCGCTCAAATTTAAACAATAATGTCATGCTCAATAGTGTGTTTAACTATGATAAACTAATGATACAACAAGTATATTTTTTTTCCGAAATTTCCACAGTGATACTTTTAAATATAATTTACATCATTTTTTCTATTGGTTGCAAAGAGATTCTCGTGATTTTCTATTCTTTGACAATATCTCTAATAATTATATTGGATATAATTATAAGAAATATTAAAGTTTTAAAATTCTGAGATCTTTATTTAAAATGTCTTTCAGTATAAATTCAGTATTTTAAACATTGGATTATAAATAATGCGCTTAATATAACAATTATTTATATTAATAAACGATATCGCCTGTACCATCAAATTGGATATAATAGATTATTTTGTACATATTGTGTTCAGAATCACTATGCACTTAATGTAACACACACACAGATATATATATATATATATATATATATATATATATATATATATATATATATATATATATATATATATATATATATATATATATATATATATATATATGCATATATTACTGAATAAAACCAACAGGCGACCGACAGAGTAGAATAAAATTTATAGTACTCCATCCATGTTGTATTTGTCTCCCCCTACCTCGATTAAGAGAGTGAGGTAACCAGAATGTCTGTCTTTGCATTAGCTAGAGGGGGACCAAAAGGACAAAGAAAAGAATCCTCGGAAGCGGAATCTTATTTCATAATTTTTAGCTGTACTTATACAACATTTTCCTGGACTTAGGCAAAAATCACGGAAAGCAGAATTTGATTTCATGATTTTTAGCTGTTCCTATACATTTTTCCTTGACTTAGGCAAGAATCACGAAAAGCAGATTCTGATTTCATGAATTTTAGCTGCCCCTGTAGGACACTTTCGCTGACTTAGGTAAAAATCACCGGAAGCAGAGTCTGATTTCATGATTTTTAGCTGTCCCTGTACGACATTTTCCCTACCTTAGGAAAAAATCAATAGCAAAGTTTGATTTCACGATTCTTAGGTGTAAGTGAAATACATTTTCCTTGACTCATGACTCTATCTTTTCAGAACATCATATATTTATGGTACATCAAAATTGTAAGCAGATTTTGCCAAAATTAAAATAAATATAAACTTAACAAGGATTAGGAGTTAAGTTGTAAAATATATTTTTTATATGGTTTGTCTTCTGTAAGTTATATCTTACTACTCTGCTAAGCGTTTTGAACTTCTTGGTTATCATTTCATCGACCTGGGGGAGTTAGCCAACTTCCTGGTTAAGTTGCTTCTATTGCATCTATTAGTCTCTTTGAGACTTAATTTTTACTATTCTTAACTTATTGCTGTGACCCTTTTGTTCCAGTAAATTTGGGAGTTTTCAGTACAATAGGTCTTGGCTCGCAATGCTAGTGCTCTTATGCCCCCCCCATTTTAAATCTAAATCTAAATCTAATATATCTTTTCCTGTCTAATTTCGGTCAACTATCAATATTTTTCCAATAAAACTGGGTTCGTTTATTTTCTTGTGACTTGTTGAGTCATAGCATTTTTATGATTTTATTAAACTTTCCCAACACACGGAATAATAATGTACGATAAAACGTTTTGCAAATATGATTGAAAAATTAAAATTTCTAATTAAAAAGAATATTAAAAAACTATCATAATCAATACTTAGGCTCAGAATTAATATTATTTTTTAAATTTTCCTTTATTGCGGAAGACAATGATTTAGAATAAATGCATATTTAATGTATGAATATTTTCCTTAAATCAGTCTTAAGATAATTGCATTTTACAAATGTATCACTCTTAATCTTGAATGCTATTTTATAAATTTAGAATAATTACCTTTACATCTCCACCGCTTTTCTTCCATACGAAATCTACGAAGAAAAATAACTTAATCCTCCGATATAAAATCTCTTTATGTGGGATTATTCATGAGTTCAACTAATTCTTTGGTCACTCAAATGAAAGCATTAAAAATAAATTTTCCTCTAACATCTCACTTTAGATATAAGTATAAAAAAACGAGCTATTTATCAACAATGCTTAAACAAAGTCATTAACTTCTCCCAGGGCAGGAATTTTACGGAAATTTTGAACAGTTAAATATCCTTTAAGCAATAAAACAACATAAATTTTGGAAGATAAGAAAAACGAATTTATTACTCAGTTATCAAACTATAATTTTCCATTCTTAACCGAGTTCATTAATTAAGTTAGTGTAATCTGATTTGTCAGTTTTCGATAAGGCATGAATTGCGTTTTATTTTGTTTTGAGATAAGGGGATGACTTTTTATCAGATTTATTAAAAAGACTAAACTTGAATGTTTTTTTTTTTTTGCTTTTAGATCCCAATCTAGTACAAGCTGCAGTAAAAATATGAGATATGCCAAAAGAGTGATCAAGTTATCGAATAAATGCAGCTAGATGTACAAATTATATGTTTCTGAGATAGAGGTTTTAAATTGCTTCGCTTCTTGCCAGTTTATTTAATGCATTAAAAGCCTTCATTGTGTAGTCTGTAATAGTATCGTACATTTATCAAGGGATATGTTACTTTTAACTACTATAAAAAGCTGATAAAATCTTATTTTCAATCTTGTAAAACTAAAAATATTAATTGTTTATAAATGGGAAACTTTAACTGAAGTACATATTTTTCCAATACATTTGTCGTGTGGAATTTTTAAAATTTTAAAAATTTTATTTAATTTCCAAAATTTTATTTATTTTTTTTAGATTTTCTTACAGTTTTTCAATTATGAATACATTGAACGTTGATATCTATGAAGGTACACAATATTTTTTTTAACAGAGCTGAATAATGTGTATTTCAAATAATAAAATATAAAATGAATGTAATCAACATTAAACATTAAAAGTAAATTTATAATCTTAAATTTTTTCTTGAATACAATAACCCGTAATTGACAGTCATTATAATTAAAATAGCTTTAAAGTCCACAACTTTAAAACTTATACAAA
>CM063498.1:76033444-76048444 GCA_032207245.1 Pardosa pseudoannulata
AATTTTCATAATTAAATAGCACTATATTGTGATTCTAAATGCATAATTATCTTTGTTTTATTAAACACGAGGGTATTACTGACTACTATTTTGCTAATAATAAAAGCAGAATCCATAAATATTGATCCAAAATTTTTCTCGACAAAATTGCATTATTTCGTTTAAGAAAGCTCCTTAATTCGATGCAAAATAATTATATTTACTCCTTCTGGTCGAAGATATTTGAATAGACTTTCATAGTTTCATGTTTTAATGAAAAAACAGTCTTTCTGAACATAAGAGTGGCTCATCATTTTGCGTTGGAAATTTTATAAGATTATGCAATAACATATAAAATTTCCAATAGAATAAACGTTTGCTTTTCATTATGTAGTTCAGCGGGGTTATCTTATAGCAATATAAAGTAAAAAATACATTTTAGAGATTGATAACTTTAAATTCACTTTCAAAGTATATTTAATTTTTTTGTTTGCCTTCTTATTCCCTTTACAAGTAAACCACGTAAAGGAATGTTTGATTTTTGCAATAAATTAAATTTGTTTATAAAAATATACTTAAAAACTTTTTATATTATTATCAAAATATTTAAGTGAAAATTCTTACATTTCAAAATAAAATTTTAAGTAGATGGTGTACTGAAATTTATTTTAAAATACTACAGCACAATACAAAAAGATTAAACATACATTCAGTATATTTAACTATAATTTAATTATTATTTACAAAGTATAATTAGAATAATCAAGTGCTTTTTGGCTAAACAAGTATTATAGGTAACATTAAAAAAACTTTAAATGAAATCTTTACTTTTTTATTTACTCGAAATGCTCCTTTCATCAGTTTTTCTATCTCTTTGCTGAAAAATTTCAATACTTGAAATAAACTTTCTTATTTAATGTGAAAATAATAATATTTTTTTCATTTTACAATCAGAGAAAATTTAGAACCTTAAATTGGTACTAAATTGTAATAGAATAAATTGTATTTTGGAATCCGAATAATAAGAAAAAATGTATTAGTATTTTTCATTGGATTATAAAACAAATGCATATTTACCTAAGGTTTTAGAAGTATTATGATGCAAAAATTTAAAGGAAGTATTCTAAATTTGGTTATAATAATCATTTGAAAATTAAAAAACAAGTATTTGTTTAAAAATATTTTTCAATTTAAATTTATTTACATCATTATATACTTAATAAATTATGTTTCAGAATTTTTCTGTTAAATTTTAAGTTTAGGTAATAAATATTGAAGAAAGATAATTTAAGGTTCAATTAAAAATTACAAATAACTGTTTCAAAATTACTCCAAATTTATAAGTACACATCTTGAAAATTAACATGGATACCTTTTATGAATTAGTGTAAAATTTAGTTATTGTTGTAAGCACTCGTAGGAATTATAGTTATTGGAGTTTAATAATACTGAAAACACTTTTTATCCGTACAAAATGTCTAACAAATTTTATGCGTAGAAAATAGAGTGAGTTTCTTCAAAAAGTAATTATTTAAACCTTCTTTTATTTTTTACCTAAAAAGTAAAATGTAAATAATTTTAAAAGTATTTTTGTAAGATTAAAAATTAGTCTAAAGTTTCAAATACTTATAAATTTTTTTAAAAATTTGGTTTTAAAATTTCATGTTCTAAAGCTGTTCCTATTAATAAATTAATTCTCATTTAGGGTAATAATTCTAATAATTATTAGGTTATGGATATTGAAGCACGTGTTTGATTTTTAGCAATAATTACATTTCTCAATACAGTGAGATGGAATTTTTGTCTCTTCTGTTAAATTTTACCCATCTGAAAATCCACTGTTCACATAAATCCAATTTATGTTGATAATGTCCATTGTAAACATAAAGAACTGCTTATGTTATCAAATAACAGAAAATATTTTGTGTTTCTTAACTTTTCTCTATTTTTTTCTATCTTTACACTTTTTAGTCATTTTATAAATATTATACTCCATAATCAAAAATTAAAGAGAATATTTTGAACATATTTGAAATAACAGCAAATTGTTTCCTCCTTTCAACTTTCATTAAATCTTCTATTCGATTCACTAAATGTTAAACATGGAGGTCACTCATCCACAATCGAGAGCAGGGCTATGTGATCTAAAAGCGACACAAGTAAACTGAAATTCTCTAATTTACTTTCAAATGACTTTTTTTTATAAAATAATGTTCCCAATGATCTTTTATTTCTCTTTTTTACTTGATAAGTTTTCTGTGCATTCTAGTACTTCAAAGAAATCCTATTTTCTGCAAGACTCTCTATTGTAATCTCCTACTCTTTTTTCAGTCTTCCTACCATTTTTGCACGTCTCTTACACTAGATAGCATCGACAGGTATATTAGGTGAGAGGGGGAAATTGTATTTAAAATCGAAGGGAGAAACTGGTATTTACTCTTCATTAATGTGGAAAGGAATGACAGGATAAATCGAATGCATGGGTTTTAATATTTTCAACAGAGAATCATGAGTAATAAATTGAATGAATAATTATGTTAGAAAAGCTATCAAAGTGTCCCGTATCTTTTGGATGTTGTTAATATTATTTCATTATAGGGGATTTAGTACCTCAAATATGTCAACAATATCGAATGTTTTAATACTTTAATGCACAACTATTTCTATGTATGCTTACAAAATTTAAAATATCTATCTTAAGTACCAAAAAACAATATTTACGTATATGTTTTATTTGTAAGGGCCAATCTTTAATGAATGAAAAGTTTAAATTGTTTTTTATACCATGCTTAATTTTACTGAATTTCTTACATTAAAATACTAAGACTTTTTTTTATATTTGACATACAAGTACAAAATTGAATTACATTTTTATACAGGTGTCAACAAAATGCTAAAAATTTTACAGCTAATAATAAAGCTAATTACAACATAAAATGATGAGTTTTTCTCATTTTAATTGTGTTAATTTTCCTCTAAATTACATCACCAATATTTCACTAGAAAGTTTGAGTTGAAGCAGGTTATTTACATAAGCATGTATTTATATGGCTAAAGTTAGTGATCCAGTAGAGAAATATTTTTTGAAAGTTAATGTTTAATGACTCAATATAACGGCAGATATTAAGTCTTCTTCAAGATAGTCATACGTGTATATATTTAGCTGATTGGTAAATACTTCCGGAAACGTGCTTGTTAAAAAGGCAGGATTACTTTAGAAATTTGCAGCTCAAAAGTTTCAATGATTTCTTATTTTGATGGAACTAAACATTACCTGATTTTGAAGTTAAAATGAGATTAAATTCTATATATTTGTTCCTACGGAAAAATGCAACGTATTTCGCTGTATGTGAATTTTCGTTAAACATGAAATATTTCAAGGTACACTTATTTATAAAAGTCACCCGTTTTATTCAAATGCTGATAATATACACAGTCCTAGAATTCTACCGTTTATTAATCACGGAAAAATCCAAAACATATATAAGAATGTACTAAACAAACAACTCCAGACTAGAATAAACAAATATGGTCTAAGAGTGTCATTTCTTGGGTAGAAACGGAACAATGCGTTTGCTTCTTTATATAATTCTCCGAGAAACAATATTTGTTTTGTTCGACGAAATTTTACCGTCGCCGAAAAGATGAAATCCGTTTGCTTGAACATTCAGTTAAAAGTTTGTTCTCTCTAAGTTTTTGTGATGTTTAAAGATAAGTGTGGTTAAAAGATATGGAAGCTTAAAGAGGAATTTTTAAAATAACGAAATACCTGAGAGATGATTATTCATGTTTTTCTTTTGAATTCATTTTATAGTTCACACGTGGAATACTTCTGTAAACATGTTTTATGGGACACGTAAAACAAAATGATGAATACCATTTGATGTAGTGAATATTTAAAATGATTTTAAAGAATATAATTTTGTCACAAAAATTTTACTATGATAAGATATGCTTGAAAAATTGAGTTACTTTTGCAATTTCGCTTATTTTTTATGTGACATTTATACACAAATTGAAAAAAGCACTTACTTCCAAGATAACATTATACATATATACATACATACACACACACACACACACACACACACACACACACACACACATATATATATATATATATATATATATATATATATATATATATATATATATATATATATATATATATATATATCAATAACAATCTCTCTTGATTGAATTTGTTTAAAGTGAAAGGTGGCAACTGATTTGCTCGACCATTTGTACAATTTACTTTTTTATCTCAAAATTAGTAATCATATTTTGACATTCATACGATTTTAGGAAATTCAAAATGAAAATATTTTCTGGGGACGGGAAATCGTTTACTATCAAATCAGAACAAAGTCAATAAAACCTAACATAAGGTATGCTTTAGACAGAAATAATAATAATGTATATATGTATGTATATATATATATATATATATATATATATATATTATATATATATATATATATATATATATATGTGTGTGTGTGTGTGTGTGTGTGTGTGTACGTGTGTGTTTTTCCATATAAAATATATTTCACCGTTTACACAGGAAATTAGCTCATATTATCTGAGTTACCCGGCCTTATAGGGCAATGATAATACCTGTGATAAGTAAGGATGCCATCGTCAATTTAACAAAAATTTACATTTACTCACTCGAATGTCATCAAACATCGACATTTACACACAAATCAGAAATATAAACAATGGGGCACGAATTCAACAGCATACGGACCATTACGATCGACAGCAAGCGTCGAACTCTTATTTTTGTTGTATACCCTATAGAGGGCACTGTAATCGACTGCATAGTCTAGATTTATTTGTTACATAGCTAATTAAAATGCAGCTGTTAAGATATTTAAGAAAGGAATTACCGTCGTTGTGGAACTTTAAATTTATTGAGGATAAAAACTGCCCGTCTTTACAAGACAAGAACTTTGCATGGAATGCCACAATAAAGATACATTTTTCAATTTGTCGCATCCAAGAGAGAGTAATTCATTGAATTTTTTTAAAGTGAGTGTGTTTGTATGTGTGTATATACGTACGTAGGTATCACAATATTGAAGCACATGTTTCTCTACATTTTTAGCATTATAAAGGGAAGCAAAATCTGTGTGCCTGTGTAGTGATGTTAATTTTATATTATTGGATAATAGTTAAACCGCTCTCCCTGAAACCCAACTACAATACAATTGATTAATTGATAACATGTTGAATAGCAATCTATTGTAGTATATTTTATCCTTAATTCAAGTAACAGTAAATTTATCTGAACTACAACTGTACAATCTTTAATTAAAATCTACTGTTTAAAGAAAATATCATTGGATAGTTAAGTTACCGGAAGTTGGTAACAGTTTACGGAAAGACTACAATGTCTTGTCAGCATATTGCTAGATGGTATCGAAAGGTTGCAGCCAGTATAGAAATGGTTGCCAATGACTGACGAATCAAAAGATAAACCTTTTTGGAACTTGCACCAAGTGACTTTCACTTTTTTTTTGTTTACTTTTAGGATCACACAGAAAGGCTAAATTTTCGATGTAGATGTAATGGTGAAAGAGTTTACTACCATATAGCTAAACAAGTAAGGGAAGGGATTCTACTAGACGGGTGCTGTAGATGTAATGGGGAATAAGTTTACTACAACATAGTTAAACGAGTAAGGGAAGGGATTCTACTAGAAGGGTGCTGTAGATGTAATGGTGAATTAGTTTACTACAACATAGCTAAAAAAGTAAGGGAAAGAATTCTACTAGAAGGGTGCTGTAAATGTAATGGTGTATAAGTTTACTACAACATAGCTAAACAAGTAAGGGAAGGAATTCTACTAGAAGGGTGCTGTAGATGTAATGGTGAAAAAGTTTACTACAACATAGATAAATAAGTAAGGGAAGGAATTCTACTAGGAGGGTGCTTTAGATGTAATGGTGAATTAGTTCACTACAACATAGCTAAAAAAGTAAGGGAAATAATTCTACTAGAAGGGAGCTGTAGATGTAATGGTGTATAAGTTTCCTACAACATAGCTAAACATGTAAGGGAAGGAATTCTACTAGAAGGGTGCTGTAGATGTAATGGTAAAAAAGTTTACTACAACATAGATAAACAAGTAAGGGGAGGAATTCTACTAGAAGGATAGACTCGGCCCACGAAGCGACAGGTAACAAAAGCAGTATGGAGACTACGTTGAAAAATAACCTCATGTATGTACTATATGTCTATGTACTGCTTACATGAAATGTACGTTTTACTACAGGCTTTATAATCTTACTTTTTTATATACCTAAAGTATCAAAATTAAGACACTAAATGTTGAGAAAATATTACTTTTTTCATCCAGTACATGCAATACAAAGTTTTTTGAATACTGAAAGTTTAAAGAAATTTAAATTACATATCAAATGCGATGTAAAAGGAATAAAATATAAAGAAAGAAGTAATAAATAAATCATACCTAGCTCTAAGTCCCCAATCTCATTATATTTTGAGTTACAAAACTCAGTGTTTCAGTAAATCATTTCAATTTCTTTTCGTATTATACTTGAGCTTATATTTCTCTCTTACACTTTTATTCTAAGCAAATATTTTCACGTAAGCAAACTATTGTGTATACAGAAGTCCCAGTTTTATTATATATTTGTTGTTGTTTTCTTCATACGGTTTCTTCTGATTACATAAGAAACTATCAGGAAAGTGTGATGAAAGTTCTGTATTTCACATTTAAAGAAATCGATATATTTGTTACTTTTTAAAAGCACTTGAGTTATGAAAAAGTTAGATTTTGTCATATGACCTATTACGAAATGTTTGGGGACTTTAGTGACTAATGTGGGGCAGAAACCAATCACAAAAAATATTGCCAATGTTTCGCCAATTAGGTGAGATACTTTAGAATACCTTTGTAACAGTAGACTCATGGAACTCAATAATCGATGATTTTTTGGACTTCAAGTTTGTAACAGTGTATATAAGTAAAGATACTTTTATCACTTTCAGTTCAGACTCTGATTTTGTCATTAATTAATTTCAAGCAACTGTAGCGAGTGTTCTCGAATATTCTCTAAAAGAATCCTATCGTTTTCATATGTAAAAATAGAGTTCTAACGTAACTATATTTTATCTATGTGATATTTGGTAATTGCTAAGTGACTCTCACCTTAAACTGTATAAGCAGACGTATGGAAATTGAAAGCAGTTTTCGATAGGGTTTCGGTAAATTTTCGGCAAAGTTCGTGCGTTTGACAGTTAGTTGGCAAGATGAATAAAATTGGTTTTCGAATGTGTTTATTTCGTTGTAATTCTCATTGTAAAGTTCCAAGAATGCAAAGTTAAAAAAAAGGGCAGGAATAACCGCTCAGAAGTCCACTTCGAGATGAGGTCAAAAGCCTCATTCTATATATAATATATATATATATATATATATATATATATATTATATATGTGTGTGTGTGTGTGTGTGTGTGTGTGTGTTATACTCTGCGATTTAATATACATTTAGTGAGATTAGAAAATGTATTGATTAAAAATTGTGTATGATGTAATTAAATTTCTATTATATTATTTTTACAAGTTTTTGTACGTTTTAAGACATTTAAACTACGTCATGGATAGTGCAGGGTCAACATATTTACTTTTAAAAACATTTCAACAAGCTATAAGCTTCTCACTAAACCATGTATTCACAAATAATAATTTTATTTATTCTAAAATTTAACATATCTAATTCTTAAGAACTTAATAAAATTTATGGATCGTTTTGAGGAATTACTAAAAGGATTTCAAAGTAACATTTTTGTGAAAAATATGATAATGTGATAAATTTCAATAAATTTCAATAATTCTTAAAAAAAACCCGACGGAAATTGTTTATTTCTAATAATTCTCACAATAAATATATTTAAAAAGGTCTACAATTGTACATTAATGTGCATTAATTATAGACGTTAAAATCTATATTTGTATCAAATGTTTTATATTTAGCTTTAAATAAATGTTCTAGCCGATGGCCGAATGGTTAGGGTATTGGTCTTCATAACCGGAGTTGGGGGGTTCAAATCCCACTATGGCATAGGTGTTCGTAGCCTTTCAGAATAGACGTTAAGCAGTAGGTCCCGGTCTCATTAAACCTCGTGTTGCAAAAAGCGTAGCACTCCGAAATCAAACCAATAAATGTTATATCCCCTTTATATATCCTGGCTATTCTTTATTTTAGCCAAACAGTTAGGGTGCTGATATACAGAACCTTGTGGTTTCGAATCCCACTTTGACATGGATTTTCGTAGCTGTTTGGTTTCGAATTTATGCAGTAGCTCCAGGATTTGTTAGCCCTTGAGTTGCAAAAAGGAGACCGCAGTGGTCTAAAATAAACCAAGCCCTTAATTCTAAATTTGAAACTGTATATTTTTTAAAGACTGCATACAATATATTAGACCGATATTTTAAAATATAAGGACTTTCAAGGATCAGTTAACCCCAAAATGAAAAAGTTTTCAAGAGAACGACATCGATTAAGGTTATAAAAAAGTGGCTAAAAATGTTTGGTTCTTAATCATTATATCAAAAGATAAAATGAGATATTAATTTACCTAAATTTATTTTTGCTTTTAAGAAACAATCCCATCATAACACGTACCAAATTTTCTCCTTTTCGTTTCCAGTGAATAGATACTGCCCCTTAAAATATCCTTACTTTAAATAATCCCAAGAAATATCCAACATAAAACTTCAAACTGTGCTTCTTTGTCGGTAAGAAATAACACCTTTTGTGTACCTTTCAGGGTGCTGTTGATTAAATTCTTTAACCACATCCAGGTGATGATTTCTTTACCAACATAAAGGGGGAGCTGTCTAGAAATCTAGAAAGTGCAGCGTTGTACTCGATCTCAGACAAAGAAGTCTAAAACATTTCTCTGCTTACGGCGACGTCTGTCACTATACCTCATCACGTCTCACTACCCACATCTCTCACTGATGCCAAACAGGGACAACTGATGTCTGTCGTTTTTTCCTCCACACTAAAAAGATTGCCGACGCAGCATTGCCGACTCAGATTTCTTTATCTGAGATTCCCTATTTTTAGCGATTTAACTCTTGAGACCGAATGTGCCAGAAATCGACATATTATTCGAGAATTTTTCGTTCGTTTTTAGATAAGAAAACTCTTTTTTATCATAGTTTGGTAACATTTGAATTAAATAAGGAAGAACGTAAAAATGCATAAATCTGTAAAAAATATTAAGTACACAATTGATAGCTGTTATGAAATTGGTAATATATATCTACTTTATTTCAGTGTGTATTCAATTATCTATTTAGTAATATTCTAATAGCATCATTAGATATTCTAATTAAATATATATATTTTGCACATTTTTCTTGTTCTTATAGCTGTTGGTAGAGATTCAAAAATTTATCCTAACACGAACTATGAACATTATACCTTCGAAATTGGCTTTGAACCAGGTAGACAGAAAGGCAAATTATTAGCAAAATATAAGGGTAACTAACTAGTTTAATTATATATATATATATATATATATATATATATATATATATATATATATATATATATATATATATATATATATATATATATATATATATATATATATATATATATATATATATATATATATATATATATATATATATATATATATATTAAAACAGAAAACTTTTGGGGTAGTACCCATGTTACATAGTAAAAATTTAGAAACACGCTATTTCGCAGTCACAGAATATCGAATAGTGATGTCCTAGTATACATTCTAATTCAAAGTGTAGAGCAGGGGTAGGCAACGCGGCGCCCGCGGGCGCCATGGCGCCCCCGATCGATTTTTAATGCGCCCTCGCTGGACTAATGTAAATGTATGATAGCCAGAGCGATTTACTTACTCATGTCAAACGGCGATATACAGCAAGTAGTCAGTTGAGTTTAGGATTGTGCATAGATTAGCAGTTTGCTTACCTTGAGCGTATCTAATAACACACACGTATTTTTTGTTAGTGTGTGATCGTATTTCGAATAGACCACGCGTAGACCGTGCATTTAAAACTACCAAGTAATCCGAAATGATTTTTTTTTCAAAACCCTTCATGGATAAATGTAAAAGAAAAAGAACATATTATTTTAACGATGAATGGGAACATCTATATTGTTTCGTTGATTACAAAGGGAAGTGTATTTGTTGTGTAATAATAGTGTTGCGATTCCCAAGAAAAGTAATATTGAACGACATTTAAAATTGTTCATACCAATTTTGCTAGTGACTATCCAAAGAACTCTGAAATTAGAAGGAAAAAAATTATTTCTTTAAAATATTCAATAACTAACCAGCAAAGTTTTTTTACTAAACCACTGCAACAACATAAAGCAGCAACGATCGCGTCATATAAAAATATCGCATTTGCTAGCTAAGAATAAAAAACCATTTACAGATGGAGAAATAGTGAAAGAAGCCATGTTAGAAGCTGCTGATTAACTTTTTGAAGAATTTAAAAAGAAAAAAGAAATAGTTTCAGCTATAAACATGTTGCAATCCCCAATTATAAGAAATTAGCTGAAAATATGGACACCCAAGTTTCACACTGAATTATATGTATCATTATGTATACCACCAACAAAATAAAGTTATAAAAAATCTGTTTTTTTATGCCTATTTACACCTGTTGACTATCTGTAAAATATGCGCCCTCGGTGATTTTCAAATTTAGTATTGCGCCCTTAAGGACAAACAGGTTGCCGACCCCTGGTGTAGAGGTTAAGTGTTAGTAAAAATTTTACAATTTTAATGCACCTTTATTAAATTAAATGCTTAATTAATAATCAATAATATTAATGTTATACATTGATTATCTAAAGTACAAGAGAGGGCTTTGAAATAATTCTCACGGGTTTACGGATGTATCTAATTATTTTGAAATAATGCATGAATAGCGAGTTTTCTGTTTGTGATTTATTACCGAGAAATCTGTTTTGGACTAAATTGAATCACTACAGTCGATATATTGGTATAACAATTAAACAATTAGACAGGGTCTTCTGTCCCCTTTTTTCCGGAACTATTGTCTTAAAGACAATTCCAAACGAATTATCAACATAAGAATTGAAACTTACAGACACCATTAATGAAAGGCAAACACTTATTGAGGCATCATATGACTTAATTATTGTTCTGGTGTAATTTAGGGCCGGTCTCACCAAAGTCTTTTAGGGGCTAACTGAAATTATTCTCTGTTTAAACAGAGAATTGTGCCGCACCATTATTTTGCCTCCATGATTTAATGGCGGGTAGCCGTTAAACGACTTTGGTGAGACTGGCCCTTAGGTAATTTAAGCGCAATCAGCACCACCTAATATAATTTAAATTGGTTTTTAAAAATATATAACAATTCGGAAAATATCCGTTTTTCAGATAATAAAATCGGTGAACGATGGCGAAATGGTTATGTTGCTGGCCTTCGGAGCCGGAGTTCGTGGGTTCGAATCCCACTATGACATGGATGTTCGTATCCATTCGGAATGGGCTTTAAGCAGTCTTTCCCGGTCTCATTATCTCCCGTGTTGCAAAAAGTAGACCGTAGAGCTCCAAACCCCCCCCCCCAAAAAAAAAAGACAAGATTCAAAACATTCAGCTTATAGCCAACAACTATTAGTTTTGACGTTGCACTAAATGCGCAATAATTTCCACATTATCAGTTTTTAACATTGTGAAACAAATACCTAATTTAGCATTATTGTAATTCATAAACTCGAACAAACTTTTTCAGCATTTTATGCTTCAACAGCTGGCTTTCTTTAAACAAGTTTCCTAACACTGTAGTATATTACTGACAATTTCTGGATTTCGAATAATACAAATATTTCAAAACATTCAGCATTTAACAAAAATATTAGTTTTCACGTTGCACTAAGTAAACAATAATTTCCACTTTATCAGTTTAAATTAATAAATAAATACAATATCATTGTAATTCTATTATAACACATAAATTGAAACAAAATTTTAGTGTATTTAAAAAAAATCACTAATGCATTATACATGCGAATGATGCCACTGTTTTCTAATATGTCCTAATCTTTTTGAGAATTGCACATTATCTTTGTTCCTCAGATTCTACTGCTCTTAATGCCTAACTAAAATTTAAACAATAGGAAAAACCGAAAGAAGCAAACAAACATCTCTACCACAAAGCATCAAAATATCACTAAAGTTAGCCATAAATGTCATTTTTCGCTCTGAGTAGAAAATGCATTTACGCTTTTATACACTCTTTTGGAAACAAGATTTGTTTTATTTGACAAAGTTTGTTGCTGAGAGAAAGGTGAAATCTGTTTTGGAGCCTAAACGTGTCATAAAAGTTGGCTTACATCATTTTCGAAAAGCTTGAATGAAGTAAAAAGCATGTAAGGCTTTAACGGATTTTCTTTTATTGTTCAGCTTAGTGGATTCTTTTAGCCTTCCTACCCTCCCTAATCTTATATATTTTTTTATCTTTACGTTCTAATTTTATGTTTTACTTGCTTTTCTGTTGTTCTTTTTTTCCAACAACGAAAACAGAAGATTCCTAGAACATAAAATAAACATAGAACAAGATGCCATAAAATGCAAATATAAAGACTTTTGAAAAAAAGGGCTTTAAACGATGAAATGGTATTGTTTACTCGGATCCTAAACAATTCCCTTGTTTACAGTTGTAGTATTTACGAATTTATTTTGTTTATAAAATAGAGATTTAAAATTTTCGTTTAAATATAAAAGAATTGCTTTGAAAAATGTGGAACACAGAAATGTATCACTTCTTCATAATTTCATTTGAAAAGAGCTTGTTATTTTAATGTGATAAAAGTAAATTATTATCAAATTTAAACAATCTTTCACTTAATTATATTTGATAGATAATGTGTGATAATATATTGTTTACTTTTTAAATTTAACATAAAACATAAAATGTCACAAGTGAGAATCTTCCTAATTATTGCTGCTAATATAGTTTACAAATGTCATTATACATTTTTAATTATATTTTCAATTTTACTTCTATAAATAAAAATATTTTATGGAATACATTTAAATGTAAAATTGAATGTATGCAGTATTATTGTAAAATATTTATAATTTTGTCAAATATCGTATAAGAAGTATCTAATGATTTACGGGAATGTTAATGTATAAATATCTTTAATATTTAGTTAAACTATGTTAATATTTATTTTGCATTTCTACATTGTAATTTTTTTTATCAACTTTTAAACCATTTTAATCCAAATGTTCTTTTTGTAATTTCGGAAGTTATATATAAACATATTTTTCGTAAGCTAAATACATTCTAAAAGGAGTGATTATGAATAAAATGTATCATTATTTTTAAACTTTAATCTAATACTCATTGTTTGATTAACATTATTAGTAAAGCAAGTAATTATGTTTAATAATAATTTACCTTACTGTTAATTACCTATAATCTGTTATTTAGCTTGTGATAAAATGAGTAATTATCGTTACTGAAGCATTTTCCATATATAATTTTATAATATTAATTATATTTTCCTTTCCCGGTTTATCTTGTTACACCGTTTATAATAAAATACCATTTGACTTAAAATCAAATGTACCGAAAGCTTTTATAGCAGTTTTGTTAATTAAATTTAATTATTTAATATAATTTTATGATAATTTAAAAGGAATATTATTTACATATATTTAATTATTTTTCAGTAGGATGATATTAAATTATACTTTCTACTCTTTAAATATTCTGTGAAACTTATTTTTTTAAGACAATATAACATAATTGAAAGATATTGAAAATTGAACTAGATTCAGGATTAATTAGTTCTCGTGTAGCAAAGTAAATGTATATAACTAAACCCTCAAATGCATTAATATATAATAAATTATATTTAGCTTATTTTGCAAATGAATATGAAAATATTTATTTTGAATATTTATATATTAAATTTTTTATTATAAATTTAAATCCTTTTTAAGAGAACTGACATTTTGTAATTGAGTTATATACAAACTTATGTTTTCTATGTTAAGTACATTATAAAAAGTGTGTTATAGAAAAAAAATGTATCATTCCTTTTTTTTTAATTTCGGACAAATACTCGTTATTTGAGTAACAAACAAAGCAAGTAAATAATTTTAAATTTAAGTAAAGCAAGTAATTAATTTATATAACAAATTACTGTTGATTATCTATAATTTTTCAATTCAGTTTGTGATAAAATGAGTAATTATCATTGATAAAGTTTTTTACATATGTAATTTTTTTTTAAATTATCTATTTTATTTTTCCACTTTTTATGCCCTAAATCTCAATGTACCTCTCGACTTAAGTTTAAAATCAAATGTAGAGAGAGTTTTTATAACAGTTCTGTTAGTTAAATTTATTAATAAAGTAAATTTATAGTAATTTAAAAGGAATATTTTTAAGTATATCTAATTATTTATCCAATATGGTGATATTATTACATTGTCCACTTTAAATATTTTACGAAACTTAATTTCTTAATATCGGTGTAATACTCGTTGTTTGAGTAAAAAACAAAGCATGTAATTAATTTTAAATTAAATAAAGCAAGTAATCAATTTTTATAAAAAATTACCTTACAGTTAATTATCTATAATCTTTCAATTTAGTTTGTGATAAAATGAATAATTTTCATTGTTAAAGTATTTTACATATATAATTTTTAAAAAATTAATTTATTTTACTTTGACACTTTTTATGCCGTAAATCTTAAAGTGTCAATCGACTTAAATTTAAAATCAAGTGTAGAGTGAGTTTTTTGAAGCAGTTCTGTTTATTTCATTTAATTATTTAAAGCTATTTTATAGTAATATTAAAGGTACATTTTTAAGTATGCCTAATTATTTATTCAAATATGGTGATATTAGTACTTTGTCCACTTTAAATATTTTACAAAACCCTATTTCTTAATTTCGGTGTAAATCTCGTTATTTGAGTAACAAACAAAGCAAGTAAATA
>CM063498.1:76055944-76058444 GCA_032207245.1 Pardosa pseudoannulata
CTTTTATAGAAAACTGTAAGCTCTGCTACAAACCAAATGAAAATATTACGTTTGATAAACAGTTATTCCCTACAAAAACAAGATGCCATTTTTTTGCAGTATATGCCTAACAACTTCGATAAATTCGGAATAAAATTTTGGCTAGAAGTAGATGTTAGGATAAAATTTTTATTAAACGGATTTCCATATTTAGGAAAATATGAAATGAGACCATTTGATCAAAGTTTATGAGAGAACGTAGTAAATCGTTTAATTGATCCTACATACCTGTAAAGTCTATATTTATAAAAAGAAACTGTAGTTGTCATAATTTGCGTTAATTTATTTTTCAAAAAAATATTATATCATATAGAGAAATATGCCGATATCTTATGAAAGGGTCAAAATGATACCCGCCGTAATTCTAGGTATACAAAGACCACCGTAATTCTAGTGTTAAACGGATGAACCCTTATTAAAAATTAGTATTATTTATTTATTCCTATTTTGCTACGCTAGATCCTACACCTTCCACAAATATAACTTTTTCCCTTACTTAATATAATATATATATTTCTATTACAATTTTTTGTGTAAAATAGAAAACAATCTCTCCATGAATTGTTTATTGTTTTAAATTATTTCTACGATCACAGTAAACCTATCCGTATCTATGAAAAATCATATGTTCGTAGCATTTTATATTATTAATTTTTATGAGGATCTAAATAAATTTATATTATTAATTTATTCTGTTTTGCTGGGAACACAATAAACATGCTCTTACCTATTAACAATAACGTAATAGTAAACATTTATCATATTAATTTATCCCTGGTTAGCTGCATCATATCCTGCAACTTCCATACATATAACTTTTGTATCTATATATAAAAATGTAATAGTTATCTACACAGTATTGTATATTGTGGATATAACTATTAAATTTTGTTTTGTAAAAAAGATAAAAGATATCTCCACTAATGTTTTCCTATTGTAAATTATTAATTCGAATACAATAGACGTGTTCGTACCTCAGTTTATTAAATTTAAACCTGTACTCTTCTAATTAACTTCAGTCCACCATGTATATTTAAACTTTACAATATCAGTTTCTTTGCATTATGACATAAGATTTATTGTGCTTTCACATCCATCAAACAATTATTCCAAGTTTTATTTATAAGATGGTGAAACTAATGATCACTGAATGATTCTAAAAATTTTTCAGGAAATTTTTTATAGATTTAAGCCATGCAGACCATTATTTACTGAATCCAAAATAACTGCAAAAGAATCATATCAAATAACGAAACTCTACCCCCGATACTTTGGATTATATATTTCTTATATTAATTATAAATAAAAGTATTCTTTCACATAAAAATTGAATTTCACGAGAACTGTCTTACACTTAAAAAAAATAAATAAACGTTATGAAAGATCGCACTTTTGCAAATATTGTACTATTCAAAACTATTCTTATCATGTTAATATTTGTATCAATTCTTGTACCAAACAGCTTACTGTGAACTTACATCTAGAGTACTATTTTAAAATTCTGCAATGTTTTTTATTTAATAAATCTATTCTTATATTAACTAATTGTTTTGATATTGTAGAACATAATAAAACTTTTGTGCCTCAATATACATAAGATGATCACACAAAACGAGTAAAGCAAAATTAAAGAGAGAAAGTACCTAGATAGATGTTTTGTTGCTTGAAACGAGAAACATTTACAGTGCTAGAGTACTCGTTCATGCAATATGACTGCAGACTGAGCAGGCCCAGATGCATTACATATTCTTTTTCACAAGCCAGGGATTACTTTCGCACTGAGATTTTTTTTCGTTCAAATCAACAAAATGTCTGTATAAATAATATCTCTGAATATCTCTGTTTTACACGTTATAGCTTCCCATTTTATGCCACCTTTAGATTTTTGATATTTTCAAGTTCAAATTATCACAATATTTCCACCCACATGATTAATGTTTTCAATAAGCATAAAATGATGAAAATCGATGATGAATTATCCAATTATAATGACAGATCAAGAGGGATTAGCTGTCGTTTTGTATTTGTATGTTTGACTGATCACTTTGAATGAATGTTCTCTTTTACATTTTCTATGGAATCTAATAGATATTACATTTATATGTAGAGTTTCTTTAGTCATGATATGAGTATTGTACTACCTTATTGTGTAATTAAATCTAGTGGATTATTTCAAATTAAACAGGAAATTATTCTTTTTATATTCGATACACTTTTTTATTTTATATTTTTAGCTATTTTATTCAAGAAATGCATCTTTTCAAAAAATATTTACTCTCACGTATTTTAATATACATTTTTGTAAACCCAAGCATTGCAATTTTATTAAATGGAAACGGAACTTTAAATATCTATTTTTATTAAAACTCAAGTTTAGTTGTATTTTTAAAACGATCGTTCAAAAAATCATAAGCTATATGTAATACGAAAAACGACAATAAAAGGATTTTTTTTAATATTT
>CM063498.1:76065944-76073444 GCA_032207245.1 Pardosa pseudoannulata
TGATTGGAACTTATATTTATGTAGTATTTAATGGATTTTTCATTTATCTTTCTCTTTAAGTTCACATAAAGATATATTTGTTAAATGTAGATAAGTCTATTATCAGAATTACTGAAAGATAGGCTTTCACTGGTGTCACAATTTTAATAATTTTTAATAGTTTTATTAAAAATGAATTATTATTTTAATCTATTTGTAGATAAAATATTTAGAACAAGATTTTTTATTAAATTGCTTAGTAATCCACTGGAATTAGCATACAAATGATTATATTAAAACGTAACATATGTAGCTCATTAAGAAATATAATTTTTTGTCTTACTTTAGTGTCTCAAAACCATTGTCAAAAACTCCAACACATACCTAAAATATAAAAAATACAGATTAATACACATATTTTAATTATATAACTATAAACAATATAATCATATTTGAATTAAACATGTAAATAATAACCTTTTTATAAGAGCAGTTTGGAATATTCAGTATAGCATACTAGATAACATTTCATTCTTGTTCTTATAATCGCAAAATGCATATTGCTAACATATATCTATACCTGAAAAAAAATCTTTTGCAACAGTTGATACTTCTGTAATTTTTAAGATTTTAATATTTTGGATGATATTATTTATTTAGTTACATTTAAACCTCCATACCCTAAAACGTAAATATCGGTTAAATGTATACAGCGATCATGTATATGAAACCAATTTGAAAATTAGCTTAAATTTGAAAATTGCAGGTAATAAATCACACTTTATGTTTGATAAATTATTTCACTTCAAAAGAGTAAATCCTCAAATGACATGCATTTCAAAATATCATTATAAAGAGTGTTTAATAGGTCGTAGTAAAAAACTATATAATTCTTAAAAAGAATATAGGTTATATAGGTCGTAGTAAAATGTTTTAAAGCTTTATAATAATACATACACCTAGATCATGTTTCTTACCTATGTATATATTTATAAATATATTTCAATCATCTCAATGTAATTTACGAATTCCATTAAATTGTAGCCTCAATTCTTTTTATTTACCCGGGTTACGGGGCAAAGAAAAATCCGGGCGATATTAATTAACAAAGAGGGTGACATTTGGCCGAGAGAACCCTCATAAGTTTGATGTGGAAATTAGACTTTTATTTTAGAACTTAGTAAATGGCATCTTTCTTAGTCAAAAACAAAGTATTGAATGATCATTGAAACACTTTGCATTTACGGAATATGGGCCCAAAACGAGACGAGGAGACGAATTCATTCCCAGAAATAGTAGCTTATTTAGCTTTTCCAATACTAAAATTAAACTTAGATAATTAATAATAATGTGCCAGAAAATGTGATAAGTGGGTGGAAGTTAACAAAAATACAGAGTTGGCTTTGAGAAACTGCAAAAAGAAATTTAAGACTCAGCGGAATTATTATTGTATATATATTTAAAGTATATATAGAGAGTATGTACAATATGTTATATTCTCCATCCTTTCTAAATTATTAAAAGATTAATTACAATAATTTGAGGTTAAATGCAGGATGTAATGACCCTTTTACTGCGAAAATCGTAATAAAACTGCCTGCTGCATATCAACAGTAAATTGAATACATTTAAAGTAGAAAAAATAATTTCAATTAAAAATCTTTGAATTTCGTACTTTCCACTTAAAAGGGGTGTTGCAAACTTATTTCAAAATAAGAATGCAATAATTAATCTTTTAATCAATTACCCAATGAAGGAAAAAATCTTTAATTTTGATAATCTTCTAATTTAATTAATGCGATAAATGTCATGCAAGAATAAGTTCTCTAAGTTATGATATTTGAAACAAATTTCAAGTTTTACTAATAATAATAATAAAAATTGGAGAAAAGTATATATATATATATATATATATATATATATATATATATATATATATATATATATATATATATATATATATATATATATATATATATATATATATATATAATATATATATATATATATACATATATATATATATATATATATATATATATATATATATATATATATATATATATATATATATATATATATATATATATATATATATATATATATATATATATATATATATATATATATATATATATATATATATATATATATATATATATATATATATATATATATATATATATATATATATATATTATATATATATATATATATATATATATATATATATATATATATATATATATATATATATATATATATATATATATATATATATATATATATATATATATATATATATATATATATATATATATATATATATATATATATATATATATATATATATATATATATATATATATATATATATATATATATATATATATATATATATATATACATATATATATATATATATATATATATATATATATATATATATATACATATATATATATATATATATATAAATATATATATATATATATATATATATATATATATATATATATATATATATATATATATATATATATGTGTGTGTGTGTGTGTGTGTGTGTGTGTGTGTGTGTGTGTGCGTCTTTATTTTTGGACAAAGAACAAAAAATAGCAAACGATAGTACTTTTAATTTGCTTTGAAATCGATCCCATACCCTTAATTAATTTGAAAACCCCAAAAATTACGCAGTGTAAATTTTAAAAAAACATTTTCATTTACTGAGTTTATTTTATAGCTACATATATAGTTAAACATTTTCAGAGTTTCTTTTATTTCAGTTTATGGTCACAAATATTTGTAGTCTCGTTTGTTCTATATTTTCGGTTCTAAAATTAAATGCATTGTTTCTAAAAACATATTTTACGCGAAAGTAAATATTGTTTACATTCCACTGATGTAATTCTTAATTTGTTTCTTGCTTTTTAAATTAAAATTTTTTTTTGTTATATTGACTTACACGGAAAAGTTTAATTAGGGAGCAGTTCAAAAATATTTAGTTTTTTTTCTTCACAAACTCAGTCACGCATCATTCTTTTTGTATGACTTTCTCGTTGAATTTTAAACAATCATTTTAAAAAACAATTCCATTCTTCCAAAATGAAAGACTTTATTCTCAGCGTTTAGAGGTAAGGATATTTAAGGAATTTTTGTTTTAAGTTTTTAATATAGTTTTTTAAACGATATCAATTCAAATGATTAACAATCATTGAATAATAATGAAAGCAATGACCGGTGAAAAAATTATATGCTTATAGTTATTACAAACTTTACTGTATTGAAACTTATAAATACAATTATAAATTATTATTGCGTATATTTTTACACATATTTCTGTTTTCACCAAAAACATATTTAAATATATTTTTTTAATTTTATTTTTCTATTAGTTTAAAAGAACAAGAAAAAGTAATTTTAAATATCATACAATAGCAATTTCTTATACATTTAGAAATATAAAAAATTAGGAATATATCTCTTTCGTTAGGAGTTTATTAAGTGAAGTTATCGAACATTTTATTCTCTTTTACGCTGTATAATTTACATTTCGTTGTATAATCAAATAATATTTCAGAAGTTGGAAATATAAATCATAAACATTTAATTATTTATATACAAGATTTCTTTAACTATTTAATTCCTTATTAAAGATGACATTGAATAGATACTTAAGAGATAATTGAAATATGATATAGATAATTTATATTATATGAAAATTTTTAAATATAATTATTTGTGTAGAGTTGCATAAATGATAAAAATATTTTAAAAATTATTCTATGTGTTGAAAATCATATATTTACATGTTATATCTTATATGCATAATTAAATTATTTGTTTCTGTCAAACAGATAATTTTTTATATATAATTACATAACTGATAAAACAATAAAAGTCTTAAAATATATTGTGCATGAAATTTCATAAGCATTTTACTATTAATTAAAAAAAATTGACGAATTAATGAATTAAATATTTTTTGTTAATGATATTTTTATGGAATTTTAAACGAAGGCTGATGAAACTTTAAAGGAATGTTGCTATTTTCTTTTTACATACATTGGTTAGATATATTGAAGATAATATTAAAAGTTTAGCTTGAATAAGAAAATAATGCAACCTATGAAAAAATGTGCATATTATATATACTGATACTCATTACTTTAAAATAATATCCAATAACAGAAATTCTAGTATATATTTTAATTCCACTTTTGAAAGAGTGTTGAATAACAGATACACGTTCAAAAAAATAATTTGTTTCTGTTATAAAAATCGAAGAAGAATTTAGTTAACTAATAATTGTTTGTGAATTGAAATGTAATATGTTTTATAATAATTTATATTTCATAGATTTGTCAGTTGATTTTTCATGAACTCAATGTTTTCTGTAGAATTAATCTATTAGGTATAACAATTTCATTTCTCCTATATAGAATATATGATATTATGTCTAAATAAAGCAGCAAACTATTTCTCTACGAATAATTTTATTCGACAGTATTAAATCTTTAAATAGAGTAAGTTCTTCTGACATTTCTTTTTGGAATAGTTTTAAATGGCGTACCTTGCACTCTTTGGTCTAAAGGTAGAACGAGAGCCACCAGAAAAAAAAATGATACCACATCGCCAAACTATGACATTGTAGAAGGCAGAAAATATCATGTCACATGCCAGGTAGAATGTGGGTGTGGCTATAGTATTCCACAGTTATTAATTCTCGATCATTTCCATTAACGCAGTTGTAGCACACTAAGATATCGGCACTAATTTCATTCGACAATATTAAATCTTTACACAGAGTAAGTTCTCCTGATATTTCATTTTGGAAAATTTTAAATTAGTGTAACTTGCACTATTTGGTTGAAAACTAGAACGAGTGCCACCAGTAAAACATTTTACCACGTGCTAAACTATGACAATGTAGAAGGTATAAAATATCATGTAACAAGCCGGTTAAAATGTGTGGCTATCGTATTCCACAGTTATTAATTCTCAATCGTTTCCATTAAAATAGTTGCAGTAAACTAAGATATCGGCAGTAATTTCTTCTCTCAGCCAAAAATTTGTTAATTCTCAGTAATTAGAGCTAAACCTAATTATTTGTGTTTAGTGTATCAACCGGGTGTGATGACCAAGGATATCATTCGTCTATGGTATCGGTGTTTTTTCGAAAGCTCGTAAAAAATCCAGGTTTCAGAAAAACTATCTATTATAAATTCAACTTTTCCAAGTGTCCCCATCTTGATTTCAATGACTTTCATCTGTTCTGCACTTGAAGATATTTCTCATAGACCATCATGACAATCGGCAGACAACTATTTCATGCTCTCTCCATTACCTCGAACGTCTATTACACTAGAGTATAAAGCATATTCCACATTATTACAAATGTTACAATTGCGATGGTTGTTATGTTTAGAAGTAAAAAAAGTAGGACTACTTTTTGTAATACATTTTGTGAAGTAATATTATTTTTTTTCATTTTGGGGTCTCCAAAACAACAATTTTATGATAACTCTCTTATTATAAAAATCAAATATGAATCTCTAAAAACTTTCCATTCCCAAAACATAATCGAACATTTCCAAAAAATATAAGCTGGAACTCCTGTAAAAGTTTTATTACTTTAGCGATTATTGTTCATAAGTTTAAAAAGCTAGATCAACTCAAAATAACAACTTTTGGTTCGAAAAACAAGTTACGAATGTAACGTAATAAATTACACCTTATTAGTTTTGTCAATATAACTTATTAGCTTTATTAATATTGCATGTCACTTTTGTGAATCTATGTCATTTCTCAAATCGAAAAAGTTACGAGAGAAAAAAAATGGCAAAATAAAAGCTTATGAAAGTTTACTCCTATATTGAAGTCGAAATAGTTTGTCATGCATTTTTTTGTAAATTTTATTTTACACCCCATTATTAAAACTTTACCCGCAATAAGCGGTCGAAATATTTAGTCTTTGTATCAGTTTAAAAAATACCTTGCACTGTTTGTGAAAAAAAAATATGTCAATATAACAAACAAATGTCAATCTCTAAAAAGTCTTCACTCTTGAGACATAATATTCTATTTCCTACAGATACGACCTGGAATTATTGTATAATTAATATTACTTTAGCGATGATTACTCACAAGTTTTAAAGTAAGTACAATATTTTCTTAGAAAAAGAAGTTAAGTATGAAACGTATCTAATTAATCCAAATTAGTTTTCGTAAGTAACATTCCATTTCACTTTTGCACATTTATGTCATTTCTGAAATAACTAAAGTCCAGAGAGAAAAGTTAAAAAAAAATCTAAATTTCCCTTCAATAGTGAAGTCTAAATAATAGACTAAGATATTGTTTGCAAACTCTATTTTCACCACAGCATTAAATGTTTACAAATAATAAGTTGTTGAAATATTTACACTTTGTATCAGTCTTAAAAAAGGTACCTTGTACTGTCTCAGGGAAAGCAAACATTCCGGAAAAACAAATGTCAATCTCTGAAAATTCTTCATTCCTGAGACATAAAATTCTATTTCCGAGAGATACGAGCTGGAACTTCTGATTCTTTGAGGTTTGGGTCGATAAAAGTCCTGTGGCGAGGCAAAATTTTATAAAGTTTGAAAATGTGCTACAACTTTTCGAGAGAGAGAACGTACTGGGAAATATATCTGAAAATCTGAACCGAGAAATGTTGCCGGCAGAAAAGTTTTTGCTCAAATACTTCCATAAAAACCAAGAACCCGGAAAAAAGTGCGAGATAGGGAGGGGGGTTCGTTAGTAAGTGAAAATAAATAATAAAGGAACATCTTGTTTAATAGATGAAATAAAATCTAGAAGTATATATATATATATATATATATATATATATATATATATATATATATATATATATATATATATATATATATATACGAAATGCGTATATATATATATATATATATATGCATGTATAAATATATATATACATACATAAGCATTTCTTGCAAAATTTCAGAAAAATTAAATAACATCTGGGACATTTATTACTTTTGATGGGACCGGTTAGTTTTTCAAAATAATTCAAAAATATTATTAAAAGTATTGCAATTGTACTTTAAAATCTTTTAAACCATAATTAGGAAATCAAGTCTTGAGTAGTTAAATTTATTAAACACTTTTACTCTAAAAAATAAATTACATTTCCTAAAAAAACCTTAATGCATTAAAATCACCTGCAACTTTCTTATAAATTATTCAAATTATCAACATTAAACAATTATTAATTATTATGTTATTATTATAATTATCACAAAAATTTTGCTCTAAATTACTTTTAAGATGTACTAAAGCTTATTGTATAGATACAAATTTACAATAAAAGATAACCCATTGGGGTATTCTTTTAAAATAATTCTAAAATATTACATAAAGTATTATGAATACACATTAGAATTCTTAATTTCAAATCATAATCTAGAAATTAAGTTATTCCTTTAAAAATAATCTATAATTTTAATTATAATTTGTAAATTAATAAAAC
>CM063498.1:76078444-76088444 GCA_032207245.1 Pardosa pseudoannulata
ATATATTCCTAATAAATCAGTTTTTCCTCACGGTACTCATAAGGATATGAACGATGCAGTTCCTACAGCAGAAAAGAAATGACAGCACCAATCAGGAATCCTTTTTATTCGCATAGCAGGAATTTTATAACTGGCGTGCTGCATTCAAAGATCATTTTGCGGAAAGTTGATACACGTGTTGTTCAATGGAATAAATTTAGTGGTTTATTACCAATTATTTGGTACTATTATTTTGTATAAATTTCTATACTTCGCAGGTAAGCATTTCATTTGTTTTATTCATAATTTAATGTTTTATTTTCTATCATAGCGTCAAAAATATACGTTGGTACTAGAAAGTACTAACTGCAAAATTAACTACTAAAATACGGTAAAAATTAATTTAATTTTTTTCTTTGATTATTCTCCATTAAAACTTATCTAATGATGAAAAAATGCAGTAAGAGGGTTGATGGTAAATTATTTCAGGATTAAAAAGTTACAAAATATCATAACAGAAATTATATCTATATATATAAAAATGAATTTGTGTCTGTCTGTCGATAGACTCAAAAACCATACATCCAATCACCGTGAAAATTTAGGAAATTATTAGGTATATCCATAGGAAGGTTTTTGAAAATTTTTAACGTTCCAAATCCATTCCTTCCCCATTTTTCGAGCTTTTCATGTCATTATTCTAAGCATTAATTTCCCCGGTTAAACACAAACGATTAATTTTTTAATTTATCGCATCATAACTAAGTGAAAGAAGCAATAATTTCTAACAATGTGACGTCATTCCGTTAATCCCATGTAAGTATTTTAAGAGCTGTTTTCCTCGGTTAAAAGCAGGAGATTGAAATGTTCAATTTATCACATAATAAATAGGTGAAAACGATATTTTTTATCATTATGACGTCATTCCTTCAAATATCTCATTTATTCATTTCTTATTTTATATTATTTAAACATCGTCTGCGTAGTATCAATTCGATTTGACCTGGAAATTTAGATATAAAGTGATTAATTTTCATTTCTATGTGACGCAAATTATAGCATTTTTATATTAGAGCATAGCATAATTTAAAATTTAAATCCTGGTTAATTTTTACGTTACAATGACATGTTTATCAACATTATTCTAAGAACGAAAAGTACAAATTTCAGTGACCATCATAGGCAAATAAAAACCTATCATTCGTTATTCACAAAAAAAAATATATTTGTTTAAAAGTAATATATTAAGTTCACCGTAGCGAATTACGGCTACACTTGCTAGTCTATATATATAAAAATGATTTGTGTGTGTCTGTCTGTATGTATGTATGTACTCGATAGACTCAAAAACTATGCATCCAATCGCCGTGAAAATTTGGGAAATGTTTAGGTATATCCCTGGGAAGGTTTTTGTAAATTTTCAACGTTCGAAATTCATTCCTTCCCCCTTTTTCGAGCATTTCATGTCATTATTCCAAGCATTATTTTCGCCGGTTAAACGCAAACGATTAAGTTTTTAATTTATCGCATCATATCTAAAGGAAAGAAGCAATATTTCTAGCAATGTGACGTCATCCCAAGTAATTGTTTTAAACGCAGTTTTCCACGGTTAAAAGCAGGAGATTAAAATGTTCAATTCATCACATAATAAATAGGCGAAAATGATATTTTTCTATCATTATGACGTCATTCATTTAAATATTTCATTTATTCATTTCTTATTTTATATTATTTAAAATCGTCTGCTTAGTATCTATTCGATTTGAACTGAAATTTGAGATATAAAGTGATTCACTTTCATTTCTATGTGACGCAAATTATAGCATTTTTATATGAGAACTAATTTTAAATTTAAATCTTGGTTCATTTTTATGTTACAATGAAATGCATATCAACAATATTCTAAGTACAAAAAGTACAAATTTCAGTGACTCTCATGGCCAAATAAAACCTATCATTTTATATAGTTATCTTCATATTCATATGGTTGTCGATATGAATGTGTGTTTCTGTTTCATACAAAACTATGTGGTTTGTCATAAATTTCCTTAATTTTGGAAAACATTTATTACTACCAACAAAATTAGCACTGTTGCTGTCAAAACCTGTGCTTCCTATTCTATCACGTAATATGGCAAGATCTGTTAACTTTGCTAATCAACGTACAGTAGTAATACAGTAATGCAATTTAGGGTTAAGCTTATATTTTACAATAAAAAAAGTTTGAGCAAATTTAATATAAGACAAATTCGATTATAAAAACTGAATAATGTTATAATACGCTTATGATAGAAATATATAAACATGCCAATGACTCGAACTGAACTGTGACGAATTTAGAGAGTTGTTCACGAAAAATAAATCTTTGTTTAAAAGTAATATATTAAGTTCACCGTAGCGAAGCACGGGCAAACTTGCTAGTTTCTTATAAAACAAAACTATAATTTCGATAATGCAAACTTACAGAATGCATAATGGTATAATTAAAACACATTTGTGGTCATTTTGTTAATAGATATTGTAATACAAGTCAGAAATATCCGATGAGATTAGGATATACTCATAAGTGACCATTGTAACTAAGGTAAAAGGGGCGATGAGACATATCTACATACGGAAACACATCACTGTCATAATTGTCCTCTTGTTACCAGATGCAGATCTGACAACACGGTATGTAGAGGGTGGCTCAATAGTAACAAGAGCTCTTGGACGCTATTGTTCCATATCAAATTGCTGTCGGTGAGTTCTATGATGTAATTGCAACTGATTTGCAGCTGCGTAAATTAAATAAAGAACTGCTATACGTCATGTTTCATGGATTAACATCGTAATATATAAGCCATTTAAGTGAATAAGCCTGCTGAAAGCTGCCAGATTTCACGAAGTGGATTTACATCAAATCATAGACGTGAATATACGGAATAGATATAATAATTTATCTCTATGTAAAATTGAGACATCTAGCATTAAACATTATATCATTTCTTAAACTTATAAATTTAATATTTTAGGTATTAAAAATAATATAATATATAAAGCCGATATATTTCTATTGGGAAAGAAATGGCTTAGTTTACTAGGGATAGAATTTTGTAACTGTTACAGAATAAATCTTATTTTAATATAGCATCATTTAGAAAATTAATAATTAGATAAATTCTAAAATATCTCTAAATAATTCTAAATATTTTACTAATATCTAGAAAACTTTACTGTATTCAAATTATAATATATACAAAGAAATAAACATCATAAACTCCGTATAAATATTTGCAATAGTTAATTACTTAACACGTTATCTCTAGGCCATCGAATACTATCTTTATTTATGGAATATTTCTGTAACTTTTAATACTTATGTAATCGTTTAATATAGCATCCATTTTAATATAGCATCCATTAGAAAAATAATAATTAGAAGAATTCTAAAATATCTCTAAATAACTCTAAATATTTTACTAATATCTAGATAACTTTATTGTAAACAAGTTATAATATATGCAAAGAAATAAACATCATAGACTCCGTAGAAATACTTGCAATAGTTAATTACTTAACATGTTATCTCTAGGCCATCGAATACGATCTTTATTTATGGAATATTTCTATAACTTTTAATACTTATGTAATCGTTTAATATAGCATCCATTAGAAAATAATAATTAGATAAATTCTAAAATATCTCTAAATAATTCTAAATATTTTACTAATATCTAGATAACGTTACTGTAAACCAATTATAGTATATACAAAGAAAAAATATCATAGACTCCATAGAAATATTTGCAATAATTACTTACTTAACTTGTTATCTCTATTCATCGAATAAGATCTTTATTTACGGCATATTTCTGTAACTTTTAATACTTATGTAATCGTTTAAGTAACCTAAAGAATAAATTTTAATATTCTTTGTAATATGCAGAATAAATTTACAATAAATTTCAATATTTACAAAGTAAACTTGCCTTATACAGTCCTAATTATGATCATTCATCATTTATAGAAAAATAAAAATACAACAGAAGAATAATAAAAGAAAAAGGCACCAGGGGATAGATATAGGAATATTCCATCTTATAAATTGCAAAAACTGACGAAATAGGTATTAGCATTTTGAATAATTTATGAAATCTTGACACTCCATAATAAGATATGTCCTTCTGTGAAAAACTTCTAACATATTTTGCAAGTATCATTCCCTTCATTAGCATACTTTGGTATCGCTTTCTGTCACTAAACACAATTGAACATTTTGAGAGATTTATAAGTTTATATATTTTCTACGTGTATATATTTTAGTTAAAATTTAGAATGCAGTTAAAATATCTGCCAAGACATTCTTCATACATGTTTCACTTTGAGGATTGACTTCATAAATATTATTTTGAACTATAAATAAAACAGTTAATATTAAACCTATTGCACTCTGCAGATCTAATTGACCAGAATATTTTTCAAATGCTTATACTTTGGTATCACTTTCTGTCACTAAACATAATTGAACATTTTGAAAGATTTAAAAGTTTATATATTTTCTAAGTGTATATATTTTAGTTAAAATTTAGAATGAAGTTAAAATATCTTCCAAGACCTTCTCTATACATGTTTTGCTTTGAGAATTGACTTCATAAATATTATTTTGAATTATAAAAAAATCGGTTAATATTAAACTTGTTGTACTGTGCAGGTCTAATTAACCAACGTATTTTTCAAATGCTTATACTTTGGTATCACTTTCTGTCACTAAACACAATTGAACATTTTGAAAGATTTAAAAGTTTATATATTTTCTACGTGTATATATTTTAGTTAAAATTTAGAATGAAGTTAAAATATCTGCCAAGACCTTCTCTATGCATGTTTCGCTTTGAGGATTGACTTCATAAATATTATTTTGAACTATAAATAAAACAGTTAATATTAATCCTGTTGTACTGTGCAGATCTAATTGACCAGAGTATTTTTCAAATGCTTATACTTTGGTATCGCTTTCTGTCACTAAACACAATTGAACATTTTGAAAGATTTAAAAGTTTATATATTTTCTACGTGTATATATTTTAGTTAAAATTTAGAAGGAGGTTAAAATATATGCCAAGACCTTCTCTATACATGGTTTCGCTTTGAGGCTGAACTTTATAAATATTATTTAGAATTATAAAGAAAACGGTTAATATTAAACTTATTGTATTCTGCAGGTCTAATTGACCAGAATATTTTTCAAATGCTTGTACTTTGGTATCACTTTCTGTCACTAAACATAATTGAACATTTTGAAAGGTTTAAAAGTTTATATATTTTCTAAGTGTATATATTTTAATTAAAATTTAGAATGAAGTTAAAATATCTTCCAAGACGTTCTCAATACATGTTTCGCTTCAGGTCTGAATTCATAAATATTATTTTGAATTATAAAAAACGGTTAATATTAATCCTGTTGCACTGTGCAGGTCTAATTGACCACAGTATTTTTCAAATGCTTATACTTTGGTATCGCTTTCTGTCACTAAACACAATTGAACATTTTGAAAGATTTAAAAGTTTATATATTTTCTAAGTGTATATATTTTAATTAAAATTTAGAATGAAGTTAAAATATCTTCCAAGACCTTCTCAATACATGTTTCGCTTTGAGATTTGACTTCATAAATATTATTTAGAATTATAAAGAAAACGGTTAATATTAAACCTATTGCACCTCTGCAGATCTGATTGACCAGAATATTTTTTCAAATACTTATACTTTGGTATCTCTTTCTATCACTAAACACAATTGAACATTTTGAAAAATTTAAAACTGTATATATTTTCTAAGTGTATATATTTTAGTTAAAATTTAGAATGAAGTTAAAATATCTTCCAAGACCTTCTCTATACATGTTTTGCTTTGAGAATTGACTTCATAAATATTATTTAGAATTATAAAGAAAACGGTTAATATTAAACCTATTGCACCTCTGCAGATCTGATTGACCAGAATATTTTTTCAAATACTTATACTTTGGTATCTCTTTCTATCACTAAACACAATTGAACATTTTGAAAGATTTAAAAGTTTATATATTTTCTACGTGTATATATTTTAGTTAAAATTTAGAATGAAGTTAAAATATCTTCCAAGACCTTTTCCATACATGCTTCACTTTGAGGACTGACTTTATAAACATTATTTATAAAAAAAAAACGGTTAATATTAAACCTCTTCTACTCTGCAGGTCTAATTGACCAGATTTTTAAATGCTTATTCAAGGTATAATAAACATTTGTCCTAGTTATATTCTGTGTCTGTTACTAGATTTGAGCATTTTTTATTGCAAAGTTGCTAGATCGTACACATTACATCATGTTTATTCTGTAGAATAAATAATATTGAAAAATAGTTAAATAATTAAGAAATTCTCTACAGTCAAAATTAATGAAAAGTAAAGCATCTATATAATGCAATTATTATAGCTGTGAGGAGCCGCGGTAACTCAGTCGGCACAGGCAACGATCTGGCGACTAGAAGATTGCAGGTTTGGAGATAGGGCCGGCCTAAAATCCACCGTGTTCGTTAAAGGTGAATGGGACAAGTAAATTATGTTCGTGGTCACAATGTCCTCCAAGCTCTCAATTACCTTTGGGAATGGCAAACTGAGCCTATGGGTCCTTAGCTTGGTCCCTGCTTATAAATTACGAGGACTGACTTGATCATAAGTCGTCTTTTCCACCTTTGCGATGCTCGTTAAAATGAAAGGCGTACGTCCTTTCCTTAATAAGAGTAGCGTATGGGTGGATCGGGCTTGGTTTGACCAAGTGGCATCAAAAACAACAACATTGTAGTTGTGCTCACAAAAAATCTGAACAAGGGCAAAATCACATAAAAATCAATTAGTTTTTCTTAAAAAAAATGTGAAAACTTCTGTATAGGCTGAATATAGTTATAATAATGGAATGTAGATAATATTACTGAAGACAACACTATTACATTTTCTGCACATATCTACAAATAGAAGTCCTCTTTTATATCCAAAGTCTTCAATTACAACCGAAATAGATCCGAATTAGTATCAGAATAAAATTGGTTAACTGGATTTATGAGAGCTTAAAAATAACTAAAATTGACGAACTGAAATACACTGACGAAAAGTAGAACAGTAAGGAAAATGATTCTAAGGAATAATTTGAGTCACTGAGGATTACCGACGTATTAAACACGACAATAGAGCAAAATGTATTTGAATAGTAACTCAAAATCGTCCAAAACACTTATTTCCGAATTGATAATAAGTTGAATATGTTGAAATTGTAGATTATAATGATGAACATATTTAACAGTGTATAACGCAAAGCCTATTTTTTAATTTTAAAATACCGAAAATCTATTTCTCATGTATAATTCTTACTTAACGTTAGACATACAGGTGACTATTTAAATTATTAATATATTTCAACGCAGAATCAAGCCCAAAATATTTTAAGGTCATTCTCAATATGACAATATTCTTATCGAAATGCGTCAAGCAAATTATCTATTGGCTTAGATTATTTGGAGGGAATTGGCTACTGTAAGATGACTTTAAAGGCTAGAAATAGGATCTTGAAGATCTCGTATATTTTACCTTTCGTTCTTACTCGTATATTTTGCGGATTGCATTTTCTTCGATTTATAAAAATCGAATGCAAAAATGTACGAATTAGCGAATGAAGAGATCCTGTTATATTGCTAGATTTTAGTTGTAAGTAGTTTAATAATTGAATATTAAAATTTAGTTTTCATTTTAATAGATTTTATGCGAACATTGTTATTTATTTTATCCTCCTACATAAATTATTGATAAGTGGTTTTGAATCTTAAAAAAAACATATATTCTTTTACTATTAACAAGTCATTTTGAAAATATTGGAAGTCTACCAGTCCTCAAGATAATTATGTGAACGGAATTTGTGAATAATGGAGATGAGAAAAATTGTATTGATTTCATTTCTATAGAGTATGATCGATCGTAGACCATTTCAGATCTGGAATTTGAAAGTAAATCTCAAGCTCTTTCAAACAAAATGTAAGAACAAATTATTTGAAAGTAATCCTAATGTGAAACTATACAATGCTTAATTGTCTGTTATACAAGTCTAATAACTTAGTACATCAAGTGTCTTAACGTCAATTTGCAATTATATAAATGAACAGTTGTACCAAAAATCGTTTTATAATAATAATCTTTTAGGAACACTGCTTTAGGAATTTACAACACTGTCGCAGACCACATGTAAAACAATTCCTTACCCTACAAAACCAAAAAAATAATTGCTCTTCATATAATTTAAGAAGACTTAGAGCTACGTACAGAGTTACTTAAGTCCCATATGTCTTTAAACATATTAATACAATAAATATAGTACTAAATTGGCTGCTTTTACAGTTATGAGTCTTAAAGGTAGGGGTTAACTCGAATAAAATTTCATATTAATACAATATAGTACTAAATTGGATGCTTTTACAGTTAGGAGTCTTAAAGTTAAGGGTTAACTCGAGTAAATCTTCATATTAATACAATAAAAATAGTAGTAAATTGTCTGCTTTTACAATTAAGAAGTCTTAAAGTTAAGGGTTAACTCTAATAAATCTTCATATTAATATGATAAAGATATTAATACAATAAAAATAATACTAAATAAGCTGCTTTGGCAGTTAGGAGTCTTAAAGTTAGGGGTTAACTCGAATAAATGTTCATATTATTACAATAAAGATAGTAATAAATTGGCGGCTTTTACAGTTAAGGAGTCTTAAAGTTAGGGGTTAACTTGAATAAATCTTCATATTCATACAATAAAGATATTAATGCAATAAACATAATTCTAAATTGACTGCTTTTACAGTTAGGAGACTTAAAGTTAAGGGTTAGCTTTAACAAATCTTCATATTAATACAATACAGAGAGAAGTAAATTGGCTACTTTTACAGTTAAGAGTCTTAGAGTTAGGGGTTAACTTGAGTAAATCTTCATATTAATGCAATAAAGATAGTAATACATTGACTGCCTTTACAGTCAGGAGTCTGAAAGTTAGGGCTTACTCGAATAAATCTTTATAATTTTTAAGGTAACTACATAACATAACTTTTAAACATTTCGAAGAAACCCATCTATAAACAATGTCTTACCAAATAAATGTATAAAATAAAGAAATACTAACACTTTGAAAAATTTACGACTCCTATGTATAAATAGTCCCATCTTATAAGTTCCTTGCCATTCTCTTGCATTCATGTCAATAAGGAGTTAATTCAAACATCTTTTCAAAGTCATTTTTTAAAAGAACACTGAATGTAGTTCATTTAAACCATTTTGGGGTAACACATCTAGAACAATGTCGTATCTTATAACGGCCGAGAAACAAAGAAATATTTGCACTTTGAATAATTTATGACGCCTTAGCACTCCCTAACAGAATGTGTCTCTTTGTACGGGAGAATCTAAATATATTCTTCAAGTATCTCGCCTGGCATTAACATACCTTTGTGAGGCCATTTCTCTCGCTAAACGTGAGAGTTTTCTAAGAGCTTTATTATCATGCACTGTGGAAACATTTTCTCCGTTGTTAAGATCTGTTCTTCGCAGCGTTAGCTTAGAACTTAGAAGAATGTAAAGTTATAGCAGCAGAATATGTTTAAAGCGATTTTCTTAGTAATTGCTTTACGTATTATGCTAAAAACAGATGAAAAATTTCCTGTGAGTTTTAAATTTATATCTAAAATTGCATATATGATTTAAGTATTATCTGTATTCACAAATAATAAGGTTAAGTTGACAAGAAAAAACATATCTGTATATATATATATATATATATATATATATATATATATATATATATATATATATATATATATATATATATATATATATATATATATATATATATATATATATATATATATATATATATATATATATATATATATATATATATATATATATATATATATATATATTATATATATATATATATATATATATATATATATATATATATATAT
>CM063498.1:76095944-76115944 GCA_032207245.1 Pardosa pseudoannulata
GTTATCGCCAGCTGCCAGTTAATACCTGAATCGCTAATGCAGTGAAAAGGGCTCGGGATAATTCCCATCTCCAAATAAATACGGCGAAGTGTTTCGAGGTTTAGACAGGAAATTCTCATTGTTTAAGGGCTTGATTCAGTAGCATTTGATTGCATTTAATAATGCTCGACGCCCGCTTTCAAATTAGGGAGATGTATTCCGAATTCTGTTGAGCAACTTACAAATGAACTTTTCTTCATTTAATTGCAGCATGGGAAATTGTGGTATAAGGTTGTAATTGACTAAAGAGAAATGTATTTCTTCGTACTATAAATTATGAATCGCATGTAGACAGCTATCTTGAGTCTTGAGTTTTTTCCGAATTCTGTTGAGCAACTTACAAATGAACTTTTCTTCATTTAATTGCAGCATGGAAAATTGTGGTATAAGGTTGTAACTGACTAAAGAGAAATGTATTTCTTCGTACTATAAATTATGAATCACATGTAAACAGTTATATTGAGTTTTTAATATAAAATATTACAAGTTTATTATAATGATAATAAATCATACATATGAATGTGTGTCTATGTGCATGTGCACATGCTAAACAAGATTTTATTAGATTGCTATTTAACCTGCGACGGGCCTCTGAGGTCTTGAGCGTTGTAAGAACATTCCACATAGAATCCTCCAATTGAAATAAAATTTCCAAATTTTCAATAGCTGTTTTGTAGGATTGCTTTACTCCAATAACATACATTTCTGAAATTTTCTCTGAATAATTTTCTTACAAAGAAATACTTTTAATTTATTCGGGCTTTAAAGACCCAATGCAAGCTCATACCCTTTTGAATTTTTATTTACTGTTTGTGGTCGGACGAGAGATGGGGTCTACTTAAGAATTGAGTTCCCCTTGGCAAATTTGGCAAGAATATTGGCGATATTTACTGAAACACAAAGGTAAGCCACACAAACTCTCTCGCTCGAAACTATTTCTTGCTTTTTCTGGCGACTTTAATGAATGCATGGTGCGCCATCGTAATAGAATTATATATTCTTACTTAATTAAAAAAAAGACTTGAAAACCGGACATTTATATTTATGGGCAATTAATCCCTTAACGCTTTACAAACGCAACAGCTCCAAATTATCAAAAATCAGCCATAGTAAACAATTAATGGTTTGTTATATCTAATTTTTTTAAACATTGCGCACAATTAATATATAAGAAAAGAGTTACACTAGGAGAGTTGGATGCAAATATCATATAAACTATAGTATAGATACAGATTTGTTGGACACGGTGAGATCAGGAGAAAATGTTAGGCGACCATACTTAAACCATTATCGCCCAGTTGGCAGGGGAACTCAGTTCTTTAATCAAGCCGGAGAGATGTTTCCAAAAGTACATAGTTATTTGATTAAATTGATGAAATATAAATATGAAATAAAGATCTGATATAAGTTTTTAACTTCTAGGTGTCTTTATGTTTGTGCTTTCGGAATGATAATGAAAATATTAACAATCCAAAATACTTTTAAAAATTAATATTTGAAATAATCCGAAATATATTTTAAAAGTAAATTTAGCAGTAAAAAGTTTCTGTTTATCATCAAAATAAATTTTTTTGATATTCTGCTCAGAGAAGTTGTACCGAGCCTCCGATACCAGGCGCACGTTTTCGTGTAACTCTAGGAAGCGCTCATCCTCCCTCGTTAAAATGATGCTAAAATTTTATAAAGGAATAAAATGTGCGACATAAACTATTTTTCTGTTCAAAGTGTTTTACAATGTATATGTTAACATAAAGTTACAAATCACTGTATTTTATAATACCGTAACTGAATTTTCGATTTACTTTTGGCATGTAAAATTTTGGAAACAGAAAAAACATGTTTCTTAGATAGCATACTTTTATATAACACTCGAACCACAGCTTCGGTCTACCTAAAATATACTATTCAAAATTATTATTCAAAAAGTTATTATTATAAATTAATATTAGTAAACAATATTATAATCAAATTATTATTAAAAAAATATTCAGCTCAAGTTATTATTCAAAAGTACACTGTGTTTATACTCAATGATGTTTGTTCATTTTTAGACTTTCAATTATTATAATAATTGATACAAATATAGGATATTACAATATGGAAATTATATACCGGGTGCTTATAATTAAACTAACAGTGCTCACAGTGTTCTGTAAAGTGATCTATTTGCGAGAATGACACCATATTTTGTAAGAAGATTAAACAAGACGGGGGACGAAGTATTCCATGAAAAAGCAAATTAGTTTCATAAGTCACCGCTAGGGGAATATTTGGCGATGTATAATAGAAAATAGTGTGTTAGCAAATGCAAATTAATACGGAATAAATTACCTTTTACTATGCACATTTTCTTATTTACTTCAATTGCAATATGGCAACACTTTTAAAAAAGCGTAAAGTCTGCATAAACACCGATCTGCAATATCCCGTACGCTGAGAAGAAGTTCTTTATTCAAATTTCACGTTGCATCCATTATCACAGTGCCAGAAGGTAATTTTCGTACAGATTTGCATTTGTAACACTATATTTTCTATAACACAGTGCCAAATATTCCCCTAGCGGTGACTTTTGGAAGTAATTTGTTTTTTCGCGGAATCCTTCGTCCCCCGTCTAGTTTAATCTTCCTACAAAATGTGACATCATTCTCGCAAATAGATCGCGCTACAGAACACTATGAGCACTGTCAGTTTAATTATGGCCACCCGGTATATTAGAAAAATGTATAGACAACTTTGATGATATTATTTTTTCTCTTACTAATTTATTATACATTTCAGGCTCAGTTTGGGCAACTTTTTCTTATACATTTATTGTCCCTTTTCTATATGTCAGTATTTTACAGTTTAGAAAAACAAATATATACAGTTTTGTTTACACACTTCGGATCATAGTAATAAATCATTATCCGAATATGCACAGGTTCTAGAATATCCTATTTTCATAGATTGTTATCAGTATAAAACTAAGAAAATTGAAAAAAAAATTCTTTCCACTTAGTAATTTTTCGGAAAAACACACAAAATAGTATTTATCTGGTGTTAAACAATATTCGTGAGAAATTAAAGTAACCTGTTCTTAAAGTGGAAAGGAAATTTGTTTATGGAACTGAATTTTCAGATTATAAAGTGGAAAAAATTATTTTTACTCGTTCAGATTAAAATAAATTAGCGATGTTGCTAGTTATTTATTATATTCTTAGATATAGAAGCATCTTAAAACACTACAAAATATGATTTCAAAAACTTACTATAATATGTAATACTATTTAAGATTTCAGAGTTAAAAGTGAGTTTCAACACCTACGTTTTTCGAAACTATCTACCTATAACTTACAGTCTCTAATAAAGCTTTTATAATGAAAAACCAATATCATTTTGTCAGTAACAAACCGGTATATTTACTAATTTCTTTCCATATTTTCCAGGTAAAAACATATATCCCCAGTGCGAAATAATTAAGTTCTCAAAATAGGGAATTTTGCGTATGTAATTAAGCTTTAATATTTAATACTATTTAAGATTTCAGAGTTAAAAGTGAATTTCAACACCTACGTTTTTCGAAACTATCTACCTATAACTTACAGTCTCTAGTAAAGCTTTTATAATGAAAAACCAATATCATTTTGTCAGTAACAAACCGGTATATTTACTAATTTCTTTCCATAATTTCCAGGTAATAACATATATCCCCAGTGCGAAATAATTAAGTTCTCAAAATAGGGAATTTTGCGTATGTAATTAAGCTTATTACAGAGACGTGACGCAAACTACAAGACTAAATAAACGTCACATCTAAAGCTACAAAACAACGATTTAATCGTTATCGTGACGACAATCGATAAAATATTCTCTTTTGATTCCCTGCATTTAACATCCTGTGATGAGCGTTATTTATCTCCTTTAATGCCATTTTGCTTGTCACATGAACACAGTCCATTAGCTGAACATGTCCAGCTAATATAAATAGTGGGTTTTTATGCTTTATTACGAAAGTTACATCTGAACTATTGATCCGCTGAGCCTTTTAAACACTTTTTCCTTTTATGACTTTTGTTTGGTAGATTAAGTAAGAGATTTCGGTTACATAAATCTATAAAAAATCGTACTTCTAATGGTAACGTGCTTTTTTTGAAACTATAAATGATACTCGAAGTCAGGTTATTTCTATGCAGTCCAATTTTTATTGTATATACCTTTATATTAATGTTTCGTGGGGAAAAAATCTATCTAGAGTATTATAGAATTGAATACAAAAAGTTTATAATAAAACACAGCTTTTCAATTGTATAGTATTTTTTTCTTAGTTTTCTAGCTTCGAAAAACTTTTATCGTTCGTATTTTTTTTTACATTTGATAGTTTTACGGAACTGCATATTATTTTAGAATGTTTATTTTAGCATTTCTACCCCTCCTGTCTTTTTAATTAAATTTACAACGAGGATATAATTCTGTGACTCTTCCTCATATCGTGTATCATTGTAAACAGTTTACAATTATACATGATGTTAATGGAGGACGGAATTTCGAATGGAGGCTTTAGAAAATATCTGAATTTTAATTATAGTTTGATGAAAATTATGCAAGTACATCTCTGTGTTGGGGACCTTGTTTTCCTGTTCTGAAGGTTGTTAAGAATATTGCTTAAGGTATAAGCAGATCTTAAAAATAAGTAAATAATTATTTTTCTCCATAATCAAATTTATTGTCCCCAAATATTTAAAATTAAAAGAGATGGATTAATTATTTAAATTAGACTTTCTAGAAATCAATTGCTGTATTGATGACCTTGTTTTTCTTTTCTGAAGGTTGTTAAGAAGATTGCTTAAGGTATAACCAGATCTTAAAAATAAGTAAAGAATTATTTTTCTCCATAATCAAATTTATTGTCCCCAAATATTTAAAATTAAAAGAGATGGTTTAATTATTTAAATTAGACTTTCTAGAAATCAATTGCTGTATTGGTGACCTTGTTTTTCTTTTCTGAAGGTTGTTAAGACGATTTCTTAAGGTATAACCAGATCTTAAAAATAAGTGAAGAATTATTTTTCTCCACCATCAAATTTATTTTTCCTTAAATATTTAAAATTAAGAGAGGTGGTTTAATTATTTGAATTAAACTTTCCATAAATGCAATACCAACAAGATGGAAGGAATGTTTCGAAAGACAAGGTAGGGTATAGTAAATGCAGTTGATTTTATTGTTTAATATTCTGGACATGTTTGGAGTATTTGTTGAATATTACTTACATGGTACCAGGTAAGCTTACCACATGGTCTACGTAAAGATGGAATTTTGTTTCACATAGATACTCCTGAAGAATTGAAATTATGACTATTAATTTTCCTATATATCTTTGCACGTGGAAGATTTTCACCTATATCTAAAAGCAGATGGTTATTGTTTACGATCATCGAATCACGCATGGAATTGTTTTGTTTTTATCTAAATGCAGGTGGATTATCTTTCAATTTTACCTACGCATTTTAGTTTATTCCACATTATCTGTTCGGATATAGTTAGATATTGTGTACTCGATGACAAATTTATACCTATGATCTCCATGCAGATTAGTTTCTACTATTATATACGTTTCCCATTATTACCTATGTGCCCATTACCTATATTGCCCATTATTACCTATGTGCAGTGAGGGCATTGTTAAAAACTTATCTTTGTCCTTAAATTTTATTTTTATCTGATTTCTAAGTCTAATTGTTCAAGAGTAATTTAGTGTTATCCGTTATCCAAGTATGTGAATTATCGTTATACATTAATAATAATATAAAAATATTGAATTAATCTTTTATGTTAATTAAGACACATTTTCTAAACGATTAATAAACGAATAACTTTGCAACTTGTAAAAAATTAAATAGTCTAAAACATGCTATTTGAGCTCTAACACATCATTGCCCATATACTGCATGAATTCCACACTGTTGATATGCATGTGCATTTAATTTTCTTAACAAATACCAACAAAAGATATTTATTAAGCAAAAATACTTAGTTATACATAAAAGGGTTCTTCAATAGTCCCTAAAAATGACATAAAATTTTATATAGTTTTTGAACTATTGTACTTATCCCTATTTTCCGATTGCTGTTGAGTATTCTTTCTCAAAGATATATTTTGAAAAATATTTTATGTAACTGAAAGGAAATTCAATTCACATTAAAAAAATATAATAAATTAATAACTCGAACATATCACAGATTTCAAAAGATATTAATTTTCTAAATTCATTTTTATCAGAAAGTATATCCTCACAGGATGCAGAAATACTTTTAGGTCTTAAGAAGATTCTTCAAAATTCCACTCTATTTCCACGACACTCTTTATATCTAACGCAGATAATTATTCAAGATAGAACACGAAACATAAGGTAAGGCATATCCTCCTCGAAAACCGTATACGGCCGAATGAAGAAATCTGTGAAGATAAAATGAGGTAGAATCAGAGTGTGACAAGTTATCTCTACGAACCCTTCCCCCTCTACCTCCCCTTCAAAACGTCTCGTTAGTTTTCAAGATTGATATCCTGGCGAAGTACTACTCCCCGCTTCTCCTGTTACAGCTGCTGTGAATCATTGTTATTTGTGTTGATAGATAAAGCTCTTGAAGGAGTGAGTTGTTCTTAGCCGATGACTTATGAATTTCTGCCTCTTGTTACGGTTCAGGTTTACATTACTTTCTCTTTTTGAGGTCGTCCTGAATCAAACGCTTTTGTCAAAGGAACGATGTAAAAGAAAGTAATATCTAATAAAAGTTTTCGGTTTCCGTGTAAACACTGCAGCTGCACTTGTTAGGAATTACATTTTATTTCATTGCAGAACTTGCTTACTTCTAAGATTTGTCCCTGTGATCTGAATTGAATTAGATGAAATTCATATCAATATGTCGAAGTGGAGCAAACATTAGTATTTTGTTTCCTACATATCTTTTAACTCGAAGAAATATTAATTTCTTTGATGGATAATAATTGAGTTTCATTAGAGCTGGGATTATCATTTATGACTACAGTGGTAAATCTCAAAAGAGTAGCCACCCAAACTTAAGAATGTTAAAAATCTGTCTATAAAAATTAAGCTACGCATACTATTAAAAATACAAGATATGTGTCTAATAGATTACTTTTATAGATAAATCATTTATTATTAATTTTGTCCTTCTGATCTGAATTGAATTAGAGGAAATTCATATCAATATGTCGAAGTGAAATAAACATTAGTATTTTGTTTTCTACACATCTTTAACTCGAAAGAATATTAATTTCTTCGACGAATAATAATTGAGTTTCATTAGAGCTGGGTTTATCATTTTTGACTAAGGTAGCAAATCCCAAAAGTGTAGCTACCCAAGCTTAAGAATGTTAAAAATCTGTCAATAAAAATTAAGCTATGCATACTATTAAAAAATAGTAGATATGTGCCTAATAGATTACTTTTATAGATAAATCATTTATTATTAATTTTGTCCTTCTGATCTGAATTGAATTAGATGAAATTCATAGCAATATGTCGAAGTGGAACAAACATTAGTATTTTGTTTTCTACACTTCTTTTAACTCGAAGAAATATTATTAATTTCTTTGACGGATAAAAATTGAGCTTCATTAGGGCTAGGTTTATCATTTTTCACTACAGTGGCAAACCCCAAAAGTGCAGCCAACCAAGGTTAAGGATGTTAAAAATATTTCAATAACAATTAAACTAAGCATGCTATACAAAAAATATTAGATATGTGTTTAATAGATTACTTTTATAGGTAAATCATTTATTATTCAGATTTATGTCATCGAAATATATTTTGTGTTCATTTCATTCATTTATTTATTTTGCAGTGTAATTCAGATTATTTTGAACCGATCCTAAATTATTTCATCCTAAGCTATCACCTTCCACTTAGGACCGAATCTGGTTTCATCCATATTTGTACCATATAGGTGACTGTAAATCTTCTGAAACTTGTTCTTTCTTTTTCACTCCATCTACTTGAATGTTTAATATACTGCTTATAACATATTTTAATAAAACTTAAGCTATGTACACTATACAAAAATATTAATGTAATTCTTAACTAATAGACTACATTTATTAATTTTTAATTTAATTTACAGATTTATGTAATAGAAACAATCTTTGTGTGTAAATTTCATTCATTTATTTATTTTGCACTCTAATTCAGATGATTTGGGCGATCTTAAATATTGCCGTCTTATCCTGTCTCCTACCATCTCTTCCTCTTAAGGCCGAATCTGATTTTATACATATTCGTAACATATAAACGACATTAAACCATCCCAAATTTGTTCTTTCATTTTCAATCCATCTGCTTCAATGTTTAATCTGTTTAAATTTAATTTTGATGAATTTATTCAATAATTTGAAAGGAATATAATTTGCTTTAGAAATTATTGGTAAATAGTAACGCAGATGAAGAATATATTTTGAATGTCATTAATTTTAAAAATAATAATTTTAAAAAATAGTAATATACCAGATAGGTAAAATACCAGATAAATGACTGTAAATCTTCTGAAACTTCTTTTTTTTTCACCCCATCTACTTGAATGTTTAATATACTGCTATAACATGTTTTGGTAAAAATTAAATTACGTATGCTATACAAAAGAGATTAATATATTTATTTACTGATAGAATACATTTGTTGATTTTTAATTTATTTTACAGATTCAAGTAATCCAAAAATTATTTGTGTGTAAATTTCATTCATTTATTTATTTTGCACACTAATTCAGATGATTTTGGCGCTTTTAAATATTTCCTTCTTAGTCAGTCTCCTAGCATCTCCTCCTCTTTGGGTCGAATCTGATTTCATACATATCCGTATCAAATATACGACAATGAATCATCCGAAATTTGTTGTTATTATTTTAATCCATCTGCTTGAACGTTTAATCTGTTTAAATAACATTTGGATGAATTTATTCAATAATTCGAAAGTAATATAATTTTGCATTAGAAATTATTGGTAAATAGTAACGCAGATGAAGAATATATTTTGAAAGTCATTAATTTTAAAAATTCATTATAATATTTTATTCGTGTATCACATATTAATTAAGATTGTAAAATATCTCCATCTTTGTACCAGATAAATGACTGTAAATCTTCTGAAACTTGTTCTTCCTTTTTCACTTCATCTAATTGAATGTTTAATATACTGCTATGACATATTTTAATAAAAATTAAACAATGTATACTATACAAAAATATTAATATATTTCTTTACTAATAGACTACATTTATTAATTTTTAATTTAATTTACAGATTTATGTAATAGAAATAATCTTTGTGTGTAAATTTTATTCATTTATTTATTTTGCACTCTAATTCAGATGATTTGGGCGATCTTAAATATTGCCGTCTTATCCTGTCTCCTACCATCTCTTCCTCTTAAGGCCGAATCTGATTTTATACATATTCGTAACATATAAACGACATTAACCCTCGGACTGCTTATCCCGCTATTTCAACGGGCAATTAAAATGTAGCAAAATTTGCTCATCCCTCGATTTTCGCGGGCTTGTGTTTTACTTACTTTTTTAAGAAGCACATTCCGCCTTTTCACCGTTTGACCAGTGGAATAAATTATATACATTATTAGACATTTAATTAGGTAATAAATATAATTATATGACTAAAACTATAGTTATATTAGATAATAGAATTATAGATAGTATGTTTGTAACATAGAAATTATATGTATTACAATTGAAATTTATTAAAAAACAATTTTTTTATGTTATAACATCTGAAATTAGTTTTTCTGAAAGGTTAGTTTCTCATGACAAAAGTCAATATAAAAAATCTTTTCTAGAGAAAAAAATTAATATTTCAATTCTTCAATTTATATTACTTAAGCTATCACACACAAAAAATACGCACTTTTTAAAGATATCTCTATTTACAAATTGAGCAGTCAGAGGCTTAAACCATTCGAAATTTGTTCTTTCATTTTCAATCCATCTGCTTGAGTGTTTAATCTGTTTAAATTACATTTTAATGAATTTAGTCAATAATTCGAAATTAATATAATTTTTCATTAGAAATTATTGGTAAATAGTAACTCAGGAGAAGAATATATTTTGAATGTCATTAATTTTAAAAATTCATTATAATATTTTATTTATGTAGCACATATTAAGATTGTAAAACATCTCGATCTTTGTACATCTTCTGAAACTTCTTTTTTTTTCACCCCATCTACTTGAATGTTTAATATACTGCTATGACATATTTTAATAAAAATTAAACAATGTATACTATACAAAAATATTAATATATTTCTTTACTAATAGACTACATTTATTAATTTTTAATTTATTTTACTTATTTAAGTAGTCCAAAAATTATTTGTGTGTTAATTTCATTTATTTATTTAATTTTCACTGTAACTCAAATGATTTTGGTGCTCTTAAATATTGCAGTCTTAGTTTGTCGCCTACCTTCTCTTGCGCTTAGGGCCGAATCTGATTTTATACATATCCGTAACATATAAACGACACTGAACCATCCGAAATTTGTTCGTTCATTTTTAACCCATCTACTTGAATGTTTAATCTGTTTAAATAACATTTAGATGAATTTATTCAATAATTCGAAAAGAATATAGTTCTGCATTACAAATTCTTGGTAAATAGTAACGAAGATGAAGAATATATTTTGAATGTCATTAACCCTCCGAGTGGAACACACCGATTAAAAAATGTCTCCAAAATACTCTAAAGGTTTATTGTGTCAATGGCCAAAGCATTCTAAGAATTTTTACTTCACCCTTTGTATACTAGAATGGAATACGGGAAACCCACCCTCGTCATTGTCCCTTTACTTCCGGTTATAAATAGATATATAAATAGATATTATAGATTGTTAATTTTTAATACACATGAAGCTCGTCAAGTCTCGAAGATCATCCCATAAAAAATAATGGATTCTAAAAGTACAAATAAAAATATTCTTTAAGAGAATTATTTATATTTTTTTACGAAAGTTATCCAAGATATTTAAGTGGTGCAATTAGAGATACATCTGTTACCGCAAACGAAATACTTCGAAATAGAGATTTACAAAGCCATGAAGAACTATCAGCGTTTTTGTGCCACAGGGAGTAGGGGTGCATCCCTCAATAAATGTCAGTCAAAGAGGGATGCAGTTTCTAATAAACAATCGACCTGACCCTCCTACCTCAAACACTGGCAGAAAAAACACTGGAAGAAATGTACGTTACATCCATTTTCGAGCGTTTTTGGAGGTCGAAAATTGAACGTGATAACAGCTTTGAAGACATCATCGGTTTGGCGGAATTGTACGTGCGAACCGCTTAGAGGGTTAATTTTAAAAATTCATTATAATATTTTATTTATGTAGCACATATTAAGATTGTAAAACATCTCGATCTTTGTACATCTTCTGAAACTTCTTTTTTTTTCACCCCATCTACTTGAATGTTTAATATACTGCTATAACTTGTGTTATTAAAATTAAACTACGTATACTATACAAAAATATTAATAAATTTCTTTACTAACAGAATACATTTATTGATTTTCAATTTGTTTTACAGATTCAATTAATCGAAATATTCTTTGCGTGTTAATTTCATTCATTCATTTATTTTGCACTCTAATTAAGTTGATTTTGGCATTCTTAAATATTGCCCTCTTAGTTTGTCTCCTAGCAACTCTTTCTATTAGGGACGAATCTGATTTCATAGATAACCGTACCTTAAAAACGACAACGAACCATTCAAAATTTGTTCTTTCATTTTTAACCCATCTGCTTGAATGTTTAATCTGTTTAAATTACATTTTGATAAATTTATTCAATAATTCGAAAGGAATGTAATTTTGCATTAGAAATTATTGGTAAATAGTAACGCAGACGAAGAATATATTTTGAATTTCATTAATTTTAAGAATTCATTATAATATTTTATTCGTTTAGCACATATTAAGATTCTAAAATATCTGCATCGTTCTATTATGCAGTTAATTATACAAGAATGAACTCAGAATTGTACTTTAAAACATATCAAGTATTATATTTTAAAACATATTCTCCTACAAAAGTGTGCATCGTAGAATTAAAAAATATGTAATGTTAAAATGAGGCATAAGAACTGAACAATTTAATTTAGAAGTTAAATTTATTGCATATTGCAACTTATATACTTTTACAGAACTTTTGATCAAAATATCAGAACTGAATAAGACAAGCATTATAATAATATGGTTTGATGACATAAACGGAGATATTGTATTTCAGCTAGCATTTCTTTAGGAAGAGAATTGATTCCTAAGCTGCTGATATGAATTTTAATCTGTATTTCTTGTATGAAATAGTAAAAAAAATTATATTCGTGATTTATAATTATAAAGAGTAAAAAGCTTTAATATTATAATACAAAAATTATTTTATAAAAAATCTGTAAATTCTCCATAAATTTGTTTTTGTTTCAAAAATAAGCGAAAAATGAGTAGATATATAATTTGTATTGCATTAATTCATAATATGATGAACTAATGAAAATTTTAGTCTATCCGTTTATTAACCAAAATCTATCCCGATAAATAGTCACTATAGCTGTAGCGATGTACTTTCCCACGATGGACAGCACGTGCATACACAGCTGTGGGCTGAATTTCCAAGAAGTATTTAGGTGCAGCTGTTGACTTCGAGTTTTATTTGGGACCCCTGCGAAAGAGTTATAGCTCACGGAATAGCACATGTGTAACGGTCAATCCCAGACAGAGATGTAATCGTGAGTTATATCTCTGGGCAGGAGCTAAAAAATAATGTCAGATTTCACAAAAGGGGCTATTTTAATGAGGCCACATGTACGCTCGAGTGGGTGCAGATGTGGCAAAATTTCACCAGCAAGCGATTGGCAAAGAAAAAAAAAAAAGGAGCGTTAAAACTGAGGTGATGAGTTCTGAAAGAGTGTAAAGAAACAGTTGAAGTCGAGATTCAAGAGTGGCTGTACATAGAAATCCCGTGACCGCACGTCCGCACCGACGTTCTGCACGCCCTCCCTCCCGCAACGACGGCGATTAGGTTGATAACCCCAGCGCGTTCCCCTGTAATTACTGGAGGTAAACTAGATAATTATTCAAAATCATTATTTTGGGCCTCAGGAAATATTTTGATTAAGGAATAACGTATAACAAAAAGAAAATTGTAAACATTATTGTGTATTGATGAATATAAAATCCAAATAATTTGATGGTTATGTCACATATTAACCAATTAATACATTAACTTGTAAATAGTGTATATAATAAATATTTTAGTCCAAATATAAGGTATTATATATTTTACTGTGTTTCCTCTTTAAAAACGAACACTGGTGTAAACTCTCCGAGAGGTTTGCGATGTTTCTACTTCCTATTGTAAGTCATACCCTGTCATTTAGGATATGATTTAGCATGGGTCTCGTATAAGGAGCAGGTATGGAGACGAAATAATCATCCCTAGATGATTTCAAACTTAACAACTATTCATTTACTAGCATATAGCCCGTCATATGACGGAATCAGTAAAATTTTTAATTTTCCAGCATTGTAAAGTACCCTATGAAGCAGGTAATAAAATGGTTTGTGTTTTGGCTGAGAATTATCTAGTACACGCTCAATAATTTGTTTATCTTCATACTCCTCTAAAGTCTCGCTACATTGTGAATGTAGTTTAGAATCAAGCTGAATAACAAACACACAAACAAACAAAATTCTTAATTTTCAAAGATATATAACTTAAACGCTAGATGTTCATTAGTCCGTGAAATAGACTCCTAGACTTTTAGGAAAAGAATTTGTTGTTAATACCGGCGATAACATTTTCATTGCAATAAAAAATAATCGATGGTTCAATTTAAAATTATCACTTATATAGTTAACCCTCTAAGCGGTTGGCACGTACAATTCCGCCAAACCGATGATTTCTTCAAAGCGGTTGTCAAAATCCAAAAACGTTCCGAAAATGGATGTAATGTACATTTCTGCCAGTGTTTTCTCCCATGGTATTTTGAGGTACGACGGTCAGGTCGATTGTTTAGGAACTGCACCCCTCTTTGACTGACATTTATTGACGGATGCACCCCTATTCCCTGAGGCACAAAGACGCTGATAGCTTTTCATGGATTTGTAAATCTTTATTTCGAAGTATTTCATTTGCGGTAACAGATGTATCTCTAATTGCACCACTTATATATCTTGGATGACTTTCGTAAAAAATATAAATAATTCAGTTAAAGAATATTTTTATTTGTACTTTTATAATCCATTATTTCTTATGGGATGATCTTCGAGACTTGATGAGCTTTATGTGTATTAAAAATTAACAATCTATAATATCTATTTATATATAACCGGAAGTAAAGGGACAATAAAGAGGGTGGGTTTCCCTTATTCCATTCTAGTCAACAAAGGGTGAAGTAAAAAATCATAGAACGCTTTGGCCACTGACACAATAAATTTTTAGCGTATTTTTAGAGACTGTTTTTCCTCGGTGTGTTCCACTCGGAGGGTTAATCTATTATTTAATACAAATATAAAAGAAAACTATTTGCTTAATATATAAGTTCAGTGATAAAACGTATGGGAATAATGCACGCGATATTTAAATCATTTAAAATAAGAAATGATTATATGAGATGGTTAAAGGAATGAAGTCATAATGCTAGAATAATTGTAATTTTTACCTATTTATTATGTGGATAAATTGATAAATTTAATCGCCTGCCCTTATCCAGGGAATCCATTCCAGGTCGAACCACTTTATAAATTGGTGGACAGACAACTTAGGCTATTATTATATAGGGGATTTAACAAAAAAGCTTTGGTAAAAATATATTTGAGGGTGCCCCCTTGGCGAATTTGGCAATTTTTGTTTGTCGCCAATCCAAAATAAAGCAATTTGTCGCAATGTCACGAACTACTTTAATGCCTTTCCCATTCATTTTCATGTTTACAACAGCCAACAGACAAACAATAAACTGCTCTTCCGTTTGAAACTAAAGCCAGAATTGTCATAATTTGAGAATTTGCCCTACTGCGTGAAATTGCCTTATTAACCTTACCAGTCGATATCCAACGCAGAACTAACTGACCTCTGGAATTACATATACTGTTATACATTCAAAAATAGATCTAAAATCTAAAACAATCAAAATCAAGATTGGGTTTAACCCCTTAACGCATTTGCCCGTGTCTGACACGGGCAAAATTCAAAATAAATATGCAATCAAATCGTTTACACTTTGTTTGTGTAGCAATTTTTTATAACTTTTACCCCCTTTCTCACTCTCTAGTCACCACCCACAACTAAAATTGGAAAAGATAACTAACACTATACCTATATATTCTTTTTCTGTCATAATATATATATAATATTTTACCAGTTTTTCCGAAAAACATTCGTGCTTTAAGGGGTTAACCCTCCGAGTGGAACACACCGAGGAAAAAAAAGTCTCCAAAAATACGCTAAAGTTTTATTGTGTCAGTGACCAAAGCGTTCTATGATATTTTACTTCACCCTTTGTCGACTAGATAGGAATTCGGGAAACTCAACCTCTTTATTGTCCCTTTACTTCCGGTTATAAATAGATATATAAATAGACATTGTAGATTGTTAATTTTTAATATACATAAAGTTCGTCGAGTCTCGAAGATCCCCCCATAAGAAATAATGGATAATAAAAGTACAAATAAAAATATTCTTTGAAAGACATTTATATTTTTACGAAAGTTCTCCAAGATAATTAAGTGGTGCAATTAGAGATACATTAGTTACCGCAAACGAAATACTTCGAAATACAGATTTACAAAGCTATGAAAAGCTATCAGCGTCTTTGTGCCTCAGGGAGTAGGGGTGCAGTTCCTAAATAATCGACCTGACCCTCCTACCTCAAAACTCCATGATGAAAAACAACTGGCAGAAATGTACAATACATCCATTTTCGGAACGTTTTTGGAGGTCGAACGTTTTTGCAGGTTGTACGTGACAAACGCTTTGAAGATATCATCGGTTTGGTGGAATTGTACGTGCAAACCGCTTAGAGGGTTAAAAAAAACTACAGACGTTTCCATAAATAAAACAACATTGGCACTTGGCGATCAACCGCGACCACAACTTGGCGAGAATCAAGAGGCACCCTCAAATATCGGCTAACCAAAGCTTTTAAAGAAATGCTAAACTGTATAATTAAAATCGTCCAGAGAGGAGATTACTCTAGACAACCTGCTCATCTCAATGTTCAGCTGGAAGTCCCCTCCCGTTTCTTCTTTTCCAAACAGGAAACCTCGGTTTTAGGGGAGATCGAACCCCCCCCTCGTTGACCTTTGTCCTTGGAGTAGCCTAAACGCCCTTTGGCTGACGCGGTCAAACACAGCACAGTTTCTTTTCTCTGTCGTTACGTTGACAAAATCGCACACTTGACATCTCAAATCATCTGTGCGTCAAAAAGACCATTGCTGTTACAATACTGCCATTTTCAATTGTTCAAAAGAATAAAAGTTCGCCCGACCTCCGACATAGACGGACGCCACTCTTACAACTTGTGTTATTGTTGTAAGTACATAACAACAATAGCATTTAATGTGCAGGAGAAATATTAGTATTTATTAATTTTACATAATAGAATTTATACATTTTATTTATCGCAATGCTTTATATTCATTATATTGCAAACACCAATATATTATTTTATTTTTATTTATATACCGCATCCACTTAAACACATCGCTGCAAATTTATATGAGTTTTCGTATTTTAAAAGAGAGAATTTTTCATGAGAAATGGAATTTTAAAAGGAGAAAAATAGGAGTAAATATAATTATGGAGAATTAACGTCAAATTGAAACAATAACTGAAACGTGGAAAATAAATCCCTGCAAGCATAGAATTAATCAAAAACAACGCTAATTTATTAGTCCAGTCACATATAATAAGGTCTGAAATTATATACTGTAGATATGTGGGAAGAATTGATAATGCTGCGTGAAGCAAGGGTGGTTTTGAAAAAAGACATATTTCGCCTAAACTAATTGATGAGATAAAAGGAAGGTAATAATGTTATGGTATTCAATTGTTCGAGTATCAACGCAGTATTATATTGTTGGAAATTAAAATATTTTCGAATTGTTTTTTTATATTGTTGTCATAATAGCATATTTTTGATAATTCTTTTCATACACAGGGATGCACAAATATTCTAACCATTTGCACTCGTAATTAAGCTTTAGAAAGTTAGCAAATAAGGGAATTTTTTTCATGTGTGATCAAGGTGAATTTTTTTAGCGGAAATGTGTTCGAATTTACCTAGAAGGCAACGGTACACGTGCAAAGATAATTCTTTAATACACAGGGATGCACAAATATTCTAACCATTTGCACTCGTAATTAAGCTTTAGAAAGTTAGCCATGAAATTTAAAACAAAATTTTTTTCATGACTTTAGTAAATTTTTTCCTTAGCGGAAAGTGTGTTCTTAACTTACAGTTTTAAAAAAATAATAAAACTATGTACAGTAAATAAATAGGTAATTTATATATTTATTAATTATATTTTTTTTTCAACAAATGAATTTTTAACCCATATTTCACCACACCAACTAAATATTTCTGTAAGTTATTAAAATTTTATCTATATCATTAATATGGTATAACTAAGCATATAAAACCAAAATTTTGAATTTTTTAAAATTTTTTTTAAGTAATTAGCAAATGTACTTTCCTCAAAAGTATTTCTTAACTTACAGTTTTAAGAAAATAATAAAACTATGTACCAGTAAATAAATAGGTAATTTATATATTTATTAATTATATTTTTTTTTCAACAAATGAATTTTTAACCCATATTTCACCACACCAACTAAATATTTCTGTAAGTTATTAAAATTTTATCTATATCATTAATATGGTATAACTAAGCATATAAAACCAAAATTTTGAATTTTTTAAAATTTTTTTTAAGTAATTAGCAAATGTACTTTCCTCAAAGGTATTTCTTAACTTACAGTTTTAAGAAAATAATAAAACTATGTACCAGTAAATAAATAGGTAATTTATATGTTTATTAATTATATTTTTTTCAACAAATGAATTTTTAACCCATATTTCACCACACCAACTAAATATTTCTGTAAGTTATTAAAACTTTATCTATATCATTAATATGGTGTAGCTAAGCATATAAAACCAAAATTTTGAATTTTTTAAAATTTTTTTTAAGTAATTAGCAATTATTTTAAGTAATTGTCCTATAAATAGGACAACGGTCCAATATACTACTAAAATTTAACAAGTATCACTTACATTGCATTAGGCTGATTCATATCTTAAATTTGGGGAAAGAGTCAAAGCAAAGTCATACTTTTGTTGGCTTTCTCTTACAGTTCTTGAACTGGCATTTTTGGTATGAGATAATAGAAAAAGGATATCAATTGTAAGATGCTAACATCTATAATTTATATACAAATTTTACAGGTTTATTTTTCATGAACATCTTGCAACTGTACCTTCCAAAATAATTTGCAAAATATATTTTTGAACAAAAAGTTTCAGCTACGTTATTAGCTCCGTTTTCAAACTAGTATTAATCTCCACAGTGTTTGAAAAAAAATAACAATAGATATAAAATTAAAGATTAAAAGATGACAATTTTAAGGGGTTGCGGAAAATAGATTTTACAACACAATATAATTTGATTTCTCTATGTTTTGTGTTACTATGCTAGAGTTTGTCTATTATAAAGATGTTGAAATAAATTCCACTCAGAAAATATTTATAACTTTATTATTAAATGGAATTTTATTTGCTATCCTGTTTATAGGACAGCGGTCCGATATGGTTTAAATGATTTTTTAAATGACATTATATGCTTATTTGTTAGTTCAACTTCTATGCATCCAAATGTTGTATTTCTGTTTTAGCTTAAAAAAAGTGTTAAAATTTTTATACAAATTTTCAACGTTCTATATTATATTATATTATAAGTCATTATGTAAGTCTATATATAAGTCCTATGTAATTGGATACAAACTACTGATCTCATTTTGCGTATAGAAATATCTAGAAGAATCTGCCACAGTTTTTTACTTTTCAATTAATATTTCCGTAAAGTGATTTTAGAATTTATAATTTTAGAAATATCTGGGAGAATCCATTCTTATTATTATGTAATATGATTTAATCAATCTAAAATATTTGTAGTATAAATGATAATATTTGTAAAAATGACAAAAAAATTAAATTATATTTAAGGAAAAAAATAAAACCATTTTTTCCTAAATGTTTTAAATTAGTTTATTTTATACAAAACAATTGAAATGTTTACGGTAATAGATAAAAATATAAAAATGTTAAAAGGTAACATATTTCTTTACACCATGTGATGTTCTGACAAGTTATTTTACAAGTTATTCTGACAAGTTATTTACTAACAACTAAACACTTTTTAGATGTAAAGCATAGAATATAAAATACGAGATTGGACGATGATTTTAAAAATCAATCCATATATCTTATTGTAATTCTATGCACAGTTTTCTTCTATACATTAAAGGAAAGCTGGATAAAAATTCAAAACTCGTATTTTACAAAAGCCTTATTTTGAATGCGTGGAATGTACTGAAAAAAAACATGGAGGAAAAATAGATTATAAAAGATAATTGTTGAGTGAGCAAAATTACCGTTTCTACATTTAAAAGTTCAAAGATAATTAGGCGTAACTGTCAGGTTACTTACTCAGCCTTATTGAGCGAATAACCTTAAATGATTTATTACTATCTTTTGCCTTGATGCTTGTATAAAAAATGGCATATCCCTATTAAAGGTACAACTATCTTTTTAATTTTTCCCTTTTAGAAGGTTGAAAAATACTTACATTAAATATAACAAAGAAAACCTGAATAAAAACATACAAAACTCGTACTGTATAAA
>CM063498.1:76123444-76128444 GCA_032207245.1 Pardosa pseudoannulata
TTGAATTTCCCCCTTAAATTGAAAAGGGCAATGACAAATGTAGCTTGCAATACATTTAATTCACTTTCTATCTAAGCATACATAATGAATCTTTATTATACACCCCAAATGATGTTTGTAAACAATGTTCTTCATACACGAATCTTTTATGAGGAATGTTTTTTTCTGTAAATTTTCACCAAACGGTTCGAGACTCTGTATTTTATATTATAACAATTTACTCTTATTAAATTTTCAGTAAATAATTAAAGTTTTATAATTAGTTCAATTTAATTTCCAGAATAACTATAACATTAAATTTCCTCTCAATTCGTCTCGTGTATTTTCAGCGATAAGAGATGAATGCCGTCACTTAATTATTGACAGACAGACATATTGAATTTCTTATGCATATTTATTAATTATCGCAAACGGAGAAATGATTATAAATTTTATTTAAATACATATACTTTATTGAAACGATCAATTTATATTGTTTACTAATTAATTATTTAATATAATATATCTAAAATTTGTATTTATTTTATAACTAGCAAGTTTGCCCGTGCTTCGCTACGGTGAACTTAATATATTACTTTTAAACAAAGATTTATTTTTCGTGAATAACTCTCTAAATTCGTCACAGTTCAGTTCGAGTCATTGGCATGTTTATATATTTCTATCATAAGCGTATTATAACATTATTCAGTTTTTATAATCGAATTTGTCTTATATTAAATTTGCTCAAACTTTTTTTATTGTAAAATATAAGCTTAACCCTAAATTGCATTACTGTATTACTACTGTACGTTGATTAGCAAAGTTAACAGATCTTGCCATATTACGTGATAGAATAGGAAGCACAGGTTTTGACAGCAACAGTGCTAATTTTGTTGGTAGTAATAAATGTTTTCCAAAATTAAGGAAATTTATGACAAACCACATAGTTTTGTATGAAACAGAAACACACATTCATATCGACAACCATATGAATATGAAGATAACTATATAAAATGATAGGTTTTATTTGGCCATGAGAGTCACTGAAATTTGTACTTTTTGTACTTAGAATATTGTTGATATGCATTTCATTGTAACATAAAAATGAACCAAGAATTAAATTTAAAATTAGTTCTCATATAAAAATGCTATAATTTGCGTCACATAGAAATGAAAGTGAATCACTTTATATCTCAAATTTCAGTTCAAATCGAATAGATACTAAGCAGACGATTTTAAATAATATAAAATAAGAAATGAATAAATGAAATATTTAAATGAATGACGTCATAATGATAGAAAAATATCATTTTCGCCTATTTATTATGTGATGAATTGAACATTTTAATCTCCTGCTTTTAACCGTGGAAAACTGCGTTTAAAACAATTACTTGGGATGACGTCACATTGCTAGAAATATTGCTTCTTTCCCTTAGATATGATGCGATAAATTAAAAACTTAATCGTTTGCGTTTAACCGGGGAAAATAATGCTTGGAATAATGACATGAAATGCTCGAAAAAGGGGGAAGGAATGAATTTCGAACGTTGAAAATTTACAAAAACCTTCCCAGGGATATACCTAAACATTTCCCAAATTTTCACGGCGATTGGATGCATAGTTTTTGAGTCTATTGAGTACAGACAGACAGACACACACACAAATTCATTTTTTTTTATATATACAAGCATAATTTTTAGCATTCCTTAATGTTTTACGATTTTATAATATACAAAAAATATATTTATATTTTCTATTATATATGGAGTTCATTATTTATATTTTATCGGGAAATATGTCTTATCTGAGAAATTTTAGGCTATTCTTTCTTGCCCTCTTAAAAAAAACAGAGTCTTAACGATTTAAAAATGGACTTTGGGTTGCAAATAAACTGGGCATAATTCTTCAAAGATTTACATAGAGAATAGCTGAGTTAATAATTTTTTTATCTTGTTACGTTTTACATATGAATCAAATGAATACATTAATTTTTATAACAAAAATTCGTTAGATTTTGAATTTTTTGTCTCAAATATTACAGGAGATGGACAAAAATTAAGGAAATGGGATAAAAACTAGACAGCAAGGACCATTTAAACAGATAAATATAGATGATTGCTCATTATTTATTATTTTATCCGGTAATTTTTTATCTGAGAAATTTTAGGCTATTCTTTCTTGCCCTCTTAAAAAGCAGAGTCTTAATCTTTTGAAAATGGACTTATTGCAGATAAACGCCGGGCATAATTCTTGAAAGAATTTAAAGCAAACAGCGGGATTATTAAATTTTTTTATCTTGTTACGTTTCATAGTTTTTGAATCTAAAGAATACATTGATTTTAATAACAAAGAATCCGTTAGATTTTGAATTATTGTCTCAAATACACAGAAGATGGACAAGAAATTAAGGAAATGCGATAAAAATTAGACCAGAAAGGAAAAAAATAAAATATAAATAATGGTACTCATTCTTTATATTTTATCTGGTAATATTTCTTAGCTGAGAAATTTTAGGCTATTCTGCCTGCCATTTTAAAATATCAGAGTCCCTTTTAAAATATCAGATATTTGAAATAGACTTTGGGTTGCAGATACCGGCCATAACTTTCAAAGAAATATAAAGCATAGTAAGCAGAATTATTAGAATTTTTATGTGTTACGTTTCAAAGTATACGAATAAAATGTATACATTGATTTCTATAAAAATTTTTCTTCAAATTTGAATTATCGTCTCAAAATACTCAGGAGATGGAAAACAAATTAAGGAAATATAAATTAAATATTTTAAAATTAATTTTAATATACATGATGAATATACATGAATAAAGTTTTATTAAAAATATAAAGGGGAATTACAATGTATATTTTTAAATTTTCAGTGGATTGTTTGATTTGACAAGTCTTTTCTTTTCTGCAAGAGAACAGATTAAATCAAAAGTGATTCCGAATTGTAAAGTTGATTTTGGAAGACATTCCATACATCTTGTAAAATCACGCTTGTTGATGTAGTCTTATACCACTTGGACAAACCAAGCTCGATTAAGCCGGAGGCTGATCGATTTAAGGCAAAATGTCTGCCTTTTGTTTCTAAAGAGCACCTCAAGTATGAAAATACGTCTTATGCTCAAGTGGGTCCTCATAAGTTTGAAGCAGGGACCAAGCAAAAGATCCATAGGTTTGTCCTGCCACCCCCAGAGGTATTGATTGAGAACTTGGAGGCCATTGTTACCACGAACATATTTTACGTGCCCTAGTAACCTTTAACGAACAAGGCGGATCTTAGGTCTACTCGGGCTCTGAACCCGCAGCCTCTGAATTACGAGACCCTTGCCTTTGCTGACTAAGCCACCGCGGATTACTATAATCATACTAAGGCAGGATTTAAATCTACTGACACCCGTACCAAAAGAAAAGTAAAAGTGTCAACTTTAAAGTAAAATTTATTAATTTAATATGTTCAATTTACTTTCAAAACCTTGAAAATACTTTTGTAATGCTGCTTAACCGAATTTTACGTTATTCAATTTATACTTTCCAAATAGAATTTTCCCTTACAAAACAAAAACAATATGACTAAGATTCATTAAGATATCCGATATGGAAAAATGTATGTGCTCCGTCCCAAAGTATTTCCTTGACAGCCAAATAACACATAATACGAACCATTTGAAACCTGAAATCCAAGATGAATTGTGATGATTTCGATTGTGAAAGATTTACCGTAGTTCGAGGGTATCGTAATGTTCCGTTAGTCACAGATTTATGCCAATGCCAGCGTAAGGTTTATCTTAGTCCACCTTAATATGGTGAATTATGACGCTGTAGATTACAACAGTTCGGTTACCATTTGTTCAGATCCGGAATAAATCTTTAAACAGATAGCTTCCTTTATCAGGGCATTCATCTTTATTTTATATTGTTTGGAAAATTCTTTAAAATGGTCACAGCAAGGCAAACATTTTAAGGAGTCTCGTACCTTTCAAAGGATTCGTGGTTACTCAAAGTGACAGATATCTTTTGAATCAACTAAATATTTTGAATTCTTAGTAAAATTATGGAAAATTTCATGAGGTATTTAAAAACTGTTCAAACATTTATAAAATTATGAAAGTATCCTTCTTAGTTGTTAACAATACAAATATAGAAAAAGTAATAGAGTAGAGTATAAAATTGCACTTTTTATCTCGAATTGTAAAATCTCTTCAATCGATAACCTAATTTGTTTTTAATTATATAAGGATGTATGATATAATTATGATATTATATATTATACTACATTATATATAATATATATTATGGACTTATAATATAATTATTCTGACTATATAGGGATTTATGATTGCAATACAGAACCAAAACTATAATACCGGTACTCGATATTTTATCAACCGTTGTACCTTAATACAGATAGTCATAATAGTATTAGGAATTTGTTATTAATATACAAAACAGTATTTATATTTTTTTGTCATATTTATGACTTTTATAAGAAAATACACAATAAATGTACTAACAAATTTTATGTACAAACATAAAAGAAAGAAAGAAAATCTATAATCAAATATTATTAATAGTAAAATACTTCATACCATCTGAAACAAAAATAACATAATATGTTATTACAATATTACAATAAAATAAAGGAATAAAGCGTACGGTATTATAAGTATAGTAAATGACACGTAAAACTGTTATATAATAAGAATAATTATAAAAAATCCTAAACTATAAATATACCAGCAATTGTTATGTACTAACATAAAATAAAGGAATATATGCCATAACCAAACATTATTAATAAGAATAGTAATACTTATTAATAATATTTGGACTTAATAATAATATTTTGAATATAAGTTAAAAACAAAACAATCGTATAAAATGCCATTGCAATATTGTAATTAAATAACTGTATAAAATGTATAGTGTTTTAAAACATAGTATATAATACACAAAACCCTTACACAATCTATGATATATTATTTATGAAAAGGAACTACTAATTTATTAACTGCTTGATT
>CM063498.1:76135944-76153444 GCA_032207245.1 Pardosa pseudoannulata
ATTTTGCTATTTAGCAGGCGTGTCTTATCGCATTATACACACGGTTTTTATACGGATGAATTCCTCTAATACACTTCCGGAAAGTGTTAATGAAGTATTAAATTAGTTAAGAAATGTCTCTTTGTAAACTCATTTAATGGAGTTATTTAAAGCTATTTTGACTTTATTTTAGATAATCACTGAATTTTATCACAGATAATTTAACATTTTGGGCATTTGAGTTGCATTTTTTGAGTAACACGATACGGGTTTAAATTGATGTTTAATGGAATATTTACTTTAATTCTACCCTATTCATTACCTTCAGAAATGCACAGTTTTAAAATTAAATTTTGCTAAGGAGTGCTCGAAAGAAAGGGATTTTCAACATAGAAATATATTTTTATATACTTATTTTTGTATCATAAAGAATCAAATAAACACTTCAAAGGCACTTAGTACCTCGCGAAACTTAAAACTGTCATTGAAATAGCCTTTTTTATATATTTATTTTTGTATCATAAAGAATTAAATAACCTTTTTTATTTATTTATTTTTGTATCATAAAGAATCAAATAAATACTTCAAAAGCACTTAATACCTTTCGAAACTTAAAACCTTCATTGAAATAGCCATTTTTATATATTTATTTTTGTAAATAATCAAATAAATACTTCAAAGGCACTTAGTACCTCTCGAAACTTAAAGCTTTTATTAAAATAGCCTTTTTTTCGACTCATTAGAAAAGAAAATTTTCTAATCTTCTTAAATTGAATTCTTACCAAGTCTTAAATAAAAAATTAGTATGACAAAATTGCAATTTAATTTAGTTTAGTTTAGTTTAGTTTAGTTTTAGTTTGTATATTACTTTTGTCATTTCATGTAGTGTATTTTTAGTAACCCTTTACAGAGCCAGTAATGTTATGTTAAAATATTTTTGGGAGTGAGATTAATTTATAAAAAAATATCATTTAGCTCATTATCTAATTCGATTCTTATTACTTAATTAGATAATTATAATTCATTTAGCTATTATCTAAAAAGAATCTGATTTTAAAGGCCATTTTTGGTTTTAAGTGTATTTAGTAATAGATGGGAAAATAGGTTCCCTTTGGCACTTAAAAAGTAATGAAATTGGTGAGAAGTATACGTCCTTCGGCTTTATAAAGAGTTAATGTTAGGAAAATATATACAAAATGAAGAAAGTTCAGTTATTAATGCGAAACTTTTAAAATACATGTATAAGAAACCAAATAAGTCTATCACATTTTACGTAAAATACATGTTTTATTTTGTAAACTAAATTTTAGAGAAGAGATTCTCATGCTTTTTACCACAGAATTTATCACACATATAGCAATGTAACCCTTGATAAATATTGCTTACCGGGAACCAAGAGGCTATTGTTTATCTTTGATTAAACATAAACACAAAAAATGTGTGGTATAAAGCAGTATAAATATGTATATAATGCTTGATAAACTGGTATAGTGCAATCAAGACTTTTTTATAAACTGATACAATTCAAAGTACACATTGATGAAAAGTATCAATGAAATAAATGGCTTTTTTTCTGATATAAAATTCTTCAAATTTTTTTGCATTGAAAAATATTTAATTCTCATACCTTTCTTTACATCCACCATATTCCGGTGGTTATTTATGATAAGGTATATGAATAAAAGCCTGTTTTTTGAATATAGGCAGTTTGAAATGGGAACACTACAGACAGATAATTTTCTGATTATAATTGATATTCCCTTTAGAAACGACATCAAAATTTTTACACTGACACCATTTAGTAAAGTGATGTCATTGGACTGTCCGATACCTATTTATTAAATTTTTCTTTCTCCCCCGAAGAAAACCAAGAAAGTTTTTTTATTTAATACAAAGGTGTATAAAATTTTCTCTAGCAGCCCGGGTTAGTCAGTGCAGAACTGTATGTATTCAGAACTCCATGTAACACAATTTGAGAAATACTAATTTAGAGATATCTGACATTTTCATGTTTAAAACATATTAAATATTGGTAAGAAATTAAAAACTTCAAAATAACAGTATTTCTTATACTCTAAATTAATCTATATTATCTACTCAAGCATAATTAGTATACCCAAAATAAGTATAATAATTACCTAATTAGTTTTGTATTAGTTTCGAAATTTAAAATTAGAAAACTTATATAATGGGTAAATATACCTCATATTATTTTAGTTGGTTCATTTACATTATTATATTTTCAGACTAAAAAGTATTATGACACCTTAATATAAAGGTAATTATATAAATTGTACTCAGAGCTTTTGAAAACTTTAAAATAGATAAAGTGAAAAAAAAAATTAAATGACTTTGAGTAGAAATTAATGACTTGGAACATATGAAAATCACCAAGAATGTACAAAATATCAGAGAGTTTAAAAAAAAATATACAGCAAATTTCAGGTTTTAACGATATAAAATAATATCCTTATTGTAGCAGTTTAATTAGACAATATAGTTCATATCTAAATTAATACTTTTTCGACAAAAAACCATACTTTTTATCAAATACTGTTATTTTGAATCTCCCAAACTTACGGTTCAGCTGATACGGTATTGCGGTTTATTTCCTAAAATGTTAGACCCTAAGCGGAACAGTTTGGATGTGTATTATAGTACACTGTAGGATCTGAATGGATTGTTTGCATAGTTCTAATGTACATAATTCTCCTCATATATATATATATATAATATTATATATATATATATATATATATATATATATATATATATATATATATATATATATATATATATATATATATATATATATATATATATATATATATATATATAAACCAGGAGTTATACATCACTAACTTCTAGACAAGGTGAATCCAAAGCAGCAGTACTAAAGACACTGTTGGGCCACATTGAAGAGAACGGCACAAATCTAATTAAACTTTATTTTAGAACGGACATCTTTATCAGTCAACGACAGACAGAATAAAGATTCAAAAATTATTCTGCTAGAACAAAGGAGCATCTAATAGTGAATACAGAGAGACATTTTCCAAGGGACAAGAAACTTAGCGAATTAAACTGTTAAGATCAGGAAAAACTCGGAGCCATTTGCCGGCGACAACTGGAAAACGTGTTGAATAGACAGAAAATTTACATCTATAGAACAAAAAGTATTGTAAATGTTTGAAAGAATTTTAAGTCTAGGATACTCCTTTGATTAAGACAAAAGCTGGGAAAAAGATTTTAAGGAATTAGAATGGGAGATAGGTTGTTTTTAAGGAAATATTAAATTTAAATAATTTTGATATATTGCATATATCATATATATATATATATATATATATATATATATATATATGTCTGTGTATATATATATATATATATATATATATATATTATATATTGTCACGTGGATGAAAGTACTGATAGTTCACAATCAAGAGTCAAGTTTAAGAAATAACGCCATTTATTAAATGCCAAGCTACATAGCTTGAACTCAAACAACAACTGCCGCTCGCAGTTTTAACAGAGGTAACAGAACATTTTAGATGTATTTTAATGGAGCAGAAAATTTGCATAATTTAGAAGTCTTCTTGACTACTTAACAAATCGATTATAAAATTACTGAAATAGATTCGTCCTGACTCAGGATCGAATTGGAGACCTTTTAGTTCGGATACCCACGACATTAACCATTGTACCATGGAGCTCGGTAGATTTCGTTTGAAATGTGATATTATATATATTGACCTGCTTGCATGTATTGTAACTGTAAACTATAGGTTAGGATTCTAAGTTACGTAAGCAAGATAAGCTTACAATGCTAAATTACGTAAACACAATAATCATAATTCTTCAAAAACCCTATTTCGTTTGCCATTGCACCTTTTAGTAACTAAAAATAAAAACATTTTCTATGCACTTAAAATGAGTAAAAGTTTTTATCAAATATGTACAAAGGCTCTATTCTAATGTCAGAAAATGGAAATGTAGTTTTAAAAGAGAAACTGTGTAAAGTATTTACTTCAATAGTGTAATAGGCATTATTACAGCAAATGATAATTTGCAACGATTTGCCATTATACTGCTCTCCTTTGTAATCGCTTTTAGAATTATTAAGTTAAATAGCTTCATAACAACGATAGATAAAAACGTTGTGACATTTTGAAAACTTGCAAATAATAACAAAATAAATTTAAAGTACCAGCTCATGGAAAATAATGTATACACTTAGAATTTTCCATAACAGCATAAAGAGGAATCTATTTTTGTGGGTTGTACTGGAAGTCTTGATAGACATTGTCCTGTAAATCGAAAACTTCTAAAATGATTTTAAATAAATTATAAATTGGAATATTTTTTTGGAAATGTCAGGATAAAAATTATTTTAAAAACACTTGATGCCACCAAGAACGTAATTAGATCGAATTAAAATTCCCTCAGATACGTTGTTAGTGAAGGGTTTCGAGCGGCGTTAAAATATTCTCAATATGCACTCAATGATGGATTTTTAATTAAAAGAAAAGCTTTCTATCGGATCAAATAGTGAATCTAAACCATTATCTAATCCACTGAAATACATACACAAATTTTCATCAAAATAAGTAAAGACATTTACTAGGAGTTCTATTACAAACACACGGAGAGAAGAATTTTATACGTAAAGATATATGTGTGTTGGGAATATATATGTATCGATATAATTTACGTATATTCTATTATTAGCAATGTGTATTTTGTAAATATTAACTTAAAGTTAAAAGACTTGTCCACATATATATTAAAATCTTACAAAATTTATCATATTAAAAAGTCAAGTAGTTAAAACATTTTGGGGCAGATTTTCTTAAATTAAAATTTTTAAGTGATAATTTTTCATGGATTTTTACAAAAGTTTATGAAATAATCCTAACATAGATAAACATAAATGTATGTTTTTGGTTTCCACTTCATTTAGACTGTTAATTCCTGATTAGAATTCCTAACTTTTTGAGTGAAATTCAATTTAAAGGCTTGAAAACGTATTCAATATATTAACGAATCGATAAATCGAAAAGAATATACAATTATATTTAAGCTGAAAAATGGATAACTCTGTGGGGTTCGACTCTTCCTTCCGTTACTTTTCACTGATTTACTAATCCTGCTGTTGGAATGCATATTCCTATCATTCGAAATTATATTTAAACTATAGGTTCAGATGTTATCAACCATTTTGTAAGTGTAGCATAACATTGCAAACTAACCATGTTAGTATATATATATATATATATATATATATATATATATATATATATATTAGAAAAGAGGAAAAATTTAATAGTGTAACATAAGACATAGTTTGATTAATTTAGTTACTCTCTTTAGACGCTAAACTATAACAACTTAAATATATATTAATAGCTTTTACATCTTCATATTGACATCATGAGTCACAAGAATAAAAAAAAACATTCTGAAATTGATAATTTAGAACGCTAGTAATTTAAAGTCCACACCTGTAAATGACAGGTCTCAATGGAGTAAAATATCGGAAAATTTCCAAATTGTTTAAACATCCAATAATTGTTAAAAAAATTTAAAATTCAAACAGTAAATTGTTAATTGCAAAGATTAAAGGTTTAATTGTTGCTAATAAAAATTATAAAACAATACTTGAATTTGTTACTTATTTCCTAAATCAGCTTAAATTCAGTTTATAAAGAAATATTTATAGCATTATATATAAATAATTTTACATAAAATAATACTTTAAAATAGATATTTCCTACTATATAAAAATATATAGCATTTAATATGTAATAAAACTGTCTGTAATTATTAATGAGTTAGTTTCAGTTGTTTTCCGCGATAATAAAATGATGACTCAATAAATGCAGTATGAAAAGGGAGAATACGTAAATAAAAAGGAAGAAAATTCTCTATATATCTAATGTATTTAGATGATTATAATTATCTCATTTTTACTGATGGTTCTATGGTCGAGAAAATACTAGAGAAGGTTGGAGAAGGTATTCATTGTGAGCTTTTCAGTTTTTACCTTCGATTCGTAGTCACACTTTTACAAGAGCGATCATCTTGTTAGTTTCTAAGCGAGCGCTTCAAGCTTTTTCAATAGTCAAAATAATTCCCAAAGAATTTAAGAATGTAAGCAAAGGCTTCAGACACTAGATTTACACAGAATTTCTTTCCATTGGATTCCTGCCCATTGTGGAATTTTGGGTACTGAAAATTTTGATACACTGACTAAAAAGGGAACCATAATAGATCAATGCATGAGTCGCCCTCTTTTATTTCACATAAATAAATGTTTTTTTTAATCCAACTCTTAAACAATATATGATTTAACTTGAGGTGAATAAGAGATGGAGAATTTTGGAGAAAAATAGAGCTGTTCCCAGTTTTCCGAGAAGGACTGCAATGGTCCTTTTTAAGGTCTGACTGGACATAACTCTTTACAAGACCAGCTCTACAGAGTTGAGATGGTGGATTCTCTGCCTTATTAAATATTAAAAAAATGTATTTGAATGAGTATAATTGTCTCATTTTAACTGATGGTTCTATGGTCGTGAAAATACTGGAGAAGGTATTCATTGTGAGCTTTTCCGTTTTTACCTTCGATTGTGAAATTGCAGTGGCAATTCAACAGCTATCGATTAGTAGTCCCTCTTTTACAAGAGCTGTCATCTTGTTAGTTTCGAAGCGCGTATGTCAAGTTTTTTTAATAATCAAAATAGTTCCAAAAGAATTTTAGAATGTAAGCAAATGAATAAGACACTGGCACACAGAATTTTTTCCGTTAGATTCCTGCCCATTGGGGAATTTTGGATACTGAAAAGGCTGATACACTGACTAAAAAGGGAACCTTAATAGATCATTGCATGAGTATCCCTCTTTCATTTCATAGAAGTAAACTTTTTGTAATTCTGACTCTTAAAATATATGATTCAACGTGAGGCGAATAAGAGGTGGATTTTGGAAGAAGAGAGAGTTGTTCCTAGTTTTCCGAGAAAGACTCTAATTACCCTCTTTAGGGGTCTGACTGGATATGACTGTTTGCAAAGACCATCTCTACAGAGTTGGGATGGTGGATTTACAGGACTGTGTTCTGTAATCCAATGACATTTAAATAATTGTGTTGTACTTTCTTAGTATCAGGGGATTGTTAAAAAGTATTGAAAAGCACGTAAACTAATGGCTTAGGCACTAATTATTCGGCATTTGGGTACTGAAAGGTTGATACACTGACTAAAATGGGAACCATAATAGATCAATGCATGAGTCGCATTTTTTCATTTCATACAACTAAAAGTTTTGTTAATCTGACTCTTAAGGAAGTATATGATTCAATGTGGAGCGAATAAGAGATAAGGATTTTGAAAGAAGAGAGAGCTGATCCCAGTTTTCCAAGAAACACTGCATTAGCTTTTTTTAGACTGTACGACTGGTCATGATTGTTTATAAGACAATCTGTACATATTTCAGATGGTGGATTTACAGGACTATGTTTTGTGGACTCTAATCATCTAATACCATTTAAATAATTGTGTTATACTTTCTCAGTATTAGGGAATTGTTAAAAAGTATTGGAGAGCCCATAAACTAATGGCTTAAGCACTAATTGTTCGGAATTTCTAAAATAAATAAAAAATATCTGTTCCAAGAGTATGTTAATAATGAATGAAGTTCATATAATAATTAAAACTAAATATTATTAAAATTAAGGGACTGAGTCCACACGTACGAATCTATATATAATTCACTACACGATTCGTAAATATAACAAGATTTAAAGTTTAATGGTCTGAAATAAGGTAAAAAATTATAATTATATAAATGTTAGGGTGGAAAGTATTTACCTATTTTTAACAATTTAAAAAATTTCTCGTTTCTTCGATTACAGTGTTTTGAAGCTATTTTCAAAATTGGATATAACATAAATTGATTCAAAATGAATAAATCTAGTTTGATGCTAAAAAAATTGTATCTTTTTATAGCACATTTATTTCATATATTTCCAGAAGTGTAGCCAAACCGTTAAATAATTTAGTTTTAGTAAGGTAAAGAAGAAATGTCCTCATATATAAACCCCCATGGCTGAAGAAGCTACACTGCAATTTATATATGGTTAAAGTTTTACAACGCTTAGATAATGATTTACAAAAATGCTTTGCAATATCCTCGTCTCACTGTTCAAAATACAGAGAGAAAGTGAATGATTAAATACTCTGAAGTAAAAGTATGTAAGCGTTTTGATATTTACTGGAGATCTTACAAAATGTTGTTTATATAAGAGTAAGTAATGACTAGAAGCAGTTTAAAATTCTTATTTATTTAACGCATGAGTAATATTTAATTTAACAAAAAAACCCTTCCGTTTGGAAACCCAATTACTAAATTTAAAGCACTCAAAATTTAAGTATTTTACATGAAAGTGAATTACGTCTTCTCTATCTTATTTTCATTTTTATTAGAATTCAAGAATACTGAAATGAGATGAACATATATAAGGTTTTAGATTACGGTAAATTTAATATCTGTAACATGAAAAATGCAAGATGTTAGTAATATGTGATATATTTGAGAAAAGTTAATTTATTTTAAGAACTAATTTATTTTCTCTTTTACCTATAGATCGAATAACTTTCATTATTAAGATAGAGATACTTACATAATCGCGTTAAGATGTTATGTTTGCTTAATATGGAAGTGATTTTATAAATTTGAGCATTTATATTTATAAGAATAAAAAAAAATAGTTGAAAGAAATAATCGAATTTCAGTTAAAGTATTAAGGTTTATAAGGAAGATAACTAATTCGTTTTAATAATTTTATTACTTTTTTACATTATGTAAGGTTTATGTAAGATATTTATATAAGTTCCTTGAAAACCTAGTGCAGTTTTCTTATCTATCGGAAATTTGGTACGATAAAAATTACAGATTGCCTGTTAATGAGGAATTGAAAAATAATTCAATAAACATTTATAGTTACAACACATTTGTATACCCTTTTTAGATTCAATGTTGTGTCTAAGAATCAAGGGCATCTTCTTAAAATAAAAGATTTTTTATTCTGTAGTCACGTGATATTCTTGCCACATGGAAGGGTTAGGCCCTGCTTTTGGTATCATAATTCGTGGGGTTGAATATAGCTACTGGCATGAATGTTTGTAGAAATCCGGCATCGACTGTAAGCAGACGTCTCATTATCCCTAGTGTAATAGAACATTAAACCGCTATGCTGGAAACCAAACCAAACAAATCTACCTGTACATTTTGCTTTTTGTGTTTAATTTAACCCTTTTTTAAATTCAAATGCTCTTTGAAAGGTCCTTTCAAATATTTTTCAATAATTTGAATAATTTTCAATAAACAGGTTGAATTTTAGGTCGCATATTCAAATAATCCTCAATCACAAATATCATAGCTTAGATCAAATTTTCTTTAATTTCAACAAGCAGTTTGAATTTTAGGAGATATATTCAAAAAAACCCATAATGACATTTTTTATGATTAACACCCCATCAAATAATATTAAATATAATGTGAAAGACTATATTTTAAAATAAAATTTAAAATTATTCTGTTAAATTTCAGAATGAACTAAAGTGATTTTCTCTTCAATGTTAAAATATTACATGGAAGATTAATCCATCTTGGATGAGTATTTTTAGGTAAGTGCATATGTCTTTGTGGTGTAGTATATTGCTGTTGTTATTTCAAAGCCATTAATAACCCAAGTTTGCTTTATATCGTCTTTAATTATAGTAAAATGCCACTGATCTATATTACAATATTCAAATATAGAACAAAAAACAAGGAAATATGCTAAAAAATATATAAAAAAAATAAAAAGTAAATGAAGCACTGCACGTGCTACAGCTGAAAGAAAAAAATGCCAAAGTTCACTCTTTTCCATCCTTCTGAACCACTCCAGCAACCCTATACTTTTTTCATTATCCTGTGCTATTTGCGTTCGTTGTTCCATTGTCCTGTGCACAAAGCGTCTTTTCCCGGATCTGTTCAGAAGGACCGGGACTCCAAGGATGGTCCTGAATCGCCTCCTGGAGAACAATCACAACTCTTCAAAACTTGGTGAAGTTTAAGTGAAATCGTTTTCACACCACACGCTTCCTGGAGTAGCGAAAAAATACTTGGGCATACAACCCACAACTTGCGAGTGCGGCGAGCAAATCAGTTTCGCAAACCTTATGTAAAACATAGCTGCACTCTCACACTCCTGCAAATATATTGATAGCAAAAAAAAATTCCTTTTGACACACATATGAATAAAGGGGCAAAAAAATGAAGTATGGAAACATAGCTGCAGTCTCACACTATCTATTCAGAAAATCCTGAAATGTTTCAGATACAAATCTTTTTAATAGAACACGTAGATCTCGGGAAATATTTTATACTTTTTTTTATAGAAAAAGATTTAATTTTATTTAATTTTAGTAGAACTTTACACCAGACAGATTAAACATTTGATCTCAATCTTCTCAAAAGCTTAAATATGAGAATCCGCAGCAAGACGTTTCCGAAAGTTGAAATCAGTTTTACTGAAAATTCTTTTGATAGAATAAATTATTTTGCATGTCATGGTTCATGTCTTATAACAGATAATAATGTATAACTAAAACTATAAACATCTATCACTTGATAACTAAAGTTTCGGGGGTTAACCCTCTGACTGCTCAATTTGTAAACCCAGAACTCTTTATAAATTGAGTATTTTTTTATTGCATAGTTTAAGTATATATATATATATATATATATAATATATATATATAATATATATAAAATATATATATATTATATATATATTATATATATATATATATATATATATATATATTTATATATAATATATTTATATTTTTTATATTATATATTATATATATATATATATATATATATATATATATATATCTATATATAATATTATATATATATATATAAATATATATATATATATATATATATATATATATATAATATATATATATATATATATATAATATATATATATTTATATATATATTTATATATATATTATATATATATATATATAATATATATATTATATATATATATATATATATATATATATAATATATATATATATTATATATATATATATATATATATGTATATATATTATATATATTTATATATATATACTTATTTTATATAAATTAAAGAATTGAAATACTAATTTTTTTTCTAGAAAATATTTTTTATATTGACTTTTATCACGAGAAACTAAGCTTTCAGAAAAAGTAGATTTTAGGAAGAAATTTTAGGTGTTATCACATAAAAAAATTATTTTTTTAATAAATTTCATTGAAGTACAGTTAATTTCTATTTATAACATACTGTCTATAATTCTATTATCTAATATAACTATAGTTCTAGTCATATAATTCTATTTATTACCTAACTAAATGTCTAATACTGTATATAATTTATTCCACTCGTTAAACGGTGAAAAAGCGAAATGTGCTTCTTAAAAATGGAAGAAAAACACATGCCCGCGAAAATCGCGGGATGAGCAAATTTTGCTACATTTAAATTGCCCATGGAAATCGCGGGATGAGCAGTCAAAGGGAAATTCAAAAATTGACAATTTATTCATTTTAAGTGAAAAGAAATATAAAACATTTAAGAATGGATTTTATACAGTTTTTTTTCTGATGCCACTTGGTCAAACGAATCAGGATTGAGCTACTCGTGTTAAGTGAAAGGGGTGGACGTTTCGTTTTAACGACCACCGCTAGGGAAAAAGTATAATTTATGCTCAACTATATCCTTGTAATTTTGAAGTAGAGACCAAGCAGAAGACCTATAGGTTTGACCTGCCATCTCCAAAGGTATTGATTGAGAGATTGGTAGACATTGTGACCACGAACACATATTTTACGTGCCCCAGACACCTTTAACGAATAAGGCGGATCATAGGCCGGCTCAGGCTCCGTACCCATAACCTTCCAATTTCGAGAGCGTGATTCTAAATCGAATATAATTTTTTTTATTATAATTATTCTTAGGTTCTATTAGATTAGGTCTTTTTAACAGTGGATAATTTAAATTTTTTGTAGTTTTGTTAACATCTAAGCATCTAATGTAAATTGTATATATTTTAACTATTAGTGCTACATAAAGCATATTTTAAAAATAATCTTTATGGAGGGAAGTGAAGAGAAATGATTTGCCAGCTAAAACCAATAAATTTTACGGTTGGACCTTATTGACAGCTTCAGATCAGTGGGCTTTTCCATTCTCTTTAGCTGGGAATTGGCTTTAGCTGAGGTCTTTTTAACAGTGGATAATTTAAATTTCCTGTAGTTTCATTAACATGTGGGCATCTAATGTAAATTGTATATATATTAAATATTAGTGCTACAAAAAGCATATTTAAAAAAAATCTTTATGGAGGGAAGTGAAGAGAAATGATTTGCCAGCTAAAACCAATACATTTTACGGTTGGACCTTATTGACAGCTTCAGATCAGTGGGCTTTTCCATTCTCTTTAGCTGGGAATTGGTGGAAATTAAAGGAAATGATGATGCTGAAAACTGCAAAGCAGCAAAAACTGCAAGTCACTTCTGTGATATGTCTTTGCTGTCAAAAAATATATAAAATGTAAAAAATATATGAAATTGTTTTGAATGGAAGGAAAGGAAGGAAATGATGATGATGAAAACTGCAAAGCAGCAAAAGCTGCAAGTCACTTATATGATATGTCTTGGATGTCAAAAAATATATAAAAAATCTGTTGCATAAAAAGTGGAAGGATTCTTGGGATGAAACGACTGACAATAAATTACGTACCATTAAACCCAACATAGAAAATTGGAATACTTTGTCATCTAGAAAACAGGATGTTATTCTTACACGCTTCCGGATTGGTCATACGCGTTTTACCCATCGTCATCTTTTGCTCGAAGAATCGGCTCCAATTTGCGATCACTGTAATGCAGTCATCTTTGTAAAGCATGTCCTTATATCATGTCAAGTTTAAAAAAACATCGTATTCATCATTTTTACTGTTCATCTATTAATATTATAGATATTTTAATGATTCGCCTCATCCTAAAAACATTCTGTTTTTAAAAAGACATCTGTTTTATATCCTCACATATGAATTCTGTGCATGATTGCTGTTTTCTTTACTTTTGTTTTTACTACGTATCTTTTTCACACTGGTATTTATCTTCTGCCATCCTTTTGTTCTTGTTGTTTTAACTTGATCTTTGCATCATTGATTTAAGTCTTAACTATTTGTTTGGCATAATATGTTCCAGGAAGACTCAGTGCCATAAAACACTATTCAACCAACCAACCAACCAACAATTTTACAGATTGAAATTAATTCTATCGGTATGTTCAAAGAGAAGTTGAAGCATATTGTTTGTAATATCTACTTTTTAAAACTACTTCCTGATGGCTGAAAAACTACATATCAATGGAATACTTCCTATCCACTCATATACAAAAGGAAAATGTTTTGCCTTTTGGAACATTGTCTGTACATAAGAATTTGTAATATACACTTACAAGGAACAGAAATCTCCTAGAAATAAGATTTTGTGTACTTCTTATTTTCTTTCCAGCATTAAAAATAGCTTATCCTTTAATAAATATTATCCCTTAATTTAGGAAAAATTTTTATACAACATTTCTTGCTTTCAAATTTTCCTTTCTTTATTCTTTCTTAAATGATAGAAAATATATAAAAATAAAACCCTTAACAAATCTTAAAAGAAGTAAACATATGTTCTTAAATTGTAAAATAATATGCATACTAATATGTTAAAAGCTTAACTAATAAATCAAAGAAACGGCGATTTTTTAAACGTTGAAAGTTTCTTTACTCATATTACCGAAACATTAATTTTTCGTTTATACTTTTTTAAAAGCAAATGGATAGAAATACGAAAAACATAAGAAATTTCTGGAATATAGCAATCTGAAATCATTATAGATGAGTTAATAATATCTTACGCGTAAAATAAATATTTTACATAAATAACATGAAAGATGCATGCCAAAATCTATGAGCACTTTAAGTAATAATTTTGAAATTAGATGCGTGTTTTACCGTTTTTAATTTTAATATTTAATATTAATTACTTCTCATAAAAGATTCATTTTAACAATGTTTGGACTTCAACCCACAAAATAAGATGAAACGCAATTATAATGATTGCTTAGATTTCCACTGCACAAACGCGACGTTAAATATAGAAATCTTTTAGCAGAAGAGATAATTTTGTGGTTTACGAGAATTGTGGCTGCCAGACATTTGCGATACATACATTTTTCCATTCAAATTTAAGACTACTGAATAAGTAAAGTTAATTTAAACTCATAATTAATGTCCCTGCACAATGTATGTATATATGTCTATATATATATATATATATATATATATATATATATATATATATATATATATATATATATATATATATATATATATATATATATATATATATATATATATATATATATATATAATATATATATATGTATATATATATATATATATATATATATATATATATATATGTATATGTATATATATATAATATATATATATATATATATATATTATATATATGTATATATATAATGTATATATATATATGTAATATATATGTATGTATATATATATATATATATGTATGTATATACGTATATGTATATATATATGTGTGTATATATATGTATGTATGCATATATATAATTTATATATATTTATACATCTATATATATATATATATATATATATGTATAAATATATATATATATATATATATATATATATATATATATATATATATATATATATGTATATGTATGTATATGTATATATATATGTATATACATATATGTATGTATATGTATATATATATGTATATACATATATATGTATATATTAATATATATATATATATGTATATATATATATATATATATATGTATATATGTAATATATATATATGTATATATATATATATATGTATATATGTATATATATATATATATATATATATATATATATATATATATATATATATATATATATATATATATATATATATATAAATATATATATATATATATATATATATATATATACGAGTGTAACTTTATATTTGGCAACTGACATTCCACATATAACTCCAACAGATTAAAGGACGTTGAAAAATATTGTTCATTGATTGATTGGAATCCAAATTCTTATCTTAAACCTAATACAACAATCCATATTTATATATGTATTCAGCAATCCTCATTTCTTATGTTTTGAGGCTTCAAGAGATTACCAACATATTAAGATATCTCGTTGCTTTTGATTAGTTAAGTTCCTTTCCCCCGCACACATAAGCAGACTCACACACACACACACATCCTGCTTACTACATGTGTGTGTAACTATATTTACCATATTCTTCAAAAATAAAACTAAAATAATAAATTTTTATTACAAAAAATAAGATAATGTTTATTTTGAAGTGATATCTGTTTTTTTTAATTACATGTGTTCATGTTTCAAAAATACATTTATTTACGTTCAGAAAACCTTAAAAAATGTAATAAATTATTCATTACAATAAAGCCATATTATCTTCTTTCCAAACATCATCTTAAGGATTTAAACCCTGAATTTCATCCCTTTTTGTGACTATTTCCTCTAAGACCATTGCTTGTAGCATCTCGAGTAATATGGATTTTCTTACATTAGCTCTTTTCAAGCAACTTGCTCATAAGGCATTGCTATACCTTGTATATTATTAATTTGTTTGATAATTTTATAAAACCACATTTAGTTTTGAACTGTTATTTTTTCAAAATATTTATTTCATTATTTTATAACTATAATTATATTCTCCCACAGTAATTCTAATGTCTAAGTAAGTATCCATTTATAATAGGGTGTAGTAGTTCATAATCTAATATATGTTAACGAAACTGTTTTGAATTAAAATATTAATATCATTTGTATGAGCTTCACTAATTACGTTTGCCGTGGAAGCCATAAATTCCCTCATTTATGTTGTTTGTACAAATTTTTTTCACCAAAATCTCCAGCCATTTTTTTATGGTTGGTAATTGGATCAGTCTTATTGACTTATGTTTATCGCTTTGGTGATTATGTAAAAGAGACAATTACTGAAAGAAAAAAAGTATGTGAATAAAAGTAATATGGGTTAAAAGACGTAAAGAAAATTATTTAACTATTCATACTATATTAATTGAGAATAACTTTAATTTCTTAAATCGCTGTAATGACATTATACAACACATACCATTTTAAGAATATGTTAAGAATCTTCTAAAAAAATCGAAAAAAAAGTCGGTAAATAATAAATTGCAAAAATAGTTTCTTTGCAAACTAACAAATTAATCATTACAATTTACTTTGACTCTTATAAAAGATTAATATCAGAAACTTCAGTAGCTAATGATACCTAAAATTTTATATTTTTGTAAAGATTTATCAAAAACTCGATTGGCTACTATGAATATTTGTTTTTACTCAAATTTCTGAAATTACTGTTGCAAGTTTTGCTTACAAGATGCAAAGAAATTATCACAATTACTTAAAATATCATTCTTTTAAAATGTAAAATTTTGCATAGTAATATTTCTTGACATATAATGCTAGAATTTAAAGATAATATGTATGGTTGGTTGGTTGGTTGGAATTTAGTGGCGCTAATTCCTGAAAGGACAAACAGCGCCAAACAAGACGAAAATAAAAAACAAAGTAATAGATAAAAAAGAAAATTAACACAGGAGAAAGGAATTTTGAGAATGAAATAGGCGAAACTATAAGTTAAAACGATAAAAGCACATAAAAATCAAACAAACGGAGATAATAAATTGCAAATATATACAAGATAGATTAATACATTAAAAGAAAATTAAAAACCAAAATTGAAAATTTTGAAATTGAAAAAAAAATTATATGATATGAATATAAAATTATATGATATGAAAATTATATGATATGAAAAAAATTATATGATAATTATATTAAATGATAATATGTATGATTAACAATCACTAAACGGGTTGTTATAAATAAATTAGTATATTATAAAGTAAAGATTATAGAAATTATTGATACAAATTTGAATCAAACAAATTAATTGCAAGAATTATTTCAGATTCCTTTAATACGAAAAGATTCATCATCAGTTTGATTTATTGTTATGAATCTCTAATTATACACGAACCATTTTGAACAATTATCGTTAAACATAGATATAAATAAGCAAAGTAATAATAACAATAATAATTTGTCCCTTAGTAATAATAATTTTTTGATATCTTTGTTCAACAATAGAAGATTTACCTTTGAAAGGATTTCCGATAAATAAATAATGTTAGAAATTTTGAAAATAACAAACTTAGAAAAGTTTTAACAAATGTATCAACAATTTATTTTTTTATTAATAAATTAGTAATTATATAAAAAACATTTTCACAACTGTTT
>CM063498.1:76158444-76220944 GCA_032207245.1 Pardosa pseudoannulata
ATATTTTTATTTTAATAAAACTAAATAACATCAATATCCATTTTTGTTCACATACAATCCTGAATTTTTATTGATTAACTGTAGGACCACTTTTTGCTGAGGAATGGAAATCTCTAATGCCCTTATCTCTTTGATAAAATCTGAATGGCTTCTCAGTTTAGAACAACTTTCGAAATCGCGTGTTGGAACGAGTTAACACGAAATAACACTTGGCTTTATGAACTGACATTTTAAAATTGCATGTTCCCATGAGCTAATTCATAGGCGTATCCAACAATACCGTCGCTGTTTAAACATATCAAGTTCCAGCCATCTGCCTTTACTGCATGACTAATGAAGTTGCATTTGAATTATCTAATTATTTCTATTTTAACCGATATTTTAATGGCGAATTTAATATTTAATGTTCAACTTATGTGTTCAATTTATTCCGTTAGTAACTAAAAATCTTTTTCGCCAATTTGCTAATTATAAATAATGGATTTTTATAATAATATAAATACTAAAACTTAATTTTTTATCACATTGTATTTTTTGTTAAAAATGTAAAATTATAAAAGTTTTATAATCTCAATGATTCTATCATTTAAACTCCAAACTATTATAAGATTTTTAGTATTGGATACCACAAATATTAATACCAACAAATTTTAAAATTCTTAAAAATAAGAATTATTAAGCATTTTATAATTTAACACTAAAAGTGATGATTTTGAGTAAATACTAATTAATACAAGAAATTTTATTTATATTAGCAATTCAGTTACGTGATTTATTTAATAGTCAATACTCAGCCATAATTTAAAGAGTTGAGGATTCTCTAATATTTTATCAAATGAGTTACACCAACTGGAGAATGGGAACTTATATTTCTTTTTTTTCTAATCAAATTTTATATTGTGAAAGCAGAATTATTTTCTCCCCCAGTCATCTCGCAGAAGTATTTTCTTCTCTATATCCTACAGACTAATCAGCAAAATTCTCTATTGTATCAAATGAGTTTCACCTATACCAGAATGGGAACTTATATTTCTCTCAATCTCTTTTTTTCTAATCAAATTTTATATTGTGAATGCAGAATTATTTTCTCCCCCAGTCATCATGCAGAAGTGTTTTCTTCTCTATATCCTACTGACTAATGACCAAAATTCTCTATTGTATCAAATGAGTTTCACCAATACCAGAATGAAAACTTATATTTCTCTCAATCTCTTTTTTTTCTAATCAAATTTTATATTGTGAATTGAGAATTATTTTCTCCCCCAGATTTCATGCAGAATTAATTTCTCAACTTGTTATCACATAGAATTATTTTCTCCTCCATATCCAACAGACTAACGAGCAAAATTCTCTAATATTGTATCAAATGACTTTTACAAACCCCAGAATAGAAACTTATATTTCTCAATCTCTTTTTTTTAATCAAATTTTATATTGTGAATTTAGAATTATTTTCTTCCCCAGATTTCATGCAGAATTAATTTCTCAACTTGTTATCACATAGAATTATTTTCTCCTCCATATCCTACAGACTAACGAGCAAAATTCTCTAATATTGTATCAAATGAGTTTTACAAACCCCAGAGTAGAAACTTATATTTCCCAATCTCTTTCTTTCTAATCAAATTTTATATTGTGAATTTAGAATTATTTTCTCCCTCAGACTTCATGCAGAATTAATTTCTCTCCATATCCTACAGACTAACGCGCAGAATTAACAAGTCCCGACATTCTCTAAAATATTTTGCTTTTCCATTATTACTTCTCTAAAATATGTGCTTTGAAACCTTTAAAGCATTATGTTAGGATTATCATAAAGAAATTGGATAATTACTTTACTTGTGATTTATAATACTGACATCCTAATATTTATAACAGGCTTACAAAACGTCTTAATAAGATATTGTGTAAAAACGGCTTCAGTTTCACATTAATATCAAAATCCCCTATATAATAATAGAATAAGTTATCTACCCGTCCGTCTTTGAATTTATGAAGCGGTTGGACCTGGAATCGATAGCGAAATCCATATTGTATTCTTGATGAGTTAGGGTTAACAAAATTCAAAGCATGTTCGAAATCGTTCGAAAGCCATCCCTTACCCCCTTTTCGATCTTTAATGCCATTATTTCAAGCCCTATTTTTCCCGGTTAAGAGCAAGCAATTAAATTTATCAATTTATCACATAACACTGTTTTAACAATGTGACGTCATTCCTACAACCATCCCATTTAATCATTTATTATTTTAAATTATTTAAATATCGTCTGCATTATTTTTATATGTTTTATCACTGAGCTTAGATATTACGTAAATAATTTTGTTTTATATTTGGCTTAAATAATAGATTAAGTACATATGTGACAATTTTAAATTCAGTCATCGATTATTTTTTGGTTCCAATGAAAACTTTATCACCGGTATTAACAACAAATTGTTTTCATTAAAGTCTAGTAGTGTGTTTCAAGGATTAATAAATATCTAGCGTTTAAGTTATATATATTGGATAATTAAGTTTAATTTGTTCGTTTATGTGTTTGTTTTTTATACATAACACATGGTTTGCAATCGATTCACTAAATTTTGGACCTCATTTATATATACCGCCAAATAATCACTGTCAATATTAAAGCCTCTGATGTTCATCCTGTCACGTAATATTCAAGATAAATAAAAGTTGGCAACTAACATGCGATCAAACAAATTATTGAGGGCGTACCAGATAATTCTCATTCAAAAAACTATTTTTTACCTGCCTCATAGGGGATTTTACAATTTTGGAAATTAAAAAATTTTACTGATCAGGTAATATGACGGGCTGTATTCTAATCTAAGTATAAACATTGAAAGTTGTGTATATTGTTATAGTTTATAGTGGTATTTCATATATATATGTAACCTCTACGCTCTCTCAGAGTATGAAATACCCGTTAGGGACTGTTTAAAAATATATATTTATTAAATTTTGCAACTGATTCTCCACATCACAGTTTATAAACTCAAAGTCGGCTACACAGAGAATCATCCATTTTGGAAGCAATATTGTCAAGAAACATTAAACTATAGGTCTATGGGTCTATGAGTCTATCGGTATGGCAAACTCTGCGCGATTATGTATTCCCGGGTTAATAACGGAGGTTCTGGTCTGTCCAAGGTCCTTAAAGAATGTTGATTTCATCTTCCGTCTTGTAATGATCTTATTTCACATCACCCCTTGTAGAGTTTTACAAGGTGACATAACGTGACTGAAATGTAGTTCTTGTAAAATGTTCTTTAAAAATAAACTTAAAATTTACCATTAAACTTGGCACAATTGCACAAACTGTCATGGATGTACATAAATTATAGTTCTGTAATTTTCAATATTGCTTAATGATATTTAATCAAGTTTAAATCTAGTTTGGAATGCTTCAGCCATCTACTGTTTAAAAAGTAAAAAGACTAATTATATCTAGACTTACTGCTTTAAGCCGATTCCGATCATCAACGAACATTTGAGCCAACATAGATATTCGAAACTGTAGATTATGTTACCGAAATTCTAATAACTGAAGAGCAAATAACATTAAAAAGTAATGAAGGTTTTATATGAGCATTAGTAGTAATAGAAATAAAGAAGAATCTTTTAAACAACTTGTTTTTAAGAACACTGGATGAACTTATTTAAATAACATATCCTTTATTTTGCATTAAATTTCTTTTGTCCCGATTGTACTAAAGAATTTTAAACTTTAATGACATAGGTTAATATCCAGTATTCATGCACTGACGACCTTATACAGAATAGAGTGAAAATCATGAAATATACCAAAGATGAAATTTTTATACCATTTAAACATTAATACAGACCACAAATGCTTTAGCATTGAATAAAATTCCCCAGAATGGAATTTCAGAATATTCTAAGCGATATTCTGAAGCGGTATTCTGAACAGGAAATAACATTAAAGAGTAATGAATGTTTTATATGATCATTAGTAGTAATAACAGAATAAAGTGAAAATCATGAAATATACCAAAGATGAAATTTTTATACCATTTAAACATTAATACAGACCACAAATGCTTTAGCATTGAATAAAATTCCCCAGAATGGAATTTCAGAATATTCTATGACCACTCAGTAAATAGAACTACGTTGTTTATTCTACAATATCTATTCAAGTGTGTTTACCCCATAACCATAGAACTTTCTTATATAGTCTTTTTCTCTTTAAGAAACACGAGGAAACCGTGATTCGAAATGCTTTTTTGAAAGGGCTTCAAGTGGTTTTTACCGGATATTCTATTCCGTTTTAACACTACGCAGTCACGAGTCTAGACAAGAGATTGTCTAGACTAGACTGAGACTGCGTCGCTATTAGCCGAACGGGACACACCAGAGATTTTCCGGAATTTCGTGACACTTAAAGAGATCTTGGTGAGAGTAAAATACATAATCTGTTATAAGTTATGAATTATTAATATTATAAAAGAAGTTAAAGATTAATTTGAAAGATATTATTAGTGGAATAGTTAAAATTCTCAAACAAACGCATATATTTCAAATTTTGTAAAGAAACAAATAATGTCTTATGATATTTACCTAATAGAAGGAATTGCATTCTGAGGTACAACAAGCAAAAAAGCGTCTTTAAAGAAAATTCCTGTACGATTATTTTGCAATGAATTTTCTTAAGGAATTTCAAACTAAGATAAAATATTTCTACATGCTTATATAGTTCGTTTTAAAATGATAACTATTCAGTACATTTGAAATTTAAAAATTTTACAGTTATGTGATAACATATTTCTAGTAAAAATTTTGAATTACGTTCAAATACTTCCTAATGCATTAGATTATCAATGTTTGTATAGTTTAAAATATATATTAATAACTATTCATTAGCAAGTCTAAATCTCAAATTTTTAAACTTATTAATCATGCATTTATATAAGAATAATAAATATTTTTTACGATTAATAATTTTGTTTTTCAAAGGTTTGGATGTGTAAAACAAAATTAAAGTCATTTCACTTGCACTCGTTAATGGCTAAATAATTTATTTTGTTCATATATCAGCTATATTTAACAACGAATAACAAATGAAAATTATCAGAATGTTTTTCTCAAGTTGCCGTATAATTTTCTTCCGAAGTTTTATTTCTTGTTGATATTTGAAGCATTCATAGTCACAGATGGTCTGCTTCAAACAGTAACATTTAACTTAACAATAGGTACCAAGCTAAAATGTAAATTTGAGATTCACTTATATATAGAAAGGTCTGTAGCAATAAAGAACTCTAAAGATTATCTAACAACGCCCCGATTTTATACTAGTGTATTCTGCTCCTATCCGATGTGCTTCGTCTCGATTCACGAGTATGTCTTGGGTGTATTTGTGTCATCGCCTGTTTGGAAGAAATGGTTACCGCCAATATGATTCTTTTGCAACATACAGGTGTATGAAATAAGCTGATTTAGACATCGGAACTCATTTAACAAAGGCAGCGATCTCCTTGCGGATTTGGGGCTCAAGTTGGACAAGGATCCTTGATATATTTACAAATAGTTGCTTTCATTTAAAGTAGGCTCGTAATAGAAATATCCTTGGAGTTGACAAAAGATACCTTTGGAGACAGCAGGTTAAACCTGTGGTCATATGCCTGATCACAGCATTTAAATTACGATTAACCACTTCATCAAGAACTACAGAATTAAGCTAAATTTAGCCCCCTAACGATGAACGTAGTATGCTCCCACTTATTTCTATGAAATTCTACTGGTAATTTGCCTGGATCCAAATTACGATTCGGGGCAGGTTTTTAGATGTTTTCTCTTTTTAATTTTTTTTCACACATATTTACTCATATTTAAACGCATTTACTCTATTATGACTTCATTTTAATAGTATATTTTCTCATATTTAGCTATTAATATTATATTAATTTTTTAGCCTTTTTTCATTATTTTATCTTTTATTATTTCATTCTTATCTTTACTGTAACTGGCTTCTTTAGCACTGAATTAATCATTATAAACCACTCCCTATAAGAACTTTACATCTTTACAACTGGAAATATACCCACCCGGCTAAGTGTTCCAATAGTTACATTTATATGGGAAAAGATGACGACCCACTTTGTTTGTGTTATCTTAGGGAGTAATTTTGACGGCTTATTTAGTGCTTTATTACAAAATTGTCAACAAATACCGAGAGCTTATATGCGAAAATGCTTACTAGACAAATGCCTTTGCGTTAAAGAAAACGATTTCCTAATTCGTATAACTAAATAAAATAAAAAACACAAACAATTACATGAAAACGGTAATTTTAACCCCTTCCGGTATGATTTAATAATGAAAAACTGTGCATGAAATAACCATTTAATTTTTATTTAAAAAACTTGTTTCATTTTACAATTCTTGCATATTCTTAATTAAAATCCACTTTTTACATAGTGTTAAATAATATCAGAAACAGTAAAATTAAGAAAATATCAAAGCAAAACATTAATAAGGTATACAGATAGTAGTCTTCAAGCTAGTGGTACTTTTCAAAACAAAGTGCAAAGGAATTCTTAATTGTTTACACCGCCAAGTAGTCTCACTTTTAATTTGATTCTTGTAACACACACGGCATTTCTTAGTTGGTTTTCTTTTATTCTGACTCATTAATTTGGCAATGACTTGTACCAAGAAATTCTAAGTAAACAATATGCAATAGTGACTTGTGATTTTCACAAGTGATAAAAGTGTTGCCAGATTCAGTACACTAGAAATTTTAAACTAAATTAATTTTCATATTTAACAGTAACTTTAATCGCATGATGAGTGTAGCTCGTCATTGTGCGGTATGGAATGAAAAACTAATGACGAGCTAGACTCGCCATTTTACCGGAAGGGGTTAATAAGAAAAGATCCATATTAATGTAAATGAAATAAATTAAAACTAAAATAGTCTTATCCGTTTCCTGCATTAAATGTTTTAGACACATTTTTTTAATCCGTATACTTTTTATACTTAATATCAAATAAGAAATTACGAAACAACCCTTACCTATTTCATACTTTTTATTTCACTTCCGATTACATAATAACCCGGGAGTTATTGAATAATTCGCAGTCAATAGATTGACTGTTTCCTGCAATTATATACAAACTTAGCAATTGTTACCAGGCGAAAACTCAAATTTCAGGTTCACTGATACATCGATTCAAATATCTGAGGCAATTAAATAACTCTTCACGTGTAACCAAGCAAGCATTCAACAAGATTGAGCTTGGCAGAATTTATTCGAATTCCAATCACAGATATTTGCATGGGTATTTCATTTTGTAGCGTGCGGTACATTTCTGCAAGTGAAATAATTTTTATTCGGGCTAAATATCTGGAGTGATTTGTTTTGACGTGAAATTTGTATGAGTGATTGATTAATGCGTTATCTTTTGAAAAAAGCATAAAGAATAAGGCGAGTTTATTTTAATATTGATTATACGTTCTCAGGGTTGTATATAATATTCAACAAATTAAGTGTTTTTAATAAGCCTTAAGAAACGTCTATTTCTTCACGAGACGCTTGATTGTAAAAATTGAAGACTAAATTTTGCATTTCAGTTATCAAAGAACATACACATTCGTTGAATAATTGTAATATAAATAACATAATGTGACTTCAACATTTGGCGTCACTAATCATTTACTTGCCAATGTTACCAAGTAGACCATGATGTTTCATAATGGTTTTTTTAAACCATTATGAAACATCATAATAAATCATTTAACAGTCCAGAATCTGATTCAAGAAGTAGGTCTTATTATTTTTTCAGTAAAAATTATATCATATCACGCTCATATAAGACGCTCAAAACCATCCAAACGCTCATTTTATATAAATTTGTACTTGTTTACATATGATATTTAAACAAACTTCTTAACGCTCTATTAAAATCCTCTAATTCATTACCCATCGTCTTTGCAGTGTATAATACAGTTATTTACGTACACCTCAGATTTAAGTACAAACCGAGACCGGTATGGAATGAAAAACTAATGACGAGCTAGACTCGCCATTTTACCGGAAGGGGTTAATAAGAAAAGATCCATATTAATGTAAATGAAATAAATTAAAACTAAAATAGTCTTATCCCTTTCCTGCATTAAATGTTTTAGACACATTTTTTTAATCCGTATACTTTTTATACTTAATATCAAATAAGAAATTACGAAACAACCCTTACTTATTTCATACTTTTTATTTCACTTCCGATTACATAATAACCCGGGAGTTATTGAATAATTCGCAGTCAATAGATTGACTGTTTCCTGCAATTATATACAAACTTAGCAATTGTTACCAGGCGAAAACTCAAATTTCAGGTTCACTGATACATCGATTCAAATATCTGAGGCAATTAAATAACTCTTCACGTGTAACCAAGCAAGCATTCAACAAGATTGAGCTTGGCAGAATTTATTCGAATTCCAATCACAGATATTTGCATGGGTATTTCATTTTGTAGCGTGCGGTACATTTCTGCAAGTGAAATAATTTTTATTCGGGCTAAATATCTGGAGTGATTTGTTTTGACGTGAAATTTGTATGAGTGATTGATTAATGCGTTATCTTCTTTTGAAAAAAGCATAAAGAATAAGGCGAGTTTTATTTTAATATTGATTATACGTTCTCAGGGGTTGTATATAATATTCAACAAATTAAGTGTAGTTTAATAAGCCTTAAGAAAAGTCTATTTCTTCACGAGACGCTTGATTGTAATAATTGAAGACTAAATTTTGCATTTCACGTATATCAAAGAACATAACACATTCGTTGAAATAATTGTAATATAAATAACATAATGTGACTTCAACATTTGGCGTCACTAATCATTTACTTGCCAATGTTACCAAGTAGACCATGATGTTTCATAATGGTTTTTTTAAACCATTATGAAACATCATAATAAATCATTTAACAATCCAGAATCTGATTCAAAAAGTAGGTCTTATTCCTTTTTTCAGTAAAAATTATATCATATCACGCTCATATAAGACGATCAAAACCATCCAAACGCTCATTTTATATAAATTTGTACTTGTTTACTTATGATATTTAAACAAACTTCTTAAAGTTCTATTAAAATCATCTAATTCATTACCCATCGTCTTTGCAGTGTATAATACAGTTATTTACGTACACCTCAGATTTAAGTACAAACCGAGACATTATATTCATAGTGATAAACATATTAGTTTGTGCTATTTTAACTCGTAAAAACTATAAGCACCCTTAAAAAATACTTCCTGTGTTTTTCGTGTAGCTCTTAAATAGTTTTTCAGAGGAAAGAATGTTTGGAAAAATGTTTCTACTTGAGGATCACATCCTTTTCGATGTTATAGATTTTTTTGAGTGTTTCAAATCGTCTTTACAAGGAGAAGTCGAATGTATTTTATACCAAACAAGTAGGTGCAAGTATTACATCATCATTTGTTTTACTGACTAAAGTGTACCTTAGGATTAATAGAATCTAAAACCTTATATACAACTTTGTTGCATTTTACATTTCTAGTTGATGTTAATTATGGCAAGGAGAATTTTCCTATTATTTATTATTTCGTGATTATGCACTGTCAGGATATCTCTTTATGTTAACATACCATATAACAAATACATGTATAGCATATGAGTAATAAATATTATTTACGTTAATTTTATTGCAGTTTTCTTAAAAGTGTCACTATTTTTGTTAAAACATCCAAGTTGACTGTAATGCATTTATTGAAACTTCCGTATTTGTATATGAATACCTAAAATATTAAAATATTTCTTGACTGTTAAAATATTCTAGTTCTCACAACATAATTTAATGATTTGAAACCAGAAAGTGATTTAAATTTTTAAAAATTTTCTGTGCTTAATTTTTATATTCTGAATAAAACATGAATCAATCTGATAAATTCAGGATTGTTTGAATGATTATATTGAATTTTAGGAAATTCATCTGTGTTATGACTACATTGTACTAAAACTAGTAAAACTTTAATGCGAACGCTGGAGATTGGTTACGCTAATCGTTCGGTACAGGAGTTTGTTTCGAATCCACTTTATGGCATGGATGTTCGTAGCCGTTATTCGGCTTTAAGTAGTAATTGTTCATTAGCCCTTTGTGCAAAAAGGTAGACCGTGGCGCTCCAAAAAACCAAAATTTTTAAAGTAGATTTAATTACATATTGAACATACATCATTATATAAATTCTTAATAAACTACGAAAATACAGACTGAAAATTTATTTTTTTTAAGATTTAAAATATAAAATATAAATATAAAACAGATTTATATATATATATTATATATATATATAATATATATATACAATATATATATATATTTAAATATATATATATATATAATTTTTAATATATATATTTATATATATATATATATCTATATAAATATATATATATATATATATATATATATATATTTATATATATATATATATATATATATAAATATATATATATATATATATATATATTATTATATATATATATATATATATATATATATATATATATATATATATATATATATATATATAGTATATATATAAATATTTATATATATATATATATATATATATATATATATATATATATATATACTATTATAAATATATATATATATATATATATATATATATATATATGTATATATATATATATAATATATATATATAATATATATATATATATATTAATAAATAACGAAACATATATATACATATATAATGTTTATATATACAATATATATATATATATATATTATATATATATATATATAATTATATATATACATATATATATATATATATATATATATATATATATATATATATAGATATATATATATATATATATAATATATATATATATATTTATATATATATATATATATTATAGATTAAAGTCATACACTTCCTTTTGTTCTAAATTAATTCCTCTTGTAATAAGAAACAGTTTTCCTTAATTGAAGTGTGGCTAAGTTTGCACTTTCACTTTTGAAAGGCAAATCAGAAAAGGTCACTGCAAGAGAGAAAATGCCTGGACCTCGTCATAAGTCCCTCCGATTTAATCGCCTGTCCGATCGCTTTCTTTCGTAACTCTTTGAATAAAATATAATCCTTTGGATCACCGCGCCCTTTTCCCGCCATCCATCAAAGGAAATCTCGGGCCGGAGAAGAGAAATTCCCGCTAATTTCTCCTCTGCGACACCCTCAAGGAGGGTATTATTATTTGAAAAGAGGCCTTGCGGAATGATGATTCATCTGTACAGGGAGATTCGTTACGATATTAAGATAGGCGGTGATTAGAGACCGAGAATTTGGTCGAAAGGCACAGCTAAGAGAAAGAGAAAATGTTATTTTCTCTTAACATGCATCATGAATTTAAGAGAATAGCATCTAGGGAGTAAATTAAAATCTATACGGTATTAAAAGAATGCTTAAGTTATCTGACTTCATTTATACAGTCAATTTTGGCATAAAATTACTGAATATTTTTTTAGATATATTTTTTTAGTTTCTGCTTTTGGCTATCTAAATCAATTTATGTCTTGTTCGAAAGTTTATTAGAATCTTAATTATGACTATTTGTGCTTTAGGTAGTAAACTGTAACTAAGTTTAACTTTTCAAAACACGAGTTTTTTTCCTTGAAACTGGTAAACATGATAATTTTTGACAGAAAAGTTATATATAGCTATAGTGTAATTTATTGTTTGCAATTTCAACTGTATGGGGGTGACTAGGATTCCTGAAAATGGAGGTCAAAGTTATTAAAAGTGTTATACAAACCAGTTTCACCGAATACTTTATATAGACAATTTTGGCATAAAATTACTTAATATTTTTTTGAGATATATTTGTTTTTTAGATCCTGCTTTTGGGTATCTAAATCAATTTATGTTTTGTGCTAACGTTTGTTAGAATCTTAATTATGACTCTTTGTGGTTTAGCTGTTAAACTGTGAGTAGGTTTAACTTCTCAAAGCACGAGTTTTTTCGGTGAAACTGGTAAAAATGATGATTTTTGACACAAAAGTAATATATAGCTATAGTGTAATTTGTTATTTGCAATTTCATTTCTGGGGGGTTGCTAGGATTCCTGAAAAAGGAGCTCAAAGTTATTAAAAATGCTATACATACTAGTTTCACCAAATACTTTATATAGCCAATTTTGGCATAAAGTTACTAAATATTTTTTTGAGATATATTTGTTTTTTAGATTCTGCTTTTGGGTATCTAAATCAATTTATATTTTGTGCGAACGTTTATTAGAATCTTAATTTTGACTATTTGTGCTTAACTGGTAAAAATGTGAGTAGGTTTAACTTCTCAAAGCACAAGTTTTTTTCGGTAAATCTGGTAAAAATGATAATTTTGACAGAAAAGGAATATATAGCTATAGTGTAATTTATTGTTTGCAATTTCAATTGTGGGAAGTCACTGGACAGCGAGAAAATTGAGGTCAATTTTATTAAAAAAAAGGTTATACAAACAAAGTGTAAAGGATTTGATTTTGAACCCTTTAATTTTGGATTTCACCCATGTCAGACACGGCCAAATGCATTATGACGCTTAAATAAATTCACTTTACAGCTCAAAACATAACTTTAAAGTTTATGAATCTATCTTTATGAAAACAATAATATACATTTCATCAGATGAAAAGATTGTTATGGGCAAATGGTATAATATTTGAACTTGTATATAATTGCTACAGTTCTTCCAATGTAATAGTGTAAACGATTCGATTTTTAACCCTTTTATTTTGGATTTCACTCGTCATATACGTGCAAATGCATTATGGGGTTAAAATAAATGTTCTTTACGTTAAAAAAATAACTTTAAAGTTTATGAATGCATCTTTATGAAAACATTAATATATATTTCATCTGATGCAAAAATTGTTATGGGCAAAGGGTAAAATATTTGAACTTGTTTTTAAATGCTACAGGTCTTTCAATGTAGTAGTGTAAATGATTTGATTTTGAACTCTTTTATTTTGGATTTCACCCATATCAGACACGGGCAAATGCATTATGGTGTTAAAATAAATGTAATTTGCTGCTCAAAAAAATAATTTTAAGATTTATGGCTTTATCTTTATGAAAAAATTAATATACATTCCATCTGATCCAAAAATTGTTATGGGCAAATGTAAAATATTTGAATGTGTTTTTAAATGCCACGGTTTTTTCAATAGATTCTTTTACTAAAAACAATTTGAAATTTACGGAGGTATTAATCAAATCATCTCATTAGATTCTATTTTTAATCACACTTTGTACTCCTTTACGTTCTTAACAGTCCAAAATATTTATAATATCAAAGAAAAATATTGAAAATTTTGTGAGAGATTAGTAATTATCAAAATTGTGCTTTTCTTTAAAAAGTAAAAATACATACAGTAATTACATTATTTGTGAACATAGTATGGGACAAGCTAAGAAATTTATTGTTAAATTACGTTTGGATGGTTTTACAAAAATAAATGTTGAACGTAGTCGGATTCACAGGTAGTTATATTTCCACTCACTTGAGGCCAAACGAAATGGTTAGAGCTGACATTAGTTACCTGAGTATGGGGGTTCAAATCCCACTGTAGCCGTTCGTACATGGCTTTAGGTAGTAGATCCCTGTCTCAATAAGCCTCAAGTTTAAAAAAAGAGACCATAGCTCTCCAAACCAAACCAATCAATGGAGATCCTGTACCTGAGAAAGTAGTCAGGGTGCTCGTAAAAGTGTGTTCAGTCTAAATATAAGTTAGAAATACAAACATATTAAGATATTCCTTGTGAAAGAAGATCTAGAGTATCAAATATAGCACTTTTTCTTTGACAACTAAAAAAATACATTAAAATGCATTATTTATAGAAAAATATCTATAATTTTTTTTTTACGTTTAAAATCTAAAAAAAAATTAATAATAAAATATCTTCAAACAGATGTCGAATAGATGTTTTCAAATAGATGTCGAACATTAATGTTTTATATAGATACTACATACCATCCGTTATAATTCCGTTCAAGAGAGATCCCCTATTTTGGAGAGTAAGGTGCTTTAAAAATATGTTTAGACTGAGTATAAACTTTTGAATACTTATTGAAATTATGCAATAATTATATGGCATTTTAGGGCTAATTCAACTTTAATAACTTGATGGATTTATTTCCCAACTTTAATAAATTTAACAATAAAACAACCTTTTATTTTCTGCTTCCGGTCTTTTACAACATGTATTAACACAAGAGAGATTCATTGTGTTCATTATGTCATTCGGCAGTTCATTTTCCTTTCATTTTCGAGAAATAATTTATTTGAATTCGAGATTAATTTTAGAACTTTCAGTTCAGAAAGAGTGGCTTCGAATTCATATTTTAAAATGTTCATCCTTTGGTAATATGAAAATCGACGTAATGCATAACATCATATTTTGAAATATTTTGGGTAAATTAAAAAAGTTAATATAAGCTAAAATACCAATGTTTTGGAATCTTACAAAATTAAATGTAGACATATATTAGAAGTAACCGATACACGTTGCTAGATTAGTTCTAAAGTGATACATTTAAAATTATGTAAATATATTTTAGGTACATTGCAAATTTCCTAGACATATTTCACTGAAAGAGTCAATAAAGATTTCATCAAGTTTCCAATTTCATAGGTCTCATGTGGAATAATATAAGAGACTTAATTCAATTTATAAAGATGATATAAACATTTCAATAAGAGGTCGAATTTAATGAGAAATATAAAATTCAATATTTTAATTCATAATTTAAAATTATAGAGATTTTTTAATTGAATAAAAAACAAGACCTGAGACCTGAATACTGGAAGGATCGTATTGTTTATACTGTATTCAGACAATTATTTTTAATTAAATACCTACCTATAGATACATACGAGTATATTGAATCCTTTACTCTATTATATATTATATTTTAATGAATTTCTACTAGATTTAATTTATCATCAGATTTGTGAAATAATATTTCATTTTTGAAAGTCTATTGAATGTATGATTATTTAACTATTGGATGAATTTAAAGCACTGTTTCGGTGTATTGGAGATTTGCTCCTCAATAGCGGATAGGAAATACGCATTATACTATCAATATATCCAGTGAAATATAATGCAAAAGATGGAATGGCTTTCAAAATAAAATGATAGTTATTGATCGCAACCTTTGTTCAGCGCGTTTGCATCTGTGAACTGTCCGAAGACTATTTCTAAAGACTGTCTTCATATTGACACATTTTCTCGTTCGATGCATTTTAGTTATACGGATAAGTTACTTGTCCATCCAAAAAGCTTCCTGGTACAATAATATTTCTATGTATGTGTTGAAACTAGCATATGAATTTGATATAAAATAAATTGCATTTTAATCATCATGAAATAAAAATGAATTGTGTTCTAACGATCATCATGAAATAGAAATCAATTGGGCCCTAATAATCATCATAGTATAAAAAAACCCCATTTATTTGGGATGTTTATTTTAAAAAACGCATGAAAAACGAAAATAAAAGTATGTTTGGTTCAATACAGTATGTGAAAGCGGTAAAAAGTCTAATATCTGGTCATATTTATGGAAAATGATTATTTTAAAAATCATTTTAAATACACACAATGTTCCTTATAAAAGATTAGTAATCACATCTACACTTAAAAACAAAGAGACAACGTGCAGGATTAGCATCCCATTCTCAAGCTATTAGAGATGGACTACAATCACTTAATGTTGCACATAAATTGCATCAAGCTTCAGGTTTCGTGTTGACTGAAAGTGTATAAAACAGTCTAAAAAAATCACAAGACTTTTATTCAAAGAAATTTCTAGAATATGCAAGAAATTCCAGTTAAAAGTGACAGTTATGCAGTTTCAATTCAGCTAACACAGCAGGAAAAAACTTTCAAATACAGGTCTTTAATACCTCAGACAGATATCCGTACTAGATTAGCAAGCCAGATTGATCATCAACAACAGAGAAAATCATCTACTAAGGAGTTGGTATTTATAACTAACTTGGAGTGAAAATGTTAAGAGTTTCGCCAAGTTTTGGAAATTTCCATACTATCTCGCTTAAAAATATTCCTAGAGCTTCTAGGGTACTTATAATTTTTTAGAAATATCTATTTTTTTACAAATCTTACCAAATGGTCGCCAAGTCGCCAAATCACTGGAAATTCTGTTTTTAACAAAATATGCCTAAAAGGCTCACTTTTTTTCTCAAAACTGAAGATTTCCGATTTGTCTGAGATATTTAAAGACGAATAATAAAACATATTTACAGTTTGTAACATTATTCAATCGCATGAAGTATTTTCTGTAGTTTTAATTTTTATTTTTTGTGAGAAAATTATACATAAAAAATAATTCAACATCAAACACCATGACGGATTAAAATGTCGTATTCGGAAAAAGATATACCACTTCGTTTAAGGTAAGCTTCAATATATATATCGTTTTTACAGTTGGATAAGTAAATTGTTTTAGAATAATTTATTCCTCAAAGACTTACTGCTAATTTTCAATTTAAAAATACATAATTTAAAATCTTGAAATCATAATACAGAGGCCTTTTACACATTTTTAGACCATATATATTGTAGTCACAAAACTAAATTAAATAAAATTTTTGTGTTTGAAGTAATTTATTTGATAGCGCTTATTCTGAACTGTCTTGCGACACCGGAATTTTCAAGATAATAATGCCTTTTGAAGCGTCAGAAGAGGTATTCTATCCCATTCCTCCTGAACAGATTTCCAGAGTCCTGTAAGGGTTGTGAGACGACGTTTGGGTAATGCAGATTTTAAAAGTCAGTAAACACAAAATTTCATAGGTGATACATCGGGAGATTTAGTATGGATATCAGTGAAGGGTAGGGCCTTGATACCGGTTTTTTGTTCCATTTCTTTTAGGAAATTTACAGTGGATTTTGATGTATGACTGATAGCTTTGTCTTGATGGGAAAAGCGATTTTTTTCTGACATTTTTTCAACTCTCTTTATTTTTAACTTGCCATTATATGAAAAACCGGCGACAATCATGAATCCCATGAAGAAAAAATTTCTTTCGATTCTTTGAACCATGTATTTAATTTTTTCTCCCTTTTTATGATAATAAATGGCTCTTTTTTTTGTTGCAATCATTTAAATGCACTCATGATGCAGGCATGACAATTATTTCCATTTTTCTATGGATAAATGTTTTTCATACAGAATTCTGCAGTGTGTCCTGCATTCAGCGATATGTTTTAGAGAAAGACGATGCACATTGCGTTTTTTCGCTTTCTTAAGATTTAAATCAAAGTTTATATCATTTAGTTTACAGTACACACCGAGCGTTTTAATGATTTTACAACTGTCCTTTGACTAGGGGGATTTTCTTTTAACATTTATGTTGTAATGTACATACAACATATACACCAGTGTTCGTTACAAGGGGGAAACACAGAATGAATATAATACCTTATATAGATTCAAACATTTATTCTATACATTTATTTACAAAAATACTTGGTTAACATAATCAATCATTTATATTTTCTATTTACAGACTAATTATCCCACATCACTTTATAAGGAATTATTATTATTAACAGAGGCCTAAGTCAAAGGACTGTAAATATTATTTATAAATTACCTCCATTGAAGTAGCCGGGGATCAGGCAGGGGCTTTTCTCACGGGCATACGGGACGAGTTGGTGATGTTGAGCGGGGCGGTGTCAGTCCGGGCGCACGGGACGAGCTCGTGCTAGTGGATTCTTGCTCCACTTCTCTCGACTGCCCACTTCTAACTCTCAGCTCTCACTCCATTTCCAAAAACCTCACCTCGGTCCCAACGCCCCTTCTTTTCTTGTTATCCAATCCCTTCCTTCGGGAAAATTTTCCCACATCAAATGCCCTTCGGGAGTGCAGGTGGGCTCATTAAAGTAGCCCCTTTTTGTTCAAGCTGACATTACATTTTAGCCCCTGCTCCCATAATTCACGCTTACAGTTCTGTGCGATCTTGACCGTTATGCTGCCATTCCGTGAAGTATCCTCTCTGCAGGGGTCCCTAAACTTGACGTAAATAATTGGGGTCTTAAATTCGCCAAGGAAAATCCTCCCACGGCTATGCATGCACGTGCAACTCACCGTGAGAAAGTACCCCGGTACAATTTAACAATATACCTTTGAATTAGTTGAAGATGTTCGTTTTATTCTTGGATACTTGTTTGGAATTTCATCCCACTTGAGGCTCCAATTTGACATTTTTTTCCATTCATTTTGACGATACTACCTATTGACGCTTTAGATATCACAAAACCATGAATTTCATATATCTTTAGATAACGGAATATGAATACTTCTCAGCAGAAAGAGCATAATTATAGCCTTCGAACCACTGTTTCGTTAAAAACGATATTTTGCATAAAAACAAATCTCTGAAGCCCCAGACCATAATTTTGACTTTTAAAAACATAGTACAATTGCAGCTATTTATTTTGCAACAGAAGATTTTTTAATAATGCTAACCAAATCGTCTAAAAAATTGTGCAAACAGCCTCTGTAGTATAAAATGTTTACACTTTACATGGTCTTAAACATTTATTGCATTTAATACATATAATTGCAGCTGTACAACACTATAATATTTCACTACATCAGTATTTTTTATATGAACTTCAGTTATAAACAAAAATTCACAACAATCAACTGAGGACCATCAAGAGCAAAGATTAATTATAAATGTTTACATCATTTTTGATAGTCATTATTTGTTAATAGCACAATATGCTGGCAAAAAAGCAATGTAAAAGGACTGCAAAAGATAGCTTTAAATAGATTACTATACTTTAACGTTCCACTGAAAGAAAAGTAATTATATGTAAATAGAAATTAAATCCCATGATGGACATATCTCTGCAGACAATGTTGTTTAAATACTTTCCGTAATTATATTTGACTTTTTTCAAGCTGTTTTTTCTTAGTTAGATTTAATTAAATTACAACCAACATAAGTAAATTTTTTCATCTGTGAAATATAGCATTACGCTAGTAAAAAATATAAATTCGTTAAAGCAAAGATTTTGGAACTCAGCAGTTGGTATTAATCCTGGGATTAGAGTTAAATGAGAATGATATTTTATGTGTGCATAGTTTTTGTAATTGATTTCTTGCGAATTCAACAGATAAAAATGTTAAGAGAAAAAAAAAGCTGTAAGAATTAATCAAAGAAACATATGATTTCATTTTACGTAATTACTTGTATAATTAAGATGTAAGGAATGAAATGCAGAGATGAAGAAGTGAGATTATATATAAAATTATTATTGCGACTTGTTTTAACAAGAAAATTAAAAGGTAAAAATGGGTAACTTAATATTATAAAGATTAATGTAACATTAGAGAAAAAAATGTAATATGTGTTTAATAAAATAACTATAAAATATCTCATGCGGATACATGACTTCCGTGTACATCTATTTAATTATATTTGACTTCTTTCAAGTTGAATTTTTAGTTAAATTTAATCAAATTATAACCATCTTAACTAAATAGCTTTACCTGTGAAAAATTACATTATGTTCATTAACCGTTTACCCGCTAATGTTCCAATAATGGGATATCATATTTAAAATTAAAAAAAAAATCATATGTAAAAAAATCTTATCAATATCGCTTTTACATACAATTGAGCATGATATTATGAAATAATTTTTACAATAAGTTTTATTTTGTTGAGATAATTATTTATTTATTTTTTTACAATTTTTTGAATTTTACTATATTTTATCAATATTACTCTCCCTTACAATTAAGTTTATCCAAATTAGAGTTTAAATTGAAAAAAACGTAATACTTTAAAATACACCATAATATAGCATATCCTATGAGAATAGAACAAAAGCAAAATTTTATTTTTAAATTTTGAAGGTAAAATTTACGTTTCTATGCTTTGTTCCATTTTTGGAACATTGGCGTTTCAAGAGTTCATTTTTATTTATGTGCAAAACATTGTATGATTTTGTAAACATTTTCTTTTGCATTCAGATAAGAATAGCAACTTTCCTAAAGAAAATAAATAGAAAAAGCTGCAATAGTTGGAAAGGATTATTATATTATCACTTGACATTAATGTTCCCTTTAGTAAAGTCTAACAATAGAAAAGAATTATTTTTGATAAGGTGGCTGAACATGTGTGTGTGATGGTCGGTGAGCTTTCACCTGTACCTTTGGAGACTTAAAAGGTCTCTTATTGCATATGTTTTCTGAAATAGTAATTAGTTTTCTTGGAGATAGAGTTTTACTTATTAGGTTTGTTAGATGGCTGAAAAAAAGGTTCATGTGTGCTTCCTGTGAACGCAGAGCGGTAGCGCTGACTCCATGTCCAATAGTCCGTCACACCGTAGTTATTTTGGATATGATTCCGCATGGGTCCTTTGCGATGAAGCAGCCAATGGAGACTAAATAACCAGCCGTAGATGATTAAAAATTAACAACTCTTCATTTATTTAATAAAAAGAAAACTTAAAAAAAAACAAATAAACTCAATGTAGATTAAACCTATTATCCAGACAGGAGATCACTCTAGATCAACCTGTTCTGTTAGAAGTTCAGCCGGGAATTCTTTTCGCTTCTTCCTTTCCCAAACAGGAAACTTCGGGTTTAGGGGAGGTTGATAACCCCCCATTTGACCCTTGTCCTTGGGGTAGCTGAAACGCCTGTGGCGCCTGTCCTACTCTATCAAAGCAAAATTGCTCTTCTCTGTCGGTGCGTTGACAAAACGGCACGCTTGACACCTCCGTATGTCAAGAAAACCATTACGGGGACAATACTGTCATTTTCAGTTATTGAAATGAACAAAAGTTCCCTTGATCCCCGATAGAGACTGACGCGAATATTGCACTTCCTATGTTTTTAATTTTAAAGTTTTCACAAATTTAACACCATGTCTGAAAGATGCCTTGCAATACAGCATCCTTTGTTTTTTCTAGAATTACTTTCGGGTGCTGATTCGGTATAACCGATGAAGAAGTTATTGATGAAAATTATTTAGATGCTGTTACGTCATTCGATGTGTGTTGAATGGTCGACGTCATTTTTAAAAAAAGATGTAAGCACTCCAGATGAAAACAAATTTTAGAAACCGGGTCAAAGGTCCAAGAAGAAAAGAAAAACTGAAAACCCTGTAGTAAAATTGAAAAAAATGAAATTCGATACTCCAACAAAATTGGAAGAAACAGTACCAATATTTCATAAATTCTATAATGTCATAATGTTTATCAATTGTACATTATTTAAAGATAAATAAACAAAACAGTTAATATTAAAGAGATGTTATAATTATTAGACTTTAAATTAACTATTTTCATGAGCTTTTAAAAATATGAAAAAAATATCATGTATCAAGCGAATATTCCAATAGTGGAACGTAGCTACAAACACCCTCAATTTTTTTTACCTAATTTTAAAATTAAATTGTGTTTATATACTTTTAATTAATATAATAACCAAATTTCAAGTCATTGGGACTATTCTTTCTTAATTCGGAGTTTAAATGGTTAAGACATTATAAAATTGATGATTCAAAGAAATAGAGTAAGAGGGTTAAGCCGTAGAGAGATTCGAGGCAGATTTGACTTTAAATACTTTTATTGGTATTTAATATCGAAATAATTTTAAACTATTACATTTATGTAGATACAATTTTTGGCACTTAGCTTAAGAATATAATTGAGATGAATTTTATATATTCGGCGAGGTCAATGATCGCGATCGCGTAAAAAAGCCATTACTGCATATTCAAGTCTTAATTGTATAAATTTCCATGGAAGTGACATGTAGAAGGGAGTAACTTCATTCCATAGATAACTTAATGAAAGGTAATTGCTGCCAATTTAAGTACCATAGCATTAAAAGGGTGATAATCTTGGCTGGATTCACTAAATTTGGAAAGAAATAGAATGATGATAAGAGCAAATTTAACCGCTGGGTAATAAATAAATTGATTTATTCCTGAAACTTCTCAGGAATTGAAATATAAAGTATAAAATTAAAGATAAGACATGAATATACTTCAATGTCAGTAATATTTTATTTATGCTTTGATAAATGAAAGTAAACTGCCGCATTAGCAGACGTAACTGGACATGTAAAAGTCTGTGAAAGAAGTAAAATAAAATTATCTCTAATTATTTAATAATTATATGATTATGTCTATTTGTCAATGTATTACCTTAGCAATATATTTGAGCTTTAAACTATTATGTATGTGAATGACATATAATCTTTCGACCTCTAAAATAAATTCATCATTTGCACATTCAAGACTCAATCCTATTAATTTACATTGAGCTTCATGTAGAAGGCAGGATCTTGATTCCTTGGAGTATCTAAAGATAATTATTTCCAATTCCCAATCTGCTTTTACATTTAAAGTGTCATAATATTGGTTAAATTCATATTATTTAATGAATATGAAAAGAAAGAGTAAATGGTCAAATTTATATATAAGGCAATCAAATATGTTTTTCCTATTTTAATGCATCTAAAATTACAGTAGTAAGTATAGGTATATTTTCTTATTTAACTGATTTTCAGTATAAATTTATATTTAAAAATAATCTGTCACCTAAGGCGGAGAATTTCTTGGAATGTCTGTAAGGCATAGAATACCATTTTAATTATATTCTAAGTTATCTGTCCACCTGTCCTAGAATTTATGAGGCAATCAGACCAGGATTGGATAGGACTATCTATACTGGATTCTCGATGAGTTTAGTTTAGCAAAATTCAAACAAAGTCTTTAAAGTGTTCGAAATCCACCCCTCTTTTCGAACTTTTGATGCCATTATTTCAAACCCTATTTTCCCCGGTTAAGAGCAGGGTATTAAATTTATCACATATTAAATAGGTAAAATAACATTTTTTATAGCATTATGAGGTCCTCCTTTAATCATTTCATTTAACCATTTCTTATTATAAATTGTTTGAATATCGTTTGCATTATGTTCATACGTTTTATCACTAAACTTAGATATTATGTAAGTAATTTTCTTTTATATTTGGCATAAACAATAGATTAGGTACACATGTGATAATTATAAATTTAATCATAGATTAATTTTTGTTGCAATTTAAATTTTACCTGTATTAAAAACAAATTCTTTTCATAAAAGTCTATGAGTATATTTCACAGACTAACAAATATCTAGAGTTTAAATTATATATCTTTCAAATCTAAGAAGTTTGATCATTTGTTTGTTAGTTTTTTATACATAACCACACGGTTTGACTAAATGAATTCAACTTGATTCTAAACTACATACAGATTTGAAGGTTGGAGTATAAAAATAAAAAAATAAACAAAAAAAAATTATTAAGTGTGAACCAGGTAAATTTCAACCGAAAAAAAAATCACAGGGTACTTTACAATTCTGAAAAATTAAAAATTTTACTAATCCCATCATATGACGGGCTATATGCTAGTTTTATTAGGAGTTTTGAAAATGAGCATTTTTAGAAATGGAGTGTTTGGCAATTTAGCCGCATTGCAAAATCGAATTGAACTAGATAAAATACTTCAGATATATTACCCAGTCTTATCTTAAACTTCAGTTTGTATTATTCAATACATTAATCACGTATCACATTTAGAAAAATATATTCATTTCCTAAGACATATCGTTGTAGGAAAATGCCTATCAAAAATATTTAAAATATGAAATTTGCTTACAAATCCTTTATATCAGATTATTAATGGAAACTATCACAATCCGTGCATGGTTTTTGGCACTACATCTTTGCTTTAGAAAATAATGATTTGGATACTATATATTTGTGAGGATCGTCGACCTTCGAGAGTAATTCATCATTACACATTCAAGACTTAATCATGTTAATTTGCATGGAAGTGAAATGTAGAACGGAGAAACTTTATTCCATAGAGAGCTTAATGAAAGGTAATTACTTGGCAAAGCCAATTTCATGTCTATCTTGGCAGAGAAAGGGCAATAATCTTGGATGAATTTACTAAATTTAGAGAAATTAGAAAGAAGCGGAAAAAAGTAAATCATAAAATGTTTCAATAAATTAATGATTTTTTAAACTATTTTTTTTAAATTGTAGAGATAAAGAACACCAAAATTAATAAAACCCTCATAAATTTTGTTATGATATACATCTTTCTTATAGTATAATATTTATAATAGATGAGTTTTTTTACGGAATTACATTTGCAGGTACAGGAGATGTAACTATGCATGGAAAAATTATGTAATGAGATTAGTTAAAATGACATGATTCCATAATTCAGTAACATAGGATCTTAACTTAAAATGTCTGTGAGGTTCTTTTACTGATAGTATATAATTATTAGATAATATTTTACTGGTCTGGAAAAAAATGAAGTTCTGTAATATATAATCATCGAGATCATTGATCCTAGAAAGACATTCATCACTAACTTAAAAAAAATATTTATGGAAGTGACGTGTAGAAGGGAGTTACTTTATTCCAAAAAAGAACTTAATAAAATGTAATTACTGTCCATTTCAAGCCTATATAGTATTTAAATAAAAATAGATATATATTAAATTTGGAGAAGCTAGGAAGAAATATTGTAAATTTAATCACAAAATTATTGTAGGAGTAAAGCATTCTCTACGTCTACTCCAGAGTTACTCAAAATATCTTCTGTGAAAAGTTAGAATATGTTCAAAATTTGAAAAAAATATCAAACATAATGTTAGATATTGGTGTGCGTCTGAGATTGTCTTTCTCGATGACTGCACACTTCGTTTCTGTATATCCTCGCCTATTGTTACTGGAGCAGGTATCGTGGGTTCAATAAAGCCTGTCTTGCAGCAATTAAATACTGCAGCTACGATATACTGGACTACGTATTTTATTATTTACAATTATTGAACATATGAAAATTATACAGTATTATAGGAACATCGATATCTAGCTTAATTTCCCGAGGATACGAAGAAATGCTGAGCGGTTTGCATACGTCTCACTCGGTTTCATCTCTCCTCTCCAAAGTCCGTTCTCTTCTGTTACCAGAGGGCAAATTCTCCCTCTGTTGTTGTAGAGGGCCGGGGTGGAATCCCCCCTTTTGGTCAGGCTTTCGACTCCATGGGAAAATGTCTCTCTTCTCCTATGCAGCTGGTGCGGACGGGGGTGGCATCCTCACCCCCCTGTTAAACTTTCACCTCCCTGGAGTAGGACTTTTCTACCCTTCCTCGATGTGTCCGCCTTCGCTCCTTAGCACCGTAAAAAAATGCAGGTGTCCATATCGTACAAGCATGCGTCTTGTGTCTAGTGTTACACATATTTACAATTTTTAAATTAAGAATATTATTCACGAATACAAAATGTGTATATTATGACTTTTTGTGCTCTTGGTGTGCTGAAAAATGAAAAATATGAATCATTTTTGACTGATCAGTTCAAAATTTGACTATATTGGGTCACGTATACTGTAAACGTAGGGGCTTAATGTGTAACACAATAACACACACAGGAAGTAAAGCTAATCTAATTCATCAATTCAAAGAGTGAAGCACAATTGCATAGACTCAGAAATCCATGTGACTGAGAGATTATTTGGCTTTTATTGCAACAAGAAAAGTTCCAGAAATCTGTCTGGAAAGGCGATGAAAGTTTTACAGTATTCGCCAGAGAAATGACGAATATTACAGAATTCCTTTCTGGCATACTAGACAAAGTTCCAGAATCTCCTGGAACACGAAATAAAGGAATTAAATATTTAAGCGGATTTTAAACCCTATCGTAGCTACCTAGGTTCGAACTCACGACCTCCTGGATTATGAGAGTAGTGTGATGACCATTTGGCTATTGAAGTTATAATGGTTCTTTTCAATGCGGCAATATAAATTGATAGTCGTCATTTAATTTCTCAGTGCTTCTTTCTATTTCAAATACAGCTAGGTTGAATATCATTGTGGTGTTTAAAGCAACATTATCCTTCTCAAAATATTTTATAACAAATTTATTTATTTTCCTTTCTTTTGTGTATTTTTTGCCTGCAATGTCAAATTAATGCAGAAAACAATTTTGAAGGTGAAATCTCATAAATCTAAATGATGAAATCTTTTACTGCCAAAAATGTTATTTTTTCGTTATATTTACTAAATTTAGTACTTAAATGAAAAATAAAATATTGCACTGTGCTTTGAGATTCCTATTCGAAAATTGTCCCATGATTGAAAAAGTTTCTGTAGCTTTGGAATCTATAAATATATACAGAAAAGTATATAAAAGGCAATGTGTCAGTCTCGAATATATTTTAGAAAGAAATACTTTTTCTATACTGCTTAATATTTTGAAACAATACACAGTTTCAGCTTTCATAATACTATACTTAAAACTACATAAGAGATTAAAAATTTACGTATTCAATATATCTAAAATATCGTAATTATTAACATAAAGTATAATTATCAAAATATTTCCTTTAGCTATACCTTTCTGCCTTATGATCTACGAAATAATCTGTTTATAATAAATATAGTAGGACATAAACAAAATATAATTAATGTATTATATAAACATTCTATCCTTCTCTAAATCTGCCAGAGAACAAAATAATCCAGGAGAGAAAGATTTAATAGTGTTAACTACTATTTAATTGACATGTTGAAGAGAGAAACTTTATCCATTTAAATCTTAATAGAAGATAATTAATGCTAATTTAAATTTACTTTAGCATTAAAAATATAATAGTAACGGCTTTATTGAATAATTTTAGAAAAATAGATCAAGGCTTCTAACCTTAAACTTTTCCATATGTTAATAAAGTTTTTTTTTTACTTTTTAACTATTTTCTCTGAAATTACAGTAGAAAATTTTTAAAAAGGGATAAATTATGAATGTATTTCATTATAGTATTCATTTTCCAGTTTCCATTTAGCAACTGTAACTCTCATCAGAAGAAATCTAAGGATATAAAGTGAAATAGCTTATGCTATAATATAGTTATTATCGTAAAATGTAATACATTTCAAGGTATTCTCTGTGTCAATACGTTTCTTATTTAGAGAATAACCGATTTCTACCAAATATAATCCTAGGAAAGAAGTCTTCCATTGAATACTCAAGCTTTAATCATGCGAATTTTCATTTAAATGGAATGTTGAAGAAAGAAACCATTCTATCAAGATCTACGTGAAAGGAAATTGCCGACAATTTTAAGCATATTGTAAAGAACTACAACTTCTACTTCTCACTTAGAATGTGTTTTCGATTTCATATATATTTGATTATTGTTGTGAAAAAAAGACGTTGCTCCCCTCTATGATGAGATGATGTTAAGTTAATGAATTTAATATTTTTGCTTAAATTAAAGTGTTTTAGAACTGAATTTTTAAAGTCTTATGTTCGAATGGCGTGTGCTTTTCATGGTCAACAAACGAATAAGAAGAACCATTATTTCATGACACTATCTTCGCATTAAAGGTTTAGTAATTTTTGTTTAATACATTTAATACACTAAATTTCGTGAATTTTTGAAGAAGAATAGTCAACCGCTTAATAAGTTAGTGATGAACATTTTTTTTCATCAAAGTGAATATCCGAAATTACAGGAGAACAAAAAAAGAAGGAATTATAAGTCGTGAAAACAGTTAATTTTGAGATACATTTATATACAACTTAATATTTAGAAATACATATTTGATTCATAGAATGTGTTTTTACGGTTCATCATATATATTTGATTACTGTTGTGAAAAAAAGGCGTTGCTCCCCTCTATGATGAGATGATGTTAAGTTAATGAATTTAATATTTTTGCTTAAATTGAAGTGTTTTAGAATTAAATTTTTAAAGTTTTTATGTTCGAATGGCGTGTGCTTTTCATGGTCAACAAACGAATAAGAAGAACCATTATTTCATGACACTATCTTCGCATTAAAGGTTTAGTAATTTTTGTTTAATACATTTAAGTCTCTAAGTGGTTCGCACGTACAATTCCGCCAAAACCGATGATGACTTCAAAAAACGTATAATTTTCGATCTCCAAAAACCCCCTGAAAATGGATGTAATATACATTTTTGCCAGTGCTTTTCATTTATGGAGTTTTGAGGTAGGAGGGTCAGGTCTATTGTTTAGGACTGCACCCCTCTGAGATTTCTTGAGAGATGCAACCATAACCCTGAGGCACAAAGACGCTGATAGCTTTTCATGGCTTTGTAAATCTCTATTTCGAAGATATTTCATTTGTTGGTAACAGATGTACCTCTAATTGCACCAATTAAATATCTTGGATGAATTTCGTAAAAAATATAAATAAATCTATTAAAGAATATTTTTATTATGTACTTTTAGAATACATTATTTCTTATGGAAATAATATTCCAGACTTGAAGAGCTTTTATGTGTATTAAAAATTAACAATTTATAATATCTATTTATATATCTATATATAACCGAAAGTAAAGGGAGAATAACACGGGTGGGTTTTCCATATTCCATTCTAGTCGACAAATGGGTGAAGATAAAAATCATAGAACTCTTTGGCGACTGACATCAGCGGTAATTTTGGAGAATTTTTTTTCTAGATGTGTTCCACTCGGAGGGTTAATACACTAAATTTCGTGAATTTTTGAAGAAGAATAGTCAACCGCTTAATAAGTTAGTGATGAATATTTTGTTTCATCAAAGTGAATATCCGAAATTACAGGAGAACAAAAAAAGAAGGAATTATAAGTCGTGAAAACAGTTAATTTTGAGATACATTTATATACAACTTAATATTTAGAAATACATATATTTTCAGCAGATTTATTATTAAAATGAGAATTATTAAAATGAAAGTTATGCATTCATCTTTAACTTCAGAATTATTAAATTTATTAAAGATTAAATTTCTTTTTTCCAAAATACATCACGGTTTTAGAGAGTAATAAATCTGGAAGTTATATAATCTACCATATCATCCACGACGAAAAGCTCTCCCTCATTGTACATCCAGGAATTAACCATATTAATTTTAATTTAAAAAAAGATTATATAAAACATTTATAGAAATGTAATTTGGGCCAATTTTTAGTGTATTGGGGTTTGGTTTGGTTTGGCCTTTTATGAAACAGTCTTAAACGAAAATTATTAAAATGAAATGTATGCACAGACATTTTGTCAAAAGTGCATATTTTGGTTTTCAGAACTAATAAAGTTTTATAATTTGCCATATCATCAAAATCGAAAAGAACTCTCTCATTGTACATCCAGGAATTAACCATATTAATTTTAATAAAAAAGATAATATAAAACATATATGGAAATGTAATTTGGGCCAATTTCAAGTGTATGGTAGTTTGATTTTGTTTGACGTTTTTTGAAACAGCCTCAAACAAAAAGTATTAAAATGAAATGTATGCACAGACTTTTTGCCAAAAGTGAATATTACGGTTTTCGGAATAAATAAATCTGAAAGCTGTATAATCTGCCATATCATCAACGTCGAAAAGCCCTCCCTGATTGCACATCGAGGAATTAACCATATTATTTTTAATAAAATCAGATAATATAAAACTTATATAGAAATGTAATTTGGGACAATTTCAAATGTATCGTAGTTTGTTTTGGTTTGGAACACTACTTTCCACTTTTGTGTAACACGAGGGTTAATGAGATAGTGACCAAATGCTGAAAGTCGATTCCAAAAGGCTTTGAACATCCATGCCATAATCAGATCCGAACCCAAGACTTCGGGAATCTCAGATCAAAGCCTAAACTGTTTGGCCATCGTTCAGTCAAGTCGACTGTGGACACAAAAAATACTATATTCTTGATTGAATACGTTTGATAATTCCTAAATACATAAAATAATTTTAGATACGAACTTTACCTATTAGTTACTAAAAATGTTCTTTCGTTCAATATCTTCAATATTGGATGAATTTTATATTTTCGTAAGATTCTGCAGAAGTAGATAATTTAAATAATGTAAATGTTATTTTGTGCTCGCCAATAGGATCATTCACAAAGGGAAATATTTAAACGAATATAGGACCGTAATTTGATGATATTCATAACCCAACCATCTTTTTTTTTCCTTTTCTGTAAAATTTCTTTTCATAAAAGCCTCTTTTAAAAATCAACTTCTTCATTTAGAATTAAATATACAGTTTTACCAGACATATATCGTAGAAAAATGTCTATTAAGAGAATTGAAAAATGAAAGTATGTTCATAAATATTTAACAACGGATTATTTTTATAAACTCTAATATATTTTAAATATTCCCTTTGTCAGTTAATTTCGACTTTAAAATATAATTGGTTTAAATATTATATAATCGGGCCGATCATCGATTCAAGAAAGAAATTCATCATTGCGTACTCAAAAGCTAATCATGTTAATTTTCATTTAAGTGACATGTTGAAGGGAGGAACTTCATTCCATATAGAACTTAATGAAAGGTAATTTTGTAAATTTGAAGCTAATCTTTGCATCAAAAGAACGATAATCTTACCTGACTATAATGAATTTAGAAAGATTGAAAAAAGTTCAATCAGCAGTTTCATTTATGAATTAGTAGAGTATTTTCTGCCATTTAAATAATTTAATACCTCTGAAATTGTAGTAGAAATTACAGAAAGAAAATTACTTATGGTATTAAGATATTTTATAATGAGAAAATCTTTTAAAATTTCGAATAGATTTACTCTTTCGAGTCACTTGATGTTTTACGAAAAAGTACATAGAAGAAATAATTGAAATATGTCTATAATATTTTAATATTTAGAATATTAAAGGTTATTAAATTTATTTAGATGCTTGACAATATACGAATATGTTACTATCAGAAGACTTGAATGGATTTTCATATAAATATACAGATTATCCTCTAAAGTAACAAATCCATTTTTCCATCTATTGTAGAGTAATTAATTCTAAAATAAGTAAAAGATGTGAGATAAAATTGTGAATGCAATTCATTTCAATATTGAAATAGAAGTATATTTTAAAAACATGATTTTTTTAAACAACACATATAATTAAAAATTTCAAAAAATTAATGATCTTAATTTTTTAAAAACTATACTATTTTTAAAAATTATTCATCATTTCTCCTAAATCTTTTCTTAGATAACTAAAGTATATTATAAAACACTTTACAGAAATTTTTAAATGCATGTAATATTATACAATTATGTTTCTAATCATTATATAGTACAATATCATGTTTTTAAAATATACTCATTTAATATTGAAATAGAAGTATATTTCAAAAACATATTTTTTTAAACTATACATTTAATTAAAATTTAAAAAAATATTAAAATCTATATTTTTTAAAAGCTATACTATTTTTAAAAATTATTCACATTTTCTCCTCAATCTTTTCTTAGATATACTAAAGTATATTATAAAACACTGCACAGAAATTTTTAGATGCATGTAATATTATACAATTATGTTTCTAATCATTATATAGTGCAATATAATGTTTTTAAAATATACTCATTTAATATTGAAATAGAAGTATATTTTAAAAACATGATTTTTTTAAACTATACATTTAATTAAAATTAAAAAATAAAATTAAAATCTAAATTTTTAAAAGCTATACTATTTTTAAAAATTATTCACATTTTCTTCTCAATCTATTCTTAGATATAATAAAGTATATTATAAAAGGCTGCATGTAATATTTTACAGTTCAATACAAATTTTTTGCTAATATATATAGCGTAAAATAGTGAAATCTAAAACTTGGTTACATAACTTTTTTAATAACATATACAATAAACACCTAGTGTCTAATTCATGAAAAGGTTTATCACAGGGAAAATTCAATACAGAACATGTACAAAAGTTCTGAAACCTCTATCATAAATACAAATAATAAATCAAAAAACTTAGTGTTTTGAAAATGTGAAATTGAAGAATAACTGAACATCATAAAAAACATTTAAATTTTTAACCTATTAAATAGTTAAATAGTATACAATTTGTATATATGTTTATAAAAATCAATGAAATTAAAGTCTGTATGAAACATTTCAAGCATCTAACTCTCATAAAAAATATTTACGAATTTTATAAACATGTCATTGAATAAACCCAAAATCTCATTGTTCATTTCATGCACATTTTCTTTCTAAACATCATGGAAAACCTATAAAAAATTTAAAACTCGTATTTTAAATGAAATATAGATTTATCAGTTTTCTTTCATGAATTTTAAAGAAAAACAAACATAGAGAAAAAGCCATTTTAAATATTCTACCTGCAGCCTGCACAAAATTACATTTACCGTATATAAACCACCAAAAACAGTTACGTATAACCAAAATGATATTAACTCAGTTTCATAGAGTAAACAAATCTAAATAATTTAATAGTAGAATCTCCAATTTTTTTTCCTAATGGAAAAAGTTCCACGCATATATTAAAAGGACTACTCTGTTAGAAAGAACTGTCCATGTTAGTTCTAACGTTATTATAAAGAAATAAATAACTATTTAAATATTGCAGACACAAATTTCAAATTTTGCATGGAAATACACAAAGGTTAGACAAACAATTTGCGCTAATACAAAATAAATAGATTTTGTTTATTGTGTCCCCTCAATAAAAAAAATTTTCTGCTAATATCAAACACATGGTTTCGCCTTATTACATCCCTATAATAGTGAATAACGTTTTCCTAAACTTTCCTTTATTTTATCTCCTTTAATCTTCTAAAAGAAAAATATGTTAGGCAGTATAAAGGTAAATATATTTTAAAAATATAATTTAGAATATAATATTTCTTATTCATTAATATTTTTATACACTATACATTTTCAAAAGATATATATTTATTTTTAAATCTATTAAAAATATTAAACTAAACTTGATCCAAACCTGTTTATTATAAAACTTAAAGAGCATGTTTTGTTTTGCGCTAAAGTTTTATATATATGAGAGTGTGTGTAATTTTAAGTGTGTGTGATTTCACGATTTTTTTTTATTTTTTCTATCTTTATAAAAAATATAGAAAAGAATCCCATGGGACAGATTTGTTGTCATAATGGAAAGAAATTATTAACTTGCGTTTCTTTACAATGTGTTTATTTTAATCTTTTCATGCCTATTTTTATTTTATATTTTTAAATATAATTTACATTCACTGTTCCGTAGTTTGACAATCAATAAATGCATTCACAGATTTTAACACAGTAGCTGGAATGTATGTCTGTATATATATAATCAGCCTTAAGCAGTAGGTCCCGTTGTCAATATCATTATGTAACAAAGAAATTTAACTTAGTGTTCAAAACAATACTCAACGAATCAAAACCTGAGAATGAAATATTAATTTATTAAAAGCGTAAGCATAAAATTCCTGGCATTTAAATTTTGCTGAAAAAATATAAAGTTGCTGCATATTATTTAATTTTCTCACAAAAGATACATTTTCATGGCTTTGAGTCTTAAATATCTCACTACAGTATCAACGTTTGAATTTTTAAAATACTTTACATCATAAAACATGGTACTGTCTATGACAAAACAACATTTTGAAACATTAAATTCCAGTAATCCCTACTTATTTCAGTAAATTAATCTGCAATGCCGTTTTCTCGAATAACAAAAAAAATAATGCAAAAGTTTTACTATTACAATTTTAATTTCGAAAATAAAAGCCATAAAGTCTCATATCTTACTGATGATTTCTATTTTTTAAAGCTTTATTTCACTATTTTCAGTGACACGTCTCATAGTTTCCTACCCAAACTTTCTCATTTAAACCGAAATTTAAAGGGCAATAATGTCTACTTCGGAAGATAAATTCAGCGGAAAGTGCAAGCCTATTTAAAAATAAGGCTGTTCTACAACAATATATGTATGTATGTATGTATGCATGTATGTATGTGTGTATGTATGTATGTGTGTATGTATGTATGTGTGTATGTATGTATGTGTGTATGTATATATATATATATATATGTGTATATATATATATATATGTGTATATATATATATGTATATATATATATATATATATATATATATATATATATATATATATATATATATATATATATATATATATATATATATATATATATATATATATATATATATATATATATATATATATATATATATATATATATATATATATATATATATATATATATATATATATATATATATATATATATATATATACATATATATATATATATATATATATATATATATATATATATATATATATATATATATATATATATATATATATATATATATATATATATATATATATATATATATATATATATATATATATATATATATATATATATATATATATATATATATATATATAATATATATATATATATATATATATATATATATATATATACATATATATATATATATATATATATGTATATAGAATCAGCTTTAAACTGTAGGTCCCGGTCTCATTACCGTTATGTAACAAAGAAGTATACCGTAGTGTTCCAAACAATACTCAACGAATAAAAACCTAAGAATGAAATATTCATTTATTATAAACGTAAGCATGAAATTCCTAGTATTTAAATTTTGGTGAAAAAATATAAAGTTACTGCATATTATTTAGTTTCCTCACAAAACATACATTTTCATGGCTTTGAGTCTTAAATATTTCACAACAGTATCAACGTTTGAATTTTTAAAATACTTTACATCATAAAACATGATATTGTCTATGACAAAACAACATTTTGAAACATTAAATTCCAGTAATCCCTACTTATTTCAATAAATTAATCTGCAATGCCGTTTTCTCGAATAACAAAAAATAATGCTAAAGTTTTACTATTACAATTTTAATTTCGAAAATAAAAGCCATAAAATCTCATATGTTACGGATGATTTCTATTTTTTAAAGCTTTATTTCACCATTTTCTCTGACACGTCTCATAGTTTCCTCCCCAAACTTTCTCATTTGAACCGAAATTTAAAGGGCAATAATGTCTACTTCCGCAGATAAGTTCAGCGGAAAATGCAAGTCTATTAAAAAATAAGGCTGTTCTGCAACAATTTCAAGGATTTTCCAGAATGTTCTTTCTTTATTGACATGAAACATACTTTTCCTCAGTATATAAACTTTTATTTAGAAATAAAAACCATTTAAACTGCAATTTAATTTACTTCAGTTGTAAAATATATTTTTAATGTATGATAAAAAACGAATAAAATTTTAATACATATAATTTTTTATTGTTTTCAGAATTAATTTGTGTTTTTATAAACATACGGTTTTAAATATAATTATAACAAATATATTAACAAACATAGAATCAAAGTTACAGAAAATGTTAAATTACATAAGTAATTTTATCTAAATTCTAAATTCTTTTTCTAAATATTTTAACATGAAATTTCTTGAAATTTATTAGTTTATTATCTCATAATAACTATTTTAATGTTTTTTATCTGATAAAATATAATTTAAATGTATTAATTGTTTAAATGTATTAAATTTAAATGTTTTGTAGCTTAATATTTCAATACTACGTGACCGAATTAAAGTTATCCTTCAATATGTTCTCAATATATTTAAGAATAATTCCTTCAATATGTTCAATAATTATTAAGTTTATTCGTATTTCAGTTTATTCATGTTGGAGAGGTACCAATGTTTGCAGGAAGTGTATTCAACTCATATAAGACTTTCTATGGAAGTTGTACGCTAAAAGCTTGAAAGGTTTTGAATCTTAGATAAATATATATACTTCATTAGTTACTTCCATTTTGATAAAAAGAGATATTTTGCAAAATGCATATTAGCAAACTACATTTCTTTAACATAGTCTCACTCTTTATCAGTTTATGAAGAATAATTTGTTCTTACTTGACGGTTGTTTTGCAGGAAAAAAAATGTGTAACCACTACCTAATTATTAAAAAGAAATAATACCATTTGATATTTAAAATCTTCATTATAACATTCATTTTTAGATTCATTGATTCATTATAAGATAAAATGTATTGTAGCATTTAGAATGTTTTTTACAAGTTATTTAATAGCTTAATTTTGTCACTTCATGTAGTATGTCAACATACACCAAACTTGTAGGAAATAAAAATCACTATCCTACAAAATAACTTTTGAAATATATCTATAAGAAACAAAATTTTTATAACTGCAGTAAATTTTAGACCATAACTTTAAATTCATGTGTTATTTAAAAAAAACCGTAATAAAGATTTGTTAATGAAATGGATTTTTTAAAATGTTTATATTTTACCATGCTATAAAATAAAACATATTGCCAATATAGACGTAAATGAGGTTTAAAGAATAAAAAAGATTGTTCTTTTATTTTTAAAAAATATTTGTTTCTATTTCACAAGCTTTAAATTTTATTTCGTATTCAAATAGAATTCTTTTTTTTTCAGTTGGTGTATATACTTATATATGTTTTAAATGCATTGCGTTTTGTATCAAAACTAAATACATTTTGCAAAATTGAACCTCAATTAATATTACGGGATACATTTTGTTCTAAACAGAGTGAAACTTTTTATTCTAGAAGGAACTACAGATAACTTTCTATAGTTTAAACTTTCAGTATTATGGCTCCTTAATTTAAAAAAATGGAGGGTTATTGAACTATAAGGAAATCCAAAAAAGTATAAATATAAAGAAATTTTATTATAAAAATAGGTATTGAGATTTATTTCAGTTCATGTCTTATTGCCTTTTTTAACTTTAATACAAAATTCGATACATAAACCTATCGCTTTTAAAGGAGAATTAAAAAAATGACTATTTTATTTATTTTACAAATTTTAAATAATTAGAGCCTAAACCATTAATTTACGGGCTCTCCAATACTTTTTAACAGTACCATCATACTGAGAAAGTACATCAAAATTATTTAAATGTTCAAAAATAAAAATAAAAAAAATAAGGAATGCAAGAAATGAATTTACGATTTCGATGAAATTCGTGATTAAGAATAAATTATTTACAACACTGGAAGTATTTTATACTTAAAATAAACAATATATTTAAAATAATACTTCCGATTGTAAAAACGTGTTTAAGAAGAATGTGCTTCAGAAGAACTCTGTACTGATTCAGATGCTATTTAGTCTTTTTCATTATATCCATACCATTAATTATATATTATAAGTAATTTTCCCCATACCCCCTATTGTCTTCCTTTTGGTCTGTACAATATTCTCTACTGTTCTGTCCTCCCCAATGGCACCTATGATGTACTAAGAAAGCCCCTGAGGATACAGAAATATTTCTTATGTCTACCAGATCTTAAAGAGACTTGAATGAAAAAAAAATTCTTAAATAATTATATATTTTTTAAATAACATAAAACAATATTTCCTAAGTAACAAATCGAAGGACTCTAAATTTATTGATGATAGGTGTAGGAAAACAAACGATTCAGAAACAAGAAATGTGGGGGAAATTAAGCGAATTTCTAGTGTGATAAATAATTATCAGGAAGATCAGTGCAGAAAAGATAAACTGAGGTTCCACTATACATAGTTTCTGAATTACATGAATAACTTTACAAATCGGAAAACTTTTCTTTTTGGCAAAAGAATACACTTAATTTATGAAACATATTTATAAGAAATATTATCTAAAGCATCCTTATAGAGTTTTTTGTAATTTTGTTCAGAACCATAAGTTTCGTTATATTTGATAGTATAATTTTTATTTAAAAATATTTATTATATATTATCATCTAATTTTTAAATCCGATTAATATTTTTTTCAAATATTTATAAGTAAATATGACCAAATAAAATAACTAAATTTAATTTTTTTTCACGGTGATTTTCTCTCAAATTAAACACAACAACAGCATTTAAAAATAACTTACTTTTCATCGTTTCTGCACAACACCTTAATGATAAACAAGTCACTCACCTAAAAAGAGAAATACAGTCAATCAGTATTTCATAAAATATATATATTAAAAAATAATTTGTTTAAAACATTTTTATGCAATGTAGTTTTGTAAATATAAATATACTGAACAAAATGCGTAAGCAGGATAAAAAAGCAGAGTAGATATATTTCTGAAGCAAAGGGGGCATACTCCTTTGTGAACAAGCAAAAATATATTGACAGAAAATGCAAAAGTGAGCTCACTTTGGTATTTCCTGCATTTTTTCAGCCAATTTTTGCATATTCTAGTACTGAGATTCTGCTTTTTCAAACTGAAGATGTAGCTTGTTGAGCATGGTATCATCTATCTGTATTGTGGCTTAAAGCTATCTGTACCTATTTTGGTTTCTCATTCCTATAGAATATTTTTAAGAGAACAAAGTATCTTCTGAGCCTAAAAAATTTAACTATAATTGTATTCTAAATAAAGTTCATAAAGTCACTTTCACAATAAAATGAAAAGCTATTTTGTATAAGATTTTGTAAAATCTTTAAAAAATCTATAGATTTCAAAATTTTAGTTTTGTTATTTCAAGTGGTGATTTATTTTAAAAAACATTAAATGCAAACCGAATAAAATGAATGAAATTTACTAAACCTGTAAATAGTTTTATAAACATCTGCATGTATCTATGCTTTTATCTTTCTCTCTCTCTACTTTTCTCTGTATATATAGAGAGATAGAGATAGAGAGAGATAGATGTATATAAGAGTAATTTTTATATAAATTACTGTAAAATATTAATTTAATTATGTAAGTTAAGCCTTTAAAAATGTAACTAATTAAAAAAAATTTAAAAAAGTAGTAAATTGAAATTTTAATCATTACAGCTTATTATGCTATAAAAATGGAATATAATGTTCCTATCATTATAGTCTCGGTTCACAAAAAAATAGTAATTAGACTATGTTTGGTATTAAATATCTAATTTATATATTTGTAAAGTTACTTAGCAAGCAACTATTGTTCTGTATATTTTTGTTGGTGTATACATATGTTTTTAAATGTATTACTTCATATAAAAAACAAATTCTTTTTATTCTGTTAGACCATTGCGTATAAGGCAGAATTTTATTTTGAATCGTAGATAGACTGTTAAAATCAAGTAATTTCAAATCGAAAGTCTTTTTGTCTTTTTAATACATTTTGTACAATAATATTATTTAGTTTTTAGCTATGAATATTCCTATTAAAATCAAATAAAATATTATACAACTGGTCAAATTTAGTTTAGCTTACTAGTATAATTAACTTAATTACATTTGTCTTACAATAATCATTGTGACATTTCTATTTTACCACGACTTCAAATGTTTCAAATACATTATATTACTATTTATAAAGTAAACATTTGTGAAAGGTAAAAATGTTTTAAAAGAAATAACAATATGTCTTTTTGAATTGAGAAAACTTTTTCACTGAGGGTTTAAATTTTTGTAGAACTTATATAGTAATGCAACATGGTCTCAAAGATTTTATTAAACTTGTAACATATGAGATATTTTTAAATTTCTTGCCTCGTGCCTCAAGAATTAAATTGAAGTTAGGACTAGAAAGCATTCTTTTAAACTAAAAAAATATATATTATATGTTATATCTCCGAGGAGTATATATGCTAAATATATTTGATGTTTCTCAAACTCAATTTGCAATAGAAATAGTTTTTGTTATTTTAAACTTGGTTTACATATTTTTCATCGTGTTTGGCAAATACAGAATGAATACAAATAGTTTAAAAGTAAAAATTTCATTAAAATGCAAATTTACATTTTTCTAATTATTTTGAGACTAGAATGATTGAAAATCCTACGTAAATTTCCATGAGAGTAAAAAGTAAAAGAGTAATTTAAGATACACTTTTTCTCCGCAGCATTTTTTCTAACAAAATAAGGCAATGAACAATTCCTAAAGAAAGCAGGCAATAGTGTAATGAATAATGTGCAAATTTGTTCATCTATCTCTCTATATATAATTTTAATTCATATTTGCTTCATATTACATTAAAATCCTCTTCCTTAATTATGAATAAATATTTTAAAAGCCCTATTATTATTTATTGTTTTCCAACTATTTACAATTATTCCAAATGTTAAGCAAGGAGAGAAAAATTTTGATTTATGTAAGGTAGAAGGAAGCATGTAAATATGTTGGGTACCAGAGAATCACGGTTTTGAGTTGATAAATATGCAAATTAGGGAGTGGTATAAGAAGCGAACATTGTGAAAAATTACAAGAGTTACATATGTAATAACTGATATTAGGTGTTAAGGTCATTAGTACGATTGTTTTTAAGTTAGACGTGATTTCCTCGCTCTCAAAAACCTCATGGAAGGTTCTTACGACTATCGGGTTGTCGGCGGTTTGAAGCAGTACAGTGTATCATAGATGTTGTTTGTTTCTTCGGCGTTCATGATTCTGAAATTTCACAATTATGGAAACAATTCCAAACCAACCAAACAGTTGTCGGAAGAACTGTATTAGGTCATCCAAGGATTACGACTCTCGTGGAAGATAGATAGATTGCTGTTATAGCTAAACGGAATTAAAGATCAATCTCCACACGTTTGATATCTATACTTGCAGCGACAACTGATAAGATGATACATTCCATTACTGTTCGTCAAAGGATACATTTGAATAGTTTTACGCGCGAATTCTATGAGTTTGTACTGTTGACGTTAGCATATGAATTTGACTTTGTCTGGATTGGAGCAACGTTATGTTTTACAGATAAATCTAGATGTGCGCTATAACTCCACGATAAGCTTGTAAGGGTCTGGAAGGAGCAATACATACTCAATTGACCTGAGAACATCAACGAATATTATGCATTCCACGATGAAAGTTCCATGGTCTGCACTTAAATTTCATTGGGATATATCTCATGTACATTCACGGTTCAGTGACGGCTGTAAGATATCTAGATGATGTCCTAGACCCCATTGTAACTTTGTGTACTCAGTAGCAGTTGACCATTTTCTTATTTTAATATCCTTTTAATGGACACCCCCAAAGAGCAGTCATCGTTAACGACTTTCAGGAGATTGCGAATATTGCGCTCATAGAGTAGCCGGCCTACTCAAAAGACCTTAATTTGCAATGTATGCATTTGGCTTCATATTTGGCTTTATATGTATGTTAATGTCAACAATGAGCAATTATTTTGTGTATCTCTAGTTAAAATGTACCATAACTCATGATATTGTCCTATATTGATTTATTAATCTTGGTTGTGGTGCAGAAACCAGAATTCCAAAAGATTGAATAAAAATTCTACAAGATTATACCGTTTTCTCAATTACTATAGTAAGTAAAACTGACAGGTAAAATTTTTTAATCTCACCTTATTTCTAAATATGACAGAGAATTAGCGAGACTAGTTACTTAACTGTTCACTACTGTCACCAGTTACTCGAATATTGGGAGAATAATTAAATTACTACATACCGGAAAAATATTAGCATAAGCTTAAAAAGTAAGGTGCATGGAAAAGTTTTTGAACTCTCAAGTACTTTAAAAGATCACTTGCACAGTTTTTCCCAGACATCAATCCTGCTACTCTCGACTTTCAATTTCTAGTCCCTGATGTGCAGTGAAATGGCTCATGAAAGGAAAATATCACGAAAAATATCAGGTTTGCTTATAAATCATGATTTTCGTTAACAATACTTTAAATTAATTAGTAACAATACTATTGATTTGACACGAAATTTATCTTAATTTGCTGAAATACTTTTAGGTGAAAACTATTATATTTTATTAAAATTGTCATAATCTGTATTGTAAAGATACTTTTTGGACTAACGTTGAAAAAATAAAAATTTGTTCACTCCTAATGTTAATAAATATTAACTTTTCATACAGCTTCCAAAGACTTGCACGAGTTATTACAACAAAGTTTTATTTTGTACTATAAGCAGTTATGTACGGACCTCCACTGATGTGAAAAATATGCAAATAACTTTCAGAAAAGGATATTAACACTGCCCTTATTTTTAAAAAATGCCATATAATAACATTCCTAGACAGTTCACGTCTACTATTGCCAAAATTAAAAGACATTGATTTTTATGTGTACTCTAAACATTTTTCGTTTGTAAATGTGTGTAGACTACTTATAAAAAAGATATATAGATATAGCCATTTTATATTTTAACAACATTTCTTTCCCTTTATTTAAATATTACTGCAGTCCCATGAGATAATTAAATATCTGAACATGTGGTACACGTAGGGACTACATACTGTGTTCCTCATATATCATGTTGTGATTTCATTTTGATAGTAATTGCAGATATGTGTCCGCAATCAGATTACAACCGTTTTATTCCGTCATGCATTTGCTAACGACACACAGACTATTCTATATACATACCAGTGGTTGCATGAATTTCCATGCAATACATTATATATAAGCACACGATATATGTGTTCGTGCATATGATTTTGAATATTTATATAAACAATATTGTAATATATTTGACAAATACACCCTTTTTGAAAAAATAACATGATAAACTGGTAGAAAAAGTTATTTTTATAATATGCCCATACGAGGTGTGTTATACCTTACCAACTATATCCGAGGATGTAAGTTTATCTATCTATCTATCTATCTATCTATCTATCTATCTATCTATCTATCTATATATATATATATATATATATATATATATATATATATATATATATATATATATATATATATATATATATATATATATATATATATATATATATATATATATATATATATATATATATATATATATATATATATATATATATATATATATATATATATATATATATATATATATATATATATATATGTATATATATGTATATATATATATATATATATATATATATGTATATATATATATATATATATGTATATATATGTATATATATATATATATATATATATAAATATATATATATATATATATATATATATATATATATATAAGTATATATATGTGTGTATATATGTATATATGTATATATGTATGTATATATGTATATGTATATATATATATATATATATATATATATATATATATATATATATATATATATATATATATATATATATATATATATATATATATATATATATATATATATATATATATATATATATATATATATATATATATATATATATATATATATAATATATATATATATATATATATATATATATATATATATATATATATATATATATATATATATATATATATATATATATATATATATATATATATATATATATATATATACATATATACATATATACATATATACATATATACATATATACATATATATATATATATATATATATATATATATATATATATATATATATATATATATTATATATATATATATATATATATATATACATATATACATATATACATATATACATATATACATATATACATATATACATATATACATATATATATATATATATAATATATTATATATATATATATATATATATATATATATATATATATATATATATATATATATATATATATATATATATATATATATATATATATATATATATATATATATATATATATATATATATATATATATATATAGTTAATACTAAAATAAGTGTACACAATTTCTCTTTTATCCCTTTCTCCTTTTCAATACCCGATTTCACAGCCATGAAATGTCCGATACAAGAGTGTTCCCAGAATTAAATTATTTTATTCATCTTCCAAATCTAATGCTGAGTTAAATTCTAATTTTCTGCCACGTTTTTATTTGTCAAAGTACACCTATGAAGATTGATAACAAAGGGTATGGTTTACATAATTATTAAATTGCTGAGTTTTTGTTATCGATTTATCTCAAATGATTAAGTTTCACTGTTAACTGCCAAACTCACTGAGCCACCTTAGGTCTTATGGGAAATATTAACTTTTTCATTATGTGCTATAATTAAAATTTGATATGAATAATAAATACAAGGAATATCAACTGTTGCCTGGAAGAAAATATACATTCAAAAGTGGTCTTAGAAAATTGTTGAAAATGTCTTTAATAATATGGAAAATACTATTCATTATAATTTTTATGTAAAGGAATGAACAACTTGAATGTCGCTTAACATTTTGATCACCGAATTGTATTGTGGGGCTTCTTTTTTTATAAAGAAAACGTATATCGATACCAGCTGCTGGTATGAATGTTCGTTATCGTTCTATTTAGGCATTTCACAGTAATTTTCGGTTCAATTACCCCTTTATAATAAAAATTTGAAAGTAGATTTCCATGAAAAGTATTACGTAACAAAATTACAGATTTAAAGAAAAAGGGAAAGATTATTTTTCTGTTAGGTAGATGCTTTAATATTTGATTGCTGGTATCTATGTTAAAACTTTTTTATATCCAATGTACCATTTATAAAAATTTTAATAAATAAATTAGTAGGATTTACTCTGATGTAAGTAAAAAATATTCTTTTATAAATCCATTAGAGTGAATTTGTGTTAACTGGAATAATCTAATGCATTTAAAGCTTTTTTATATTATTTTTTATCACTAACAACATTGAAATATTCAAAATTATAGAAAATGTTATGTAAAGATTGTTCATGCATTTTTATATTTGTGTTCTAATATAACGAACATTTTAATTAAATATATTTTTGAATATTTTATAATATTTGTAATACTAATATATGTTATCTAGTGATTGAAAATAAAGTTTTTTTTTATTTTATTGATATTGTACTCCACTCTTATATAAGTTTTTATAGTCTATTTACTACTGCAGTATTATGTTAACAGTAATATCTGTTTAATAAGACAAAAATATGCAATTTCATTATTGATACCTCACGGGGGTTTATAAAACTTTCAACTATTTATAAACTTATATTTATTTGTGTTTATTAGAAGTTTGTAACGAAACTACTGTTTGGCGATACTATGCATGTAGGTAAAACATTTTTTACAAATAGTACACCAATAATGCATTTGATTTCTTTTTGATTCATATAATTTGTTTCTTTAAAGAATTAAGTATTGGTAATGAAAGCTCTATGAAAAATGAGCATAAAACATTGCTAGTTTTTTTATGTGTATTAAATTTATATTTGTGTTCCGTATAATAATTTTTGTAATTTAGACAAATATATTATCCCTTAGTTATTTTTTGCATTTAGCTATTTTCATTTAGCTCACGAATTATTTTTTTACAATTAATAAAATTTTCACCTTTCCCTTTTTTGACTATTCTATCAGATAACAAGTGGTGATAACTGCATCCATATATTTAAAATTTTAAGTCTTTAATTCCATAAATGCAGTTAATACATTCTCAAAGAGTCACTGTTTCTTTCACATTAAAGCCTTCATTTTTAAACACTGCACTTTAGTTCTTATAGAGTGTTTTCATCAGTTATTTAGCAGATAAAACAATAGACTTTTACTCTATGAAGACGTTTATTATTATAGGTGAAACTGCATAACGTTTCTGAATAATTGCCTGATGCATTAAAACATCAATTAGGTAATGTCCTTATAATTTGTTGTTTAAAGAAATAGCGTTTTCATAAAAAGGAAATTCATTACCGAGTTATGTGTCTTTACCAGTGGATTTTATGAAAAAAGGATTAATTTATTTGGATAATTTAGATAATTAAGATAATTGTAATTAAATAAAATGTAGGTTTACATTTCTTTTAGCTCCTATTTTTATGCAGATTTTCTAGCATTAAAATACGTAGAAAAAAACAGCTATAAGATTTAAGGATTACCGTATTGTGTTTCGAAGTATATATCGTTTAACACACTTTTGCAGAATAAAACAATGAAGAGAGAAAATAAAATTTTCAGCTTGTGTATTAAATCAATTTCAATTAGCATAAAAACAAAATAGCTGGTTAAATCTGCTGGCAAGAAATTAATGTTATCCAAATAAATATACATTTATTAAGTAAAGCTTATATATATATATGTATTAAACATTCTCTTTCCTGGAGGTCATTATTAGCAATGTTATAAAACTCTTAGTGAGACTTTGGAAGGAAAACACTTTCTAGTTTTCTAGTAATAAACAAAAAAGTAATTTAACTGCAATTAAATAGTATGATGTTTTGTATTTCTATCACTTATTATTTGTAGCTAGATTTCACTGTATCAGACTACTTAAACAACCCTTGTAGATTTTAAACATCATCGTATTATACTTAGAAGCGTATTTAACACAATTTTGCAGCATTAAATACTGAAGAAATAATAGAAAGATTTCGTCATTATTTATAGTTTAAAGTTTTAAATCACCTCATATTAGTATATAAAGAACCAGGTTGAATCTGGAGACTAAAAAATTAAAGTTGTTTTCATGAATATGCAATTTTAAGTAGCACTTTTACGAAGTTTTGAGCATTGTCTTTCCGGAAGGTCATTATCAGCAATGTTATTAAACACTCGCTTAGACTTTGGAGGGGAAACAGTTTTTAGTTTTCTATTAACAAACACAAAAGTAATTTAACATTAATTAAATAGAATGATAATTTGTACTTCTTTCAATTTTATCTAGTTTTTATTGTATCAAACTACGTAAACAACCCCTGTAAATTCTAAAAAAACATCGTATTGTACTTTGAAGAATTCTATTTCATTTAACAATTTTGCAGCACGTAACAACAAGGAAAGAAAGAGAAAACTTTCAGCGTTATTGTAGCTCAAAGTTTTAAATCACTTTAAATTAGTATATAAATAAAGAACCGGGTTGAATTCGGAGGCTAGAAAATTAATGTTATTGCCATAAATATACAATTTTAAGTAACACTTTTTAAGAACGCTTTAAGCATTCTCTTTCCAGGAGGTCCTTATTAGCAATGTTATAAAACATTAGCCTAGATTTTAGAGGAAAAACACTTTCTCGTTTTCTATCAAGAAACAAAAATGGCAATTAAACTATAATTAAGTGGAATGATAATTTTTCCTCTCACTTATTTTTTATCTAGCTTTTATTGTATCAAACTGCGTGAACAACCCTTGTAAAGTCTATAAACCATTCTATTGTATTTTGAAGAATTCTATTTCATTTAACAATTTTGCAGCAAGTAACAGCAAAAAAAGAAAGGGAAACTTTTCAGCGTTATTGTAGCTCAAAGTTTTAAATCACTTTTAATTAGTATATAAATAAAGAACCAGGATAAATCAATATCTCTTTCCAGAAGATCATTATTAGCATTGTTATAAATCACTCGCCTAGATTTTAGAGGAAAAACGCTTTCTCGTTTTCTATTAAGAAACACAAAAGTAATTAAACTATAATTAAATAGAATGATAATATATGTTTCTTTCACTTATTTTTTATCTAGTTTTTATTGTATCAAACTGCGTGAAAAATCCCTGCAAAGTATATAAACCATCGTATTGTACTTCGAAGAATTATATTTCATTTAAAATATTTTCAGCACGTAACAAAGAAAGCGTTTCAGCGTTATTGTAGCTCAAAGTTTTAAATCACTTTAAATTAGCATATACATAAAGAACCAGTTTGAATCTGGAGGATAGAAAATTAATGTTATTGCCATAAATATATACAAGTCACAGTTTTAAGAATGTTTTAGAGAAAAAAAAACACTTTCTCATTTTCTGTTAAGAAACACAAAAGTAATTAAATTATAAATAAATAGAATAATAATTTGTATATCTTTCACTTATATTTTATTGTGTTTTTATTGTGTTAAAGTACGTAAATAAGCCCTGTAAATTCTAAGAACCATTGTATTGCACTTCAAAGAATTTTGTTTCATTTATCAATTTTGCAGCACTTGACAACAAAGAAAAAAAGGGAAACTTTTCAGCGTTATTGTACCTCAAAGTTTTAAATCACTTTAAATTATAATATAAATGAAGAACAAGGTTAAATCCGGAGGCTAGAAAATTAATGTTATTGCCATAAATATACAAATTTAAGTAACTCTTTTAAAAACGTTTTAAGCATTCTACTTCCGGGAGGTCATTATTAGCAATGGTATAAAACACTCGCCTAGATTTTAGAGGAAAAAACACTTTCTCGTTTTCTATTAAGAAACACAAAAGTATTTAAACTATAATTAAATAGAATTGTAGTTTGTATTCCTTTCACTTATCATTTATCTAGTTTTTATTGTATCAAACTTCTTGAACAACCCCTGTAAAGTCTACAAACCATGGTATTGTACTTAGAAGAATTCTATTTCATTTAAAAATCAGGTTGAATACAGAGGTTAGAAAATTAATATTATTGCCATAAACTAAGAACATTTTGAGCATTCTCTTGCCGGGAAGTCATTATTAGCAATGTTATAAAACATTCTCCTATATTTTAGACTAAAAACACTGTCTCTTTTTCTATTAAGAAACACAAAAGTAATTAAAATATAATTACATAGAACGATAATTTGTATTTATGTTACTTATTTTTTATCTAGTTTTTATTCTATTAAACTGCGTGCACAACCTTTGTAAAGTCTATAAACCATCCTATTATACTTTGAAGAATTTTATTTCATTTAACAATTTTACAGCACGTAACAACAAAGAAAGAAAGGGAAACTTTTCAGCGTTAATATTGCTCAAAGTTTTAAATCACTTTAAATTAGCATATAAATAAAGAACCAGGTTGAACCCGTAGGCTAGAAAATTAATGTTGTTATTGCCATAAATATACAATTTTAAGTAACACTTTTAAGAATATTTTAAGCATTCTCTTTCCATGAGGTCATTATTAGCAATGTTATAAAACACTCAACTAGAATTTAGAGGAAAAATACTTTCTCGTTTTCTATTTAGAAACACAAAAGCATTTAAACTATAATTAAATAGAATGATAATTTGTATTTCTTTCACTTATTTTTTATCTAGTTTTTATCGTATCAAACTGCGTAAACAACCCCTGCAAAGTCTATAAACCGTCGTATTGTACTTCGAAGAATTCTATTTCATTTAACGATTTTGCAGCACTTAAGAAGAAAGAAAGGAAGAGAAACTTTTCAGCGTTATTGTAGCTCAAAGTTTTAAATCACTTTAAATTATGATATAAATAAAGAACCAGATTAAATCCGGAGGCTAGAAAAATTAATGCTATTGCCATAAATATACAATTTTGAGTAACTCTTTTAAGAACGTTCTAAGCATTCTCTTTCCGGAAGGTCATTATTATCACTGTTATAAAACACTTGCCTAGATTTTAGAGGAAAAACACTTTCTCGTTTTCTATTAAGAAACACAAAAGTATTTAAACTATAATTAAATAGAATTATAATTGTATTTCTTTCACTTATTTTTTATCTAGTTTTTATCCTATCAGACTACGTAAACAACCCCTGTAAAATCTATAAATCGTATTGTACTTCGAAGAATTCCATTTCATTTAACAATTTTGCAGCACGTAACAACAAAGAAAGAAAGGGAAACTTTTCAGCGTTATTATAGCTCAAAGTTTTAAATCACTTTAAATTAGCATATAAATAAAGAACCAGGTTGAATCCAGAGGCTAGAAAATTAATGTCATTGCCATAAATATACAATTTTAAGTAACACTTTTAAGAACGTTTTAAGCATTCTCTTTCCGGGAGGTCATTATTAGCATTGCCATAAAACACTCACCGAGACTTTTCAGGGAAAACCCTTTTCTCGTTTTCTAGCAACAAACACAAAATCCCATCGATTTCAAGTAAATTTTCCTTTATTAGCCCATTGCTTAGCGTCACAGCTCGCGACGAAAATTTTCTTCGGTTTTTAATGGCGATTATTAAAGACCGTGCCTTTTGAAGACGGTTAAAAGATTATCGCTTCGTGGCTTCAGGGGTTATTAGAAGATGTCGATTAATCTAGGGCTGATCTAGGTCAAAAGACTTAAACTCTCTGCGACGTCTTGATGACATAGAGACATGCCAGAAAATTTTGATGAAAGAGGCGGTTACGCCCGAGATATAATCTCCGAAAGGCCGATAATTAGGCGGGAATCACGGAGGAGATTAAAAAGTGCTTAGACAGACGCTCGCGTGCGTTGGTTGATTAACTAAATATGATCTTTTAGTCATCTTCCCATTCCTCAAGGTTGGGAATGATTCAGCACGACCTTGTTCGCATATGTTATATTCTTTCAACATTGTTCCTGACCTTTGGTTTTTGATCCTGAGGGGAACTGCTAATTGTTTTGCGCAGTGATAATGCTTTAAAGTCTGTTTCTAATGCGTTTCTGTGCTATAATTTAAATTTCATTATATAAGTACTAGCTAAATTTCTTATTTTATGTTACCTATTTATAGGCAAAATTTTAAATCTATTTTTTATATAAATATGAAATGCATGTATTTGCGTGTGCCTGTGAGATTCAGGACCATGTTACCGACAGAACAGTCGATGAATTTGACCATGAAGCACGATTTTAGGGGCCCCAAAATTCGTTTTCTAAATTTAAAAGCGGTTATAACTTAATCTTAAACTAATATCTGAATCTTCTATTCTATAATTATTCAACTTCTACAAAAAATGCAAAAACTAATTTTGTTTTCTTAAAGACTTAATATAGATACATATATAATAAAATCCATCCCCGGACTGGACAATGTTGACCCAGCCTTTCATCCTTTCAGTGAGTAGATAAACTGAGGATCAAGCATGCTGGAAAACTTAACACTGTGTGTTCCGCTTAAGGTTGAGCACCTAACCGGAACATATGCTTCGCACCCCAGGGTCCTTGGTCTTGGAAACGGAGATTGGCACCTTAAGCCCTATCCTTCTAGGGGCTGTTGCGCCAAGGATTGGTTTATAATAAAATCCACACAAAAATAGATATTTAATTTTTATAAAATATCAGAATTCTATTTCTCTATATTTTTATGAAATAATAGGAGCATGTATAAATTGCAGATCGCTCTTTATATCTAAATTTTATTTGAGAACAGTACTATGTGCAGAAAAAGTATAATTATCCAAAAATAAGAAAATCACATTAAGACAATAATTTACCTAAAAATGTATAGTTATACAACACGCAAATATTGAATCATCTAACATTAACCCCTTCCAGTACGATTTAATAATGAAAAACTGTGCGTGAAGTAACCATTTATTTTTTATTTAAAAAACTTGTTTTATTTTACAATTCTTACATATTCTTAATTAAAATCCACTTTTTACATAGTGTTAAGTATCAGAAACGGTAAAATTAAGATAATAGTCTTCAAGCTAGTGGTACTTTTCAAAACAAAGTGCAAAATAATTCTGAATTGTTTACATGGCCAGGGAGTCTCACTTCTAATTTGATTCTTGTAACACACACGGCATTTCTTAGTAGGTTTTCTTTTATTCTGACTCATCAATTTGGCAGTGACTTGTACCAAGAAACTTTAAATAAATAATATGTAATAGTGACCTGGGATTTCCACAAGTAACAAAAGTGTTGCTAAATTCAGTACACTAGAAATTTTAAACTAAATTAATTATCATATTTATCAGTAACTTTAGTCGCATGACGAGTGTAGCTCATCATTGTGCGGTATGGAATGAAAAACCAACGACGAGCTAGACTCGTCATTTTACCGGAAGTGGTTAATTATATAGTCTGAACCTGATGATACATGTCGGATATGTGTTATTAATATACTTCTATTTTTTCGCTTTTATGGTATGTAAAGTATTCCAATGCTCTTGGTGTATGTTGAGTGTTATTAGATATGTATCTATCTGTGAATAATAGATACATTGGTTGGAACTTTAATAGTGGAAACTATTTATTTACATGGAATACAAAAGCGATCCATGTAACTATGTTTTACAGTTCTTCAGTACAGTCGAACCCATTGTGTATAACCCGTTTCCTACGATGTGGAAGTCGCAGAACACCTGTAGCACAACTGTTCTGTTGATAGTTCGAATGCAAATGCCACGAAGTGGTTCCTTCATCTTAGGAATTAAGACAAAGTCACAAGGGCTTGGACTTAGAGAGTCAGGTGGTTTGGTTTGGTTTCATTTGGAGTGATACGGTCTACTTTTTGCAACACGAGGGCTAATGAGACCGGGACCTACAGCTTAAAGCAGATTCCGAACGGCTACGAACATCCATGCCAATGTGGGATTCGAACCAACGAACTCCAGTACCGAAGTCCAGCACCCTAACCAATCGGCCATTGTTCGGCCACAGAGTAAGGTGTATGGTAAAACCCTACTTGACACTGGCCCAATGAATTGACCTTTGGCACAATGAATTGTTATCCAACTTCATTGTTCTCGTTTTGTAAACATCTTGACAACACTTTAGACCACAAGCTAATACAAGGATCAGTTCTCTGAGTCACTCCACATGCGCATGACGTAGGAAGGACGATTCTTTTTGCTGAGGTATAGGTAGGTATGTAGCTCACGTGTGGTATACGCGATATTCTTTGGTTTTTCACCTAGCGTTTTTACAGCATTGTTGACACTATTAAAGTTTCAACCCCGTATGTTGTAATATTTTGTAGTGAGTTACCTTTAGATAATACTACATTAAGTGTTCTAACAGTTTTTGTTTTCTCAGTACTATAATGGTCAAATAAAATCCATCATATTCATCATTATTTATTATTAAATTTTACCTTTTATACTAAAATAATCATTTTTGCTAAGCTAAATATAAGCTAAACCCATTCTTCCATTGCTTTCAAATCCACAACTAAAAGAAAAAAAATCATATAGTGATCCAAAACTTGCAGCTGTTATATATATATATATATATATATATATATATATGCATTCAAATACACACTTTGTATCTCGACAGTAAAAACGCTTTATGCTGTTAAACATTATCAAGGAAAGTTTTTAAGTATATATTATTGAAAATTTTTTAATTAATACTTTTAGAAATTTCTCTGCAAAAGATTGAAAAACGAGTTATCAATTTAAATTTTTAATTAAATTTTTAAATTTCGAAGTTTTCTAAGTTAAAATTAAGAAACAATTTAACAGTTTCGTATGGATGGTAATATAATATAAATTCATATTTGGAAAAGCAAAATACATTACTAAATGATTATAATTTAATAAGTATAATTTTGTGACCATCCTTAAACATTAAAATGACAATATCTTGAAAGAGAATTTTGAGTTGTTTACTTTTAGAACTGGATCGTCGGTATGTAGTTACTATTAAAAATATTTGAATAGAAAGAAAATTGCTATTTTGCATTTTCCACCCTGAATTGGAAGACCGGATAGAATTTGTTTACATGTACATCTAAAACCGTTCTACTAAATCTTACATTCTCTTATAAAACATTTATATTTAAATCCTTCCTCTAATGTAAAGAAATCTCCCATTTTATACCTAAGAGAAATCAGTTCGACATTTCCAAGGATGTGATTGCATGACCCCATTTCGAAACATGGCTTTATTTTTATAGGGAACACGGGTTTACAATTCTGTTCCACTTGATTCTTTACAACAAAAATGTACTTTCTTTCAGAATAAATGATTGGGTAAAGAAAGAAATTTTCGCGAAAATCACCTCTCGTTTAAAACTATTGGTTTACTCATGCAATTACTGAGCGCTCAGGTAAAATGTTGGTTGTAGCGCTAAGTTGTACATAAAAGACGTTGTGTAGAGTCAAACACTTGCAGTAATGTACTTCTTACAGGTGAATTTGGGAAATGACTCTGTAAATATTGTAAGTATATACACTTAGGAAAGAAAACGAACTTCAATTCACTGTTGAAAAGTATATCATCAAATAAAAATTTATAATAAACCAGAATTACTAAAATTCTTGTAAAATACTTTACGGTTTCGAGTTATTTGATTTATAATTTATGTCTAGAATGGTCGATGCAGTGCTATGTCGTACATAAAAAAAAAGAAGTTTAGAGTTTAATAGCTATCGTAATGACCCTAGAGTTCTATTTCGGAAATGATCTCCTGAATGTTAGAATTATATAACATTTTTAGATATAAAACTCGCAATTGAGACTTGTAAAATTCAATAAAACTTGTTAGCTATATTAGAATTACTGCAATAGTTTATACAGTCTGTTCCATAACAGCATGTCTCTTATAACTTCGTCAATAGATTGCGCACAGATACCGGCTTAATTGCACGTGTTCTTCAAACTTTAGAGAAGAATGCTTTATTGTTATATCCCTTATTCTATTTGTTTTGCTGTGTTTAAATTAACAACTCCCAAATGAATGCCGCGTATACGAGCTGTTTTGAGGCAGTGTTTGTGTGTAACCATCCAAAACGACCAATACTTCTCTTGTGCATTTGCAGCCCGGTGCATGAGAAAGTCAGAGTTTTACATCAAGAAGTAGGTAGCACGTTTTAAAACTGTAAAAAATGTTGACGACCTACCGGAACGGGGTAAACGTCACTCAACGTCAAAATCGAATGATAAAGGATTCTTGCATAATAGATAACATTGGGGACTGGACAACTTATTAGGTGAAATGCATTTCAGTTTAATATGTATACGACACTGTAAAAATGTATTTTTAACTAATTCGTTTGTATTTTCAGAGAAATAGACGACAATTTCTTATGGAACAGACTGTAAATTCTTTACAGTTTGACATCTTAATATTTATAATTTATGTATAAAGTTTTAAAGGAGACACCAATTTTATAATAAAATTATCATGTAGATTAATATTTTTCAACTTTACTGACTTATCTTACAGTACATATAGGACTATAAGTTTTTAACAGATAATCTCACCAAGTTTAAATTAGTTCCATAAATTATGCATTTTATAAAAATGCAACGTGAGAAACGTAATGTATTTTCATTAGAAAAAACGTTTATATATATTTATTGTGATTTACTCATTAATAGCAGTAAAACATGCTTCCTTTGTCACCTGCATTTTTCATATATTAAGTTAATCGAGTGTGCTGACATTTTTTTACATTTTGTGAACTCTTGAAACCCAGCCTTATATTATACTCAATCACATGTCCTACTCTTCACTTAATTTGCTTTTATATTTTTTGTTATTTAATTTGTTATTTATTTTTTTATTTGTTTGTTAATCTCTTTTAGCTTAAATACGTTGCTTCAAATCACATTAAAATGTTTATTGTTGTGTTACGAACTGCTGAGTGTTCTCCATGAATCTGAAACCAACAGTTTAATAGCAGCTCTTTGAAATATATTTCTTTAAAACCTTAAAAACTAATCAACTAGTTAAAGGGTCTTTTATAGATTTTTTTTTACATTTTATTTTATTTTGAGAAACCCTTAGGGATGTATTGCAGAATGCAATTAGAAAACTACTGGTTTGTGTAAAACACAATATTGACACTTTTTTTTGGATGGGGAGGGGGACATTTGGCAATGATTATATATTATATTATATCCTTGTATTTGAACATAATAAAGACTAATTTATTATTTAAAACTGTAACAATAAATGAATTGCTTAAAATACTTCACAGACCATATATTGAGTTTTGTTGTAGTTAACAAATGCATGTTATTTGATTTAAGATTTCTGTCTAGAATTGTAAATGAAATACTTTTTTGTACATGAAAGATATTATGTAAGGCATAATAGTTATATACGAGAAAGTAAAAGCATTGTGTCGTAATATCACATAAAATCCAAAACCAACGAATATTTCGAAAGAAAAAGGTACAGAGACAGCTGTTTCGCTACCCACTTGAAGCGAGCAAAAGGCTGTATGATTACTTTTGTCTCAGTTTTTGCATTATTTACGTTATCTCTTCATTTTATACTATATAATAGTTATAGTAAATTTTCTCTATGATGTAAATTTCAAAAATGACTTTCTATATACTTACTTTCTACGTCTAAACGTTATAAAATATACCTGAATTCATAATTAAATAATCTAACATATTAGAAGCGTATTTCTAACGTATTAGAAATTATAGAACAAAATATTTGTTATAATACTTCTAAATTATTTTACATTTTATGTTATTACAGTTAGTTTTTAATTACGTTTAGACTACAAAAGTAATGTATAGCTTAATGATTTTATTTGTATTTTTTTCAAAATAATTTCGATAACGACTTTAGAAATATTAAATGCATGAATTTAAAAGAGATATCAGATTAACTCATGAATACTATATATTCAAATAAAAAAACTCAAATTAAATTTACCATAATAGAAAAACTACACTAAATTTAAAATACTTTATATTTTTTTTACAGCTTATACCTATAATTATGAATATAGCAGTAAATTGTACTGCAGAAATTGTGTATAGCTTAACAGTTTTATTAATATTCCACGAAGAGATGATTTTGTCAAAGGATTTTATAATATTTCATGGAAGTAAATTGAAAAGGAACTACACAAGACTTATTACAAATGCTAATTTCTTCGACAGTAATTACATTTCCTATAAAAATATGTAAAGAACTGTAACTTTAAGAATCTGTAATGTCAACATTTGTACTACTTTATTCAACTGTTCATATTTTCTCCAAATCAAAAATGTATTACTGTAAAATCATTTTTCTCTCCAACACAATGCTGCAAATATTACGATTAAATCTCGTGGGGAAACTTACATTTTCTGAGTTTCTAGTATTTATCATACATATACTCTAAAGTTTATCCCTTTCGTAAATCTACTAAGTCAAGGTACATACATTAAACTTTTGACAAATATGACTCAGACAGAGCTATCGAATCTTTTGTGTGGAAAATATGTACATTAAAATCACATCGCAGAAGCTGATTATTTATTCGTATATGACAAAAGTAAAATTTATACGTATGAAAAGTATTATTACATAAAAACTCTGCAAAAACTAGGCATTTTTTTTCATTCGGATCTCATAATGCTTTACTTAAAATTCATGAATAACGTCTGGGAAATTACCAAAGAAATGCACAAACTACATGAATATTTATTTCTTTATGATAAAAAAGGAGCTATTAGGAAACATAGAAATGCTTCACAATAGTGTTACGTGGATTACGAAATAGGGAAAAATATGTTGTTCTGCAAATTAGTGTTATGAATGAATGTATTTTAATGAATATAAAATATTCACCAAGCAACAGCTATATTTTATATTTTTTCTTTTAATATTTAATCCCAAAGCATAAATATTAAAATGCGTATAGTATTAGAAACTCAAAACGATTTTAAATACAAATTTTTGAAAAAAAATTTGCATTGTTCCAAATATAAGTATTGTGGTATAAAAAAAGAAAATTTCTTATTCAAAACGTATAATTTTAGGTAAATGTCAACTTCATTTTATCTTAAACGCATTCGGTATTGCATTTAAATGCGTAAAGTATTAGAAACTCAAAACGATTTTAAATATAAATTTTTGAAAAAAATTTGCATTGCTCCAATTATAAGTATTGTGATATAAAAAAAAGAAAATTTCTTATTCAAAATGGATAATTTTAGGTAAATGCCATCTTCATTTTATTTGAAACGAATTCGGTATTGCATTAAATATATTCATTAAATAGCTTGAAATAAATTTAAGACTTTTAACCCTAAAATGTAGGAATAAATTTATATTAATCCTTTTTAGAACATCACATAGGGATATACAAGGCATCATTTATAAAACTAAAATGCTCTTAAGGGAATTAAAATCTTCCATATAACAAAATTTTCGATTCATAACAGCGCCAGAAATTTCTGCTATTCTGAGAGTGAATTTGTCACAATTGTTTTTAATAACGCTTTTGATTTGAAGAAAAAAATATTTTTATTTCAAGTACAATATTTTTAATTATACACTAAAAGAAAAAAAAATGAATTCCTTTTGCCGCGAAACAGCTTTTAAAATATGTATATTTGACACTAATTTTTTTTTGTACTAAATTTAAATAAAATTAAATTTATTCTGTAAACCTGAAACATTAAATGTGGCTGACACTTTAAATTGAAAAGCAAAACTGAAAAGTGAAATCTAAATGGTTAAAAATAGAGTTTATTACGTAAACATAAAATATATTTTACGTATAAATATCTAATTGCGGTTCATCGAAAACAAAAACTAATTATCTACTAGTTGATATGAAAAAGATAATTATAGATTACGAAAACATTTTTATTCTCTATATGATGATTTCCGGTTTTTCTCACTTGGTGAACATACGTTGTACTTATTTAAAATAACAGTTTAAAAATGATTTTATGTAAACCAAAACTAAAAACAATAGTTAGAAACATATTATTATTCTATGGTATAAACTTCGTGTGCAGGCAACGTATTTTTACGATTTTTGCAGACTGTCACTGGAGCGCGGGTCACGTAAAAATACGTATTTAGTAGATTTGTGGTGGATACCCGCTAACCACCACAAATCTATTAAATACGTCTGATTATATGTGTATGTGTGACATTATATACGTGTTGTTTGCATTGCTATGCAACGCTTTGCATTTTTTCTCTCCACAAGTTATGATTGTCGAGTTACTCGGTCTTTTGTTGTGTTATTTCGTCTTCAATCAAATTCCTAGCTCCAGAACGTACAAGTCGAATTTTGTCAATTTGAAGCTTGGATTTTTATTGTTGAATACAAAATTGATAAAATAAGCCGTTGTGACAAAGATAGTTATGAAGAAATATGCGCTGACAGATTATCGGACTTTAATTTTAAAAATCGCTTACTTTTATTATTTCATAAAAATATTGTGTTTTTTTGTTTAAATAATCATACAGTATATATTAAAGTGTAAAATAAAAAAAGTTTTGGATTTACTGCTATTTTTCTAAATAACTATGCTTTCGCGCGATTCACGAAAAAACGCCCTCTGCATGAGTACGTTGGCTGTGAAGTATACACGCATGCCAAGTGTTAAACAATGCAGAACTTATTACTTCATATTAGTTCATAAACAGGTTAGCATAATGACAACTTTTCATCTCGGAAAGTGCAATGTCCCCGTAATAAACTTTAGTGAATAGGTTATATTATTATTGGAGAGGATTTACATGAAATAGACAAAAATGATGGTTTTGCTATTGGGTAAAAAAATATCACGCTATGCAATCTAAAATTCATTTTTATCAGAAGCCAAAGGTTTGCAAATAAATTACGATGATACTACTGTCCATCAATATGTCGTTAAGGCAGTCGACCATGTTCACTTAACATCTAGTTTCTATTTAAGTAGTCCCAGCAATTGGATTAATGGAACAAGAATCTAAACCTCAATATTTAAGAGACCCAAACCTGGTTTCTTAGTTTTGAAATACTTCGTATTGCAATCTGAATAAAAGTTAGAGATCAATAGAAAAGATGCTGATACATCTTTCAATTTAATTTTCATACATTTAGCCATAATAGCGTTTATGCCATCATATAAAATTATACCAAATAAAATGTGTAAATGCCTTTCATATTTGTTACACGAGCAAATGCAAGAAATGTGATTTGGTTTCGAATTTTTATTTTACTTTTGAAGAATCCCTAAATAAACACTATTGCTCGATTGAGTTTGGTTAAGGATTGTTGCTCAGTTTGGGGAGCTACAGTCTACTACTTTAATAAGAAAAGTTAAAGAGACCGGAAGCTACTGATTAACTCGTGTACCAAGGAACAGCACCCATTAAATAGCCCTCAAGAAATTTCAAGAAACATAAGCATATTCTACCATAAAAAATGTTTCAAAGTGCACATTTCGTTTAAGCAACTTTGAATAGTCGCAGAAATTGGATTAAAGGAACAACAATCCAAACCTCGTAGTAATCTAAGACAATGTTAGAGATATTTAGACTAGAAGCTGATACAAAACAGATGCTGGTGCAAGATATTTTTTTTTTAATTTTTCGCATTGTCATATTTTTTTGAGTACATGGTAAATACATGGGATTTACAGTATTTGTTCTCTATTTTTATGTAAATAATTTTGCAGAATTTGCTTTGCCACTGTTATGGTTCTCTATGCTCAAAGTCTGTACTTAATGATTTATGCAAATTGAACAGTATTTTGGTTCACTTATATTTGAACCAGAGTGAACCAGAGTTTCACAACCAGACTGAACTTAAGTCTTTCTTATTTTCTGTTGCAAATTAAAATTTTTGCCAGGGTAAATAATGTACTATTGGATATACTTAAGTACTTAAACATGTACTAAAATGCCCTAGTTATGCCTTTACTAAAATAAATTTTCTACATTTCAAAGAATTATTAATGATTCAGACACATGAGGAGTGAATTTAGGAAAACTTTCCAAATTGGTCTTAATTCACTAAGGTTACGAATCCCTCATTTAAATAATTCTAAAACTTGTATATTTAAAATTTACTGTTCTGTACAAAAAGCAGAGTTAAAAATAAATACCGTGTGTTGATTGTTTGGAATAATAATACATAAGAACAAGGAGTAAAACATATGTAATTACCTACACATATTCTACTCCTTGTTTGCTTTATTAATTGTTATTATTTGTTGATTTGCAATACATTATATGTTTTATGTTATGTTTGTGCTGTTATTTATTTGTGTTACTTTTTGCTGTTATTCTATATTGTTTTGTTGTATAATTATTATTTATTGTTAATTATTTGTTCAGAAGTTTATTAACCAACATTTGAACATATGAAAGTGATAGAATTTTCTATGTCTTATCAATATCAAACATACGAAGATGCATAAATATATACTTATAAGGAAAATGCAATTTTCTCTTCTAATGGGCTATTGAATCCTTACATAATTGTATAAATACATACGTTACATATACTAACTGATATGTTCTTTTGTTGTTTGATTATTATTTATTGTTAATTATTTGTTCAGAAGTTGATTAATCAACATTTGAACATATGAAAGGGATAGAACTTTCTATGTCATATCAATCTCAAAAATAAGAAGATGCATACCTATATACTTACAAGGAATATGAATTGTTTTCTTCCAATGTGCTATTGAATCCTTACATAGCTGTATATAATACATACGTTACATATACTAACCGATATGCTGTTTTGTTGTTTGATTATTATTTATTGTTAATTATTTGTTCAGAAGTTGATTAATCAACATTTGAACATATGAAAGTGATGAAGTTTTCTATGTCTTATCAAACTCAAAAATACGTGGATGTATAAATATATACTTATAAGGAACATGCAGTTTTCTCTTCCAATGGGTTATTGTATCCTTACATAACTGTATAAAAACATACGTTACATATACTAACCGATATGCTGTTTTGTTGTTTGATTATTATTTATTGTTAATTATTTGTTCAGAAGTTGATTCATCATCATTTGAACATATGAAAGTGATAAAGTTTTCTATGTCCTATCAATCTCAAAAATGCGAGGATGTATAAATATATACTTACAAGGACCATGCATTTTTCTTTTCCAATGTGTTACTGAATCCTTACATAGTTGTATATAAAACATACGTTACATATACTAACCGATACGTTGATGTATGCTTACAAGGAACATGCATTTTTCTCTTCCAATATATTATTGAATCCTTACACAGCTGTATATATTACATACGTTACATATACTAACCGATACATTGTTTTGTTGTTTAATTATTATTTATTGTTATTTATATGTTCAGAATTTGATTAATCAACATTTGAGCATATGAAAGTGATAGAATTTTCTATGTCTTATCAATCTCAAAAATGCAAATATGCACAAATGTATACTTATAAGAATCATACTATTTTCTCTTCCAATGTGCCATTGAATCCTTACATAGCTGTATATAATACATACGTTACATATACTTACCGATACATTGTTTTGTTGTTTAATTATTATTTATTGTTAATTATTTGTTCAGATGTTGATTCATCAACATCTGAACATATGAAAGTGATAGAATTTTTTATGTCTTATCAATCTCAGAAATACGAAGGTGCATAAATGTATGCTTACAAGGAACATGTAATCTCTTCCAATATATTATTGAATTTTTCTCTTCCAATATATTATTGAATCCTTACACAACTGTATATATTACATACGTTACATATACTAGCCGATACGAAATAGTACCTATAGGAAACATAACCCAGAATTTCTGCCTCCTCCGAAACTATTTTCCTTTTATTTCTCTCGCATTTATTAAATATGTAGATTTCATTCGGCTCGGCTAACGATATTAGTATAAGGAGTAGCAGTCTGTATTTCTCTGAATCATACTATTCCTCCCGAAACTAAGAAGTAATGCAATCAAAGCCAAGAACAAATTCTTTAATCTCTGGCCACTGCGGAGAGAAAGGAGCGAACGAGATGAAATGCTTTTCTGGGTCTGCAGAGGCATTTCCTTGTGGTTCCTACTCAACTTATCCGAATTAGAACCAGAGGAAGCAGGAATCGCATTATGTTATTGGAGTTACTTCTTGCCCGCGATTATCATGAGTCAGTAGGATCACATAACGTCTGCTGGCTATTGTATTAATTGAACTAGGGACATTATGAAAGGAATGTGGGGAAATTACCTTAATTAGGTTGGTATTAAGTTTTGGGTGAATATCTCCAATACTACTGGGGGTTTCTTCATA
>CM063498.1:76225944-76228444 GCA_032207245.1 Pardosa pseudoannulata
TAAATTGTGTAGGATAACTTAATATATGAAAAGTTCTCTGATACCTCGTAACGAGTTGCATACCCTCATCATTCTGTAATGTTTTTGTACAACTTACTTGTAAAATATTCTAGATTTTGTTTATTTTCAGGAAAAAAGATGAATTTGCTTTTGATTTCCGCTTGATTCCTGTTTCAAAAATTTCATCATCTCAGTAAGAGGATATCAAGAAACACAGGTTTATCCTACATACTCTGAGTTTAGAGGTCTTTACACGCCTTTTAGGTTCCAACTGTTTGTTTATAATGTAGGTATGTATCAGAAGCAACGATATTACGGCAATGAAATCTGTTAAAGCTTAATGTGTACATTTAAGAACAGCCGTTAAAGTATTTTAAAGCACTGATGTAAATTAGTTAGCGACATTTATTACTTCTTCATTAACAGTTCATTGAATAGTGTTCTTGTTTCTACAGAAAATTCTCAACTAAAAATAGTCATTCATATATTTAAAGCTATGTATGTAAGTTTCTATAACAGATAATATAATCTGTGTACAAACAAAAATTTGTTAACGGCTTTTATTATTTCTCCGTTAACAGTTCATCAAATAGTGCTCGTGTTTCTATAGAAAACAAAGAAGAGACTTTTGACAATTATAAGTTTATAGCATTCTGGTACTGTATAAATAATTTGTCATTTATAAGAATTAATTGTTTAAAATCTTATTTTTTACTTTTTCAGAACCTAAAATGTTAATGCGTAGATTTAAAAACACCTAGTGCTTATGTGTCTTAAATTTCATAGCATTCAGTATTATTTTATTAAAATGTACGGAACACTTTAGCATATGTAATATTCTCAAAGTAATAAGTTAATTTAAATAGATAGTCTCCTGATATAGGTTATCCATTTAGGATATATTGCATGATTATGTTTTTACTACATAAATACACCACACTTTATAATAAGATAATATTTAGTTCATTTAACAATATATTATATATTTTAAATATGCAAAAGTGTAGAATTAAGAATACGTAAAATGGTTCATATGTTTTTAAAATGTTTTTAAAGAATAATGTATTAAATTTTAAGGAATACCTCAGTAAATGGAATGAAAATTTAGTAATTCACATAGTTAGAAAGATAATCTTCAATTATCCGTTAATTTGGTTTGAATCGGTAAGGTCTACTCATTTTGCTACACGAGGGGTAATGAGACCGGGACCTACTACTTAAGACCGTTTCCGAAAGGCCACGATCATTGAAATATGCTTGGATACAAAGCCACGACCTTTGGCACCAGCGAGCAGGGCCGTACTCATATGGCCATCATTCGGCTAAATTATGTTGAAATTTCTATAATTAAATATTTTATTATTATGTAAATCTATATAGCATATATAATTTTTAAATTCTGATAATTATTATATTATTTCATACTGAAATATTATTATGTAGAGTTAAAATGGCTTAAAATACTTATCTATCTTTACAGTTAAGAATATTTTAGAGTAGTACCTAAAGTTGCATCCAAAACAGTCTATACGAAACTCAGAAAGAAATAATGTTATATGTAGTATATTTATACGACTACCAGTAGGCGTAATAATATATAAATTAAATATATATACGATCAGAGTTTCACTGATTCTTAATTTAGACAGTCTTTTATTTAACACTGTCTAGACATGGTAAAGTGAGAATCAAATATTTAGGAAATCTTCAATGCAGTGATATATTCAAACCTTAGTTTAAATACAGTATTAAATAGAATCCATCACTTTGCGCTGCACACATATATGGCTATTGAAGGCAACATGATACATTCAAAAGTAGTTTCTTTTTTACTTTTTTTAAATAACTTTTGAAAATGAAATAAGCTTATATACACATACCTGACAAAATACAAAGTAAAAAACAAATTTTAAAACTGAATAATTTATCATCGAATAAACGTAAAGAATTAAATAAAACGGTTAGATCATTTGGAGCTCTACCACTTACTATTTTGCTACAGGGGTATTATGAGCGAGAGATCTACAACGTAAAGATGATTCGAAAGCAAAGGAGTTTGATGCCAATAGTGATTCGAACCCGTGAACTCCGTAAATAACAGTACTGTACACATTCGTCCATTGTTTAACTGCTTCAGCTGAATAAAAATCAAGCAAGTTGTGCAAGTTGCAAGTTGTGTTGCAAAATCAAAAGAATGCTTTATTAGATTAGTAATGAGGCCAATTTAAAAGTGGTACTAAAATTATTTATCTGAGTATCAGATCACTTTCAAATGAAATATTGTTTATTAATTTAGTTATAAACGTTTTTTAAAGTTCACCTTAATGAGCTTTAACAATCCTGTAGCCCAGCTGAGATACGTGACACCATTCACAGCAGTAAGAAACGTTTCTTTGGGTATGGCATATGCCTATTGCTGGGGAACGATAACGTGTGCTAAGAAGAAGTGGTAACATTCCCAACAGTAAGCAATGTTTCATTGGGTTTGGTAGAATTATAT
>CM063498.1:76240944-76283444 GCA_032207245.1 Pardosa pseudoannulata
ACTAGATGAATTAATGTATTTCAATATATTAAAGTCTGAGTATTAAACCAGTTCAGATCAATAGCATGATATCCAATAAAAAATAACATAAGATACTAAGATAATTTCAATAATAAAAGAAAATTTTATTGAGCTAAATTTAAATATCTATCAAACGTTTTATATCATTTACTTCCGTTTGAGTTTTTATAAGTATTATAAAGATGATATTTGTGTATCCAGTATATATCAGTTACCACACCATTTTCGTAGTATATTATGAAATTTTTTTAAATTTTCGTAGTTTCTTTTTTATTATTGATCATCTAATCTCTACTAATTTTGACAAAGTATATATTAAGAAAGACTTAATTTCTATCCGCATATTTTATACTAGATTTCTATAAAGAAACTTGAATGCCTGTTTTTATTTTTTAAGTATATATTTCCACATAGCTGAATACAACTTTAAATAGCTTGTTTAGATTTAACAAAGGATTTTTCGTATATATTGTATATTTATAAACATATCGAATAAAAATTAATAGTGATTTTTCTTTCATCTATAAAATTTTCCATCAATTATCCTTCACATACTCTTTATCTTTCTTTTGTGACGTTAAGTAGATGGTATAAAAATTCTATACATTAATTAATTTTGATTGATCATCGCCTTCACAAAATTTTTTTGGTTCACTAACTACTGTAGATGAATTTTAAGCTGTATAAAGCATAAGAATCACGTGGTACAAACATATTGAAAACAATTCTTTACTAAGATGATGCCTGTTTCATTCCAATAACGTTATAGACAGAAATTCTGCCACTGTTTCTGGTATAAACATTCGTAACAGAAGAATTATAAAAGGTAATATAAATTTATGTGAAATTTGTTTAGTTTAGATAAAATATTAATTCTTACTGTAAAATATTACTATAATTTTGTCTTAATAGTTAAAGTAATATCCGGTATTCGTAATTAAACCTTAATTTGGCTAATTCTGGCAGCTTCACCGGTCATGTAAAGTTATAACTACTATGTAACATAATTGTTAGTGTTCGCCACAGCGGACATTAATTATCTCAAAAATGGAAAATGATATATTTTTTGTTTATTTTACAGAGATCCTAATGTCTATACAGACATGGGAAAATAACAGAAATTAAAAAAAATATCTGAAAAAACAAATTAAGGGTTAATAGTCAAGTATTAAGAATCGCTAAATTTTCTTATTATAAACAGTAAAATTAACACTAGTTGGACATATTTATGTGTTGCATATGGGAATTTAGGAAGCTGTGCTTCTGCGTCGTGATACTTTCCAACAAAATTTATTTAGGTTCAATTTTAGAGGCATATTTAGGATCTAAATTTATAGACAATATCATATACCACTGCAATCAAATTAAAATATGAAAATTACTCGCATCTGTTTGGTTTGGAGTGCTACATTCTACTTTTTGCAACACGAGGGCTAATGAGACCAGGACATACTGCCTAAAGCCGATTCCGACAGCCTATGAACATCCATACCGTAATGGGATTTGAACCCACGAACTCTGGTACTGAATGCCATCACTCTAACCATTCGACCATCTGAAGAGATCATAATGCCAATATTTAAATCCAATTTTTAAAATTCGGTAAAATGGAACTCTAAACAGTTGCAGTAATTTTGCATGTAAACAATTTATATTTTCAATCAAAGTGTAGGCACTCATATTGCATTTGTCTCTATCATAAAGTAATATCGTTGACCATTTCTTGAAGACACCACAGTATACACAACCATAATTACTTCCTATCTACTGGAAATATAAATTACATTGAAATTATATTTGGGAGTTTAACCTAAGCTCGCTAGTTAGATGAGTGGCATGCTAATCCATATTCAAAGTGGGTGCGTAAATAAACTCAATAATTAAGATAAATAATTCAATAATTAACACTAAACATACAAACACTTAATACATACCTATTTCTACCATAGCCTGTCAAACGACAGGACTTTATTTTTTCTGATTATAAATGTATGAAATATGAAAATTGGAAGGAAATAGACAAATAAACTTTATTATAATCAAACAAAATTATATATTGTCAATTTTTATGTATTGCAAAACACAAAGAATAATAATTTTTAATTCATTTCTCATCGCATTTTTTACACAAAAATTATGGGTCATTTGACCCGTTATATGGAATGTTTAGTGTTAAGATGAACGATTGTTATTTTTTAAATACTAGATGTAATTAATTGATTAAAAATATAGAAAACATACTTTTTAAAGAATCATGTCACTATAAGTATTAGCTTATCACTAAAACTAGTACATGCTTGATTAAACAGGATTGGTTTAGTTTCATTTATGTCTACTTTTTTGTTACAAGAGCTAAAGCCAAAATAATAAATAACACAAAAAGGCTGAAGAAGATATTGGTATATACAAAATTTATTTTGTTAAAAAATATTTAATATATGATGTCAATATTCTATTAGTTTGATATGATAGATGAACAGATAAGGAGAGGTTGCGTGATTTTCTGGGAGTACTATAACTTTTTGAAATATCTGGATTGCTCGTCTATTTCTTTAGAATACTTTCGAGTTACTTTCGTAGAGATTTCTGATTTCAATTGATTTTCAGTAACATTTCCTGTTGGGAAAGGGACAGAAATTCATATTTGAACTTTTGCACACGATATTCTTAAAGTAAAAAAATTGAATAATATATCGGTAGTTTTTAAAGTAATAAAAAATGCTGTAAAGCTCTATTAGAAGATATTATATTTGTTATATCTAATATTTTATCATAATGGCAGATATATTGTCTAAACATCTGATAGGAAAAAATGTAAATAGCATAGCTATAGCACTATATCCTGTCAAATAGTGAATAGAATATAACTTTAACCGTTTGATTGCGGCGAAGCGCTATCACTCTTTTCATATAATCTGTCAAAAAAAGCATGGAGTGCGATCATGGTGCTGTATGTTACTATAATTTTCCCACTAATTGAGAGAAAAATAAGATTTAATCTCTAGTGTGAAAATTATATTAAAATACAGCAGTGTGATCACACTTTTATGCATTTTTGACACAGCACACAAGACAAGCGATAAAGCGCTTCGTAGAAATCAGGCAGTTAAATTTCTTCTAAGATTTAAAAGATTAGTTAGAAAAGATTACTAGATTGAAGAAGTTACCTTAATTCATAAAAATACTACATTCTTAAAATTTGTATTTAACTTTGAAATTCCTTAAAGTTCGACTACATACTTGATGTCCAGATTAAATCGGGAAAGGTTAAAAGTTAAGCTTTAAAATGATTTATAGAAACCTGTTAGTTATCTGACTTAATTTCTTTCCTACTACAGCTATACGTAATTGAAAACATCACTTTTCGTATATATTTAAATTTATATTGTTTGTTATACTTTACTTTTAGTAATTATTGCCTGAAAGTATAAATCCCCAGTGTTCATTCTATTTTCTAATAACAGTTGTTTCCAAATGTATAGTTTAGGGAAAAGTTTGGTATATGACGTATAACTTTTTCAAAAATCTTAGCATTTCCATGACACCAATACAAAATTGTTTCTATAGTATAGTTTGGAATCTACATTACATTTACATTTTACAGCATACTTCAGCCATCTCTATGGAAATCAGTGTTCTACCCGAACATGTCTAAACTAGTTTCCATAAAGTTTCTTTGACATGGAAACAGTGCCGCTTAAGATATTTGACTCCCATAGACTACTAACAATAATCTACCTCTCTTTATAAAGAAATATATTTTCTGTCACTCTTCATAGAATGAGGAGACGTGTGAGTGAGATACAGTTAGTCATTATCCAAAACCAAAAACATTCTTATATTTTATTTTATTTCATCCATCAAACTGTTATGATTTCAAAAAAATTTCTGCATTAAAAATTAGCATTCAGGGACTACAGTCCGTTTAGCCTTTAAGTTAGAGATGCACTACACACAACTGTGTATGAGAGATTTTAATGTAACATTTGGTTAGTGTTTGTATTTGTTTTCTATTGGAGTTAACACACAAACTATAAAGGAGTATTAAAATCATAAAGAAGGTTTTACTTTGTTCTTAAAATTAAAAAAAATAGTACACGTGAACAAATATATGCATTTGATAAATCCTTTCTTTTTATAAGTGTCATTCCCCCTGATTTTTCGATATTTAACAGCATTTTTATATTAAATTATTATACAAAGCAACGTAATACCTGCTACTTTCCTTTTTTCCTTTTTAGACAGTAGTAGAACTGCAATAATTTAAAAAATGATTTTGAAATGGTGCATAGATTAAAAAAAGACTCCGGATTACATTGTTAACCCTTAATTTGACAAGATGTTTTTTCAAATATTTTTTAATTTTTGTTATTTTCCCATGTCTGTATAGACATAAGAATCTCTGTAAAATAATAAAAAAATATATTATTTTCCATTTTTGAGATAATTCATGTCCTCTGTGGCGAACACTTACAATTATATTATATAGTAATTATAAATATATATGTCCGTTGTAGCGGCCAGACTTAGTTAAATTAAGGGTTAACTCCTAAATCGAAACTTATTCAGTATTTTGAAACAAAATGATCTGATCGACAATGAAAGATTAAGTAATCTAAAATTAATGACATTTACTGTTCCTGACAAGATAATATAATTTGATAGTATAATCAAAATCGCAGAGCATTTCGAAGATAAAAATGCATAAGCAGTAAAGAAATATAACTTTGTACCTAAAACGGCCTAGAAAAAAGTTGATTCCACTAAAACCATATATATTATTAATAAAAGCCATACCTCTAATCCGCCTCTATTAAGGCCACTATAACATTTAATATTACCATTATTATGTTCAAAACCATAGAAGCTGCAATTTATTCCTCTCCTTAATAAAATCAGTTGTAATCATGCTGTTGTGATAGTTACATATGGACAACTGGAATTGTTTTCCGGGCATTCACCCAACGAACAGAAAACATAAAGACATCCTATCAAGTTAAACTTTAAGATACGGTATAAAAGAAAACCGACATAAAATTATTCTGAAACAGCATTCAAATAAAAGAATAAATCTTTTAAAAGCTAGAAGCATGAAGAATGAAGTTCGTGGGATGAAGGCATATGCTCTCTTGCGTTACAATAAAGGGTACACAAGTCACATGCTGTTGTAAGTTAGAATTTAGTTTATAAATAAGTCAACACTACTCATTTTTTGTACTACTACATAAAATGCATATGCTAGATTTCCCAATCCCTATATTGGATAAATGTTCAGAAAATAATCTCAAACGTATTGCACTAATATCTTTTTTAAAATGTTGAGTAACTTAAAAAAGTCTACGATCGACTCTGTAAAACTAGATTAGTAAATCAAAAATTATATTCAGTCACATACTGCAATATGTTACGGACGAGGATTGAAAACTACATATTTAAAAATTAATGAAATTTAGTTTCAAAGAAGAATGAATAAAAATAAACGGCATGTGAAAACCTCGAAACACCCCATATACGATACTAGGTATATCTCATTAGAATAATAGAACTATGTTAGCGGTCTAATATTTCAAACAAAAAGTTAAGTAAGTAGAGATACAATTCATTGTTTATAAGCGCTATACATAATATCTTTTTTTATATTTTAGAATTATATTACATTGAAGGAAATATTATACCCATCAGCTTAATGGTTGTGACTTTTCACTTTTCTAAAATAATTGCAAAGTGGTAAGGGTTTTTCTAAAACAATAATTTCTGTTTGAAAAATGATGACATCAAAATTGATCAGGGTTGACGCTTTCCAGAAAAACCATAAATAAAAAAAATTATTCATTTTTAAAATGCAAAATATTCTGGTCAAGTATTAAATATATATATATATATATATATATATATATATATATATATATATATATATATATATATATATATATATATATATATATATATATATATATACATATATATATATATATATATATATATATATATATATATATATATTCATATATATATATATATATTCATATATATATTCATATATATATATTCATATATATATATATATATATATATATATATATTAAACTAATGAAATTTTGGGTAACAGAGCTGGAAACTGAGCTGGTAGGAATATAAAGCATAATCTACTGTTCAGCTGACATTCGGGGTAAGTCAAGGCCATTTTAAACAACTTATATTATTGGTCCTGTTTTCGCAATTTTTTAATACATCTTTAACAAATCCCCCTTATTCCTTCCTCTTCTGATTTTTATCAGAAAGTTGAGTAAAAATTACTCCGACATCAAACTAAACAGGTTTACAACAGCTGAAGCCACGTTATGAAGAGAGATTCATATCCACAATCAAGAAAATCATTGAAAAATGTTACAAACAATAATATCACATGAGCCAAAAGGCTATAAGCAAATATTATTTTACAAATTACATAAAAAATATAAAATTACAGATCTTAAATTACAATATTTTTCCTTGTTAAAATAAAAAAAAAATGTTTCTGATTTCGTAAAATTATTTTTTTCATCTTTTACAAATCCCCCTTTTTCCTTCCTCCTCTATATTCTAGTACGAACTAAAATTGATAACATTTACGCCCACGACCAACCAAAAAGGTTTAAAACAACTGAAGCCACTGTGTGAGGAGAGATTCATACTCAAAATCAACGACAACATAAAAATATTTTACAAAAAATAATAATATATGAGCCAAAAGGCTAAACAATATTTCACAGATTACAAAAGCATTATCAATTTTAATAATACAATACTTTTACTTATTAAAATAAGAAGTTAGCCAAATAAACTTATATTAATAAATAATAACAAATTATCGTTAGTGATAGTAAAAGGTATAGTGTCTCAAAGTGGCATTGTGAAAGAAATTTGAGAGAAAACAAAACGTGAAAAAGCAATTTCTATAAGGATCAGGTCTATATCTATACAAATATGGAGGAAACTCTGACCACAAAAAAGTTAAGCATGTGTTTTAAACATCATTACTTTTATCTTTCCATATTAACCCCTTCCGGTATGATTTAAAAATGAAAAACTGTGCATGAAATAACCATTTAATTTTTATTTAAAAAACTTGTTTCATTTTACAATTCTTACATATTCTTAATTAAAATCCACTTTTTACATAGTGTTAAATAATATCAGAAACAGTAAAATTAAGAAAATATCAAAGCAAAACATTAATAAGGTATACAGATAATAGTCTTCAAGCTAGTGGTATTTTCAAAACAAAGTGCAAAGGAATTCTTAATTGTTTACACCGCCAAGTAGTCTCACTTTTAATTTGATTCTTGTAACACACACGGTATTTCTTAGTAGGTTTTCTTTTATTCTGACTCATTAATTTGGCAATGACTTGTACCAAGTAAACAATATGCAATAGTGACTTGTGATTTTCACAAGTGATAAAAGTGTTGCCAAATTCAGTACACTAGAAATTTTAAACTAAATTAATTATCATATTTAACAGTAACTTTAATCGCATGACGAGTGTAGCTCGTCATTGTGCGGTATGGAAAGAAAAAATAATGACAAGCTAAACTCATCATTTTACCGGAAGGGGTTAAAGTGCCCTATTATATTAAATGCTACCATTATTCTGCTCATTAGCATAGTAGCAGCGACTTTCTTCTTTTCTGAGGAAAAAATATAACTACAAAAATTCATTTTTGAAGATGCTAAGCAAATTCAAAAAAGTCCAGGATCAACGTTGTTAAGAAAGACTCATAAATCAAAATTTCTTACTTTGTCTTATATTGCCAACTGATGTTGAAGAGAATTAAGAATTATGTAATTTAAAATTAATGAAATTTCGGATCACCGATGAAATCTTAAAGTTGAATGACTTATTCAGAATTACAGAACACTTTGCATTCAACGATAAAAACTCCTAAGTGTATAAAAATAGAACTATGTTTCTAATACTTCCTAGAAAAAATAGAGCTCACTCTCTTAGAGTTTAAGCATTATTTAAAGGTCAAAGTAGAAAAAAAAGACCGTTTAGAGATGTACGGCGCTTGAGATTAATGTACATCTTTCGATAGCCTTTCAGCCCCAGATTGATTAACTATACGAAAGAGGGCGTGGAGGGTCGAAATTTTATATTTTATTCACGATGGCGGAAACAAGGGAAACTTCATCACCAAGATAAAAGTTCGGAGTTATAGGGCGGTGACACGTTTTGAGATTTTTCTAGCGTCAGACGCCCAAAATTTTCTCCAGCGAAACGTACGAAAAATGGGAAGGCGGGGTTTGTAGCGTTGGAAAGTCATCTATTTTGTGCTTTACGGCTCCGTCTAAAGTATTATATAATACATAGGTGCTTGTGTTTGAGAGCTGGTTAAGGAATGAAATATGATGTTAATAGTTGATTGCTTCAATCAAGAAATGATGCCTGAAGATAATTAGGGAAGATAGAGTTTAAATTTATAAACATTTATAACATGGTATCGTGGGAGGATGAAAACCTGCTTATTGCATGCTTGGTGAATGAGAGTTTGAAAAAATATAATTAGGTTATTTACTTATCGTAATAAAATGTTTAGTTTGGCTTAGAGAACTACGGTCTAACCTTTTGTACACAAGGGCAATTTAGACCCTTAATAGAAACATTTATTTCTATCACGACGTTCCATAATTGGGTTTGTATAATTGTAGCTAATATAAATTAATAAAGTTTAATAACAATATTTAAATTACTGCTAAGTTCTTTTTAGTTGTACTTTGGAACCAGCTGAACGAAAGCTGAAATAGTAGGAAGCTGCTAGTCGGTACCGTAGTATGTGATTTCGAATCTTCCTGCTGTCATGGATGTGCGCAATCGTTTAACCCCTTCCTTTTCGTTCCCGTCAAAATGACGGGATGAAGTTTCTCCCTCTATTTCTCGTGCCCGTGATATTTCCGGGCTATTGTATTTAAAAGAAACTGGCCAAAAATACTAAAACAATCTATTTCTTATACCTGGAATCAAGTTTATTTCTCAATCTATACATCCAATGGTAGTGCCAGACTATTTGAAATGTATTTTATCAAACTATTTTGCACTTGTGCCATATTTACAAAAAGTAATATATCAGATACCATTGCTAAAAGAGTCCAGCCAAGCTTATATAACCCCAAGCGTGTGATTGAAAGGTAATTCTTTTAGAGAAATATATCCCACTGATAAGAAACGTCAACTATTAAGAGAATGGAAAGTTTGTTGTTCTATGATGAAACAATACGAGATGCAGGAAGAAAACTCTGTACTACTATCCAGATTGTACTGTTTGGCTCTCATGCTTTGAAATTCATCACACAAGACAGAAATTACTAATATTTATTTATACTGTAAGTAAATGTAATAAAAACCTCTTTCCATGTGTAAAATTTTTTTATACAATTATTATAAACTAACATTTATTCCTAGTAAACCTGAATGTTGGCTCTTCCTAAAAATAATTTTATTTATTTTAACCTAAAAATGAACCGGAAATTAATAAATGAAAACATATATTATACGTACACTTAGTTTTACATAATTTTCCTGATTAAAAAATATAAGCACTTTCATGACCGTTTTCCTCAGAATTTTTTTATCTTTAAGGGGTTAAAATCTGCTTTATAAAATAGGTTTCGATCTCATTATATCTTGTTTAGCCTAAACAGTAAATGTATTTACTTTAAAAAATATCATAATATAAAATACATATGACGGAAAATATATGAAAACTTTTGACCATCGAGTGCATAACAGTACTCATTTTATACATTCAATGGTAAGAGTGTAATTTGAATATAGAGAAGGAAATTTATAGATGCCTTATACTTAAACATTGACTCTTTTTAATGAACTGATTGATTTGGAATCAAATAAAATTTAAACATACAATACTGATAGAGATTTTCAGTTAAATTTACAAATTTATACTGACTTGCTTTGGAATTTAAATTGTACATTATATCTGAAGAATTACAGTAAATATTTACTTACTGAAAAGTTATTTAAATTATTTAATACTCTGAATAGCTTACCTGAAATTAATTTGTTTCAGTGAATCCTTTCATTTTATCTTACACCATATATATGTAATTACAGGAATGTATCGTAAAATTTCAATGTGCCAACAAAGGCAGAATTCAAAATGAAATAAAATAGAGAATCAGATATCTGGATAATATATGCAAAGGTAGATTAAACATCATTAACGTTCCGAAGCTCCCTCGATGTATTTGATCAGTTATTTTGATGTAGAGTAGCGGTTCAGTCTACCATAAACAAGGCAAATCATCAACATGAGTTTCAAAGTAAAGTGCATTTGATATCGTTTTAAAATTGAGTGAAATTTAAGTAGAATTTCAGATAACCGTATAAATGTACGATGAATGACCATTTAACTATGTTTACTTGTTACAAAACTAAACCAAGGAAAAATTACAAATCTGCTGATTTGTGTTTTGAAGTTATAGACGTCAAATATTTCTTCAAAATAAATCATACCTGAAATATTGAACTTGCAGTAGGAATGCAGCCAATAAATATATAAAATAAAAGTTAAATTCCGCATAGATTTCCTAGAGATAAATTTGTTAATAATTTAGTGAAATTGGACATGATTTCAAATGTTCCGATAACTTGAAATGTCATTTTATGTATGATATTACTTTATACTTAACTTTTAAACTATAATTTTTAAAATATACGAAAAATAGAAGTAAATACTTGTCGAGTTATTCCAAACAGAAATATATATTGGACATAGAACTATGCTTTTCAAAACTTTTTCAGACATGTTAGTAAAGACTGTAAACATATTAATATTAATATATTCCTTTATGCATATATTTTGTGTTAAAAACACGTAACTGTGCGGTATGATAGAATGAATATAACGATAGTGTTATATGATTTTTTAAATTCTTTCTTACTGATGAAAAATACACAAGGAACATTTTAAATAATTATTCTAGTTGTAACTTTTATTTTGAGATAGAACCACTAAAAATATTACACTAAAAATCCAGAAGATTTTTCTGAATAATTTTTTACGTTAAAAATAGATCATAGTTGTAATTTAAACAGTTGAAAGTAAAACAAAACTTAGTTTAAAGTTTCCTACTCAAAAATCTATTTACTGTGTACATAATTTGGGATTAAACTTGGCACGTAACATAAAAATCAATTCTATGTTTTTCAGAAAAAATATGTTTCATTTGAATTACAGCTTCATGTATTTAAAATAGATTTATACTTCTATTTACTTATCTATTTTATTGATATGTTTATCGTTACAGTATTACGTGTTTCCTAATATGTATTTATTTTATGGTATATTACTAGTTCTGAAAAAATACAGGAGCTACTATCTGAACATAATTTTCTTAAGTTTTAAGGTAAAGTATAAAATGTTCTAATAACTAATGAATCTGAGTTTCAAACATCTTTATATCACTAATTATTTACCTGTCTTTCTTTCATGTTTTATTTTTACAGTATTAGTTTTTGCAAGTATTCGATGAAGTGTTAGAAATAATTATCAGTAATTAGGTTTGATTGAGTAAGTACTCAATAGGCAAAGAAAGTTTGAAAGCTGTTAAAAGAATTGCATAATTTTTTGTTGGTGTTCTTGTTGTTTATCCCTCTGGTATAGGAAATCCTACACCATGTCCAAGACATCCCGACGAACCAGATCACCATAGATCAGATCCTGCTCATCCCACAGCTGTCTCGAGGTACCAAGACAAACAAGAAGATGAGCAGGATTGCTAAAGAGGAAGCAGGAACAAGGGGAGTAAATCCATTCCCCATTCAAGAACCTCAGACATTTTAAGTAGCCAATTCTAAATCTCGCCAATTGAAGAGGCCAGGGGTAATTGTATGAAAGGGATAAACCAAGACCTCTGGAAGTATACCAGTGGAGAACCGGTGGAAAACAGATAATAATTTTTTGTGTTTGTAATAAGTGTTTGTTTAAGGAGTGGATTTCCAAAGGAGTAAGATCATTTAAATTCTTTATCGGAAGATCACAACCACTGTTGGCATGTATATCTGCTATCTCGTTACCATACACCCGAACGTGCGATAGCATCCACTGTAGGCATACAGGTGTTTTCTGGCCAATATCACAGAGAAGTCTCATAATAATCTGGTCTGGGATATCAAAACTTTTTTGCCAGTTCAAAAAAAAATCTGTATAGCTATCTTGCTATCAGACAAGATCCAAATATAATTTTTGCCAATGAGCAGGGTATAACTAAAATCTGCTATGGTCGCAGCTAAAAGTATCCAAAATTGCATATTTTAAGACAGGTATACAAATTTTATTATAGATTGGAATTGCATCTAATAATACATACAAAAAACAAAGGAAATTGTGGATTTTGGCAATATATTTGTGTTTAGTAGATGATATATGTATATTTTCACAATTATTTAAAGGTAGATTTGTATTAAGGTTTCACATAGTAGCGTGCTAACAGTTTTGTTGTACATTAGAAAAAGAAGGAGCGGAAATTCTAATACTGAAATTCATAATGAAAATCATCTACATAATTTGGTACATTACTCAACCTTATAAAAAGTGTAAATTAAAGACAATTATAAAGAAGAAATTTCCTTTAATGTTAATTAACCTTTGATAACTAATAATTAATCATTTTATATAAATATACTCCATAAATACAGTACAATATTTTTATTATTAAATAAGCTAGAAACTTTTGAATTTCGTCAGCTTTGTTTCACCTGCGAAATCTTTCTATCCCTTCAAATTTATAAACCATAAAATTTCTGGCAACTAAATGACAACTAAATCGCAAGTTAACACGTTGACGGACACTTGCGACTTTCGTGGTAATTCAATAAGTAGAGGCTGAACATTATCACACATATATTTATTTACGAGAACGACATTCTTATACAGTTACCACAAACTCCGTGACATTTAACAGTATGCAGCGAGTATGTTGTGTTGCCACACAGCTTTTGCAAAACTGATAGAACATTTAATGTTCGGCTAAATAGCCAACCCACGACTATAGCCGTCCTAGCAAAGTTTACAATGTGGCATGACGACAATAACCGTCCAAAACGAAACGGTCGTTTTTAGACACTTTAGCTATAGTGGCCCAAATGTGCATTTACCGGCGTACAAGTAGAAACCTAATGTCATGTTTTGGAAACAATTTTTTAGATTGAATTTCGTTTTCCATATATTCGTTTTCCACACTGAAAATAATTTTTTTGTATTTATTTATTTTCGTTTGATTATGAACCAACATTTCATGTAAAACTCAGAAAAGTACTTTGTTGCAAACAAACAAATTGCTTATTTGAGTCATTAAATATGTCATTTACGTTTTTAAATTTTTGTTGTTAGAGCCGCCGCCGTCTTATTACTTTGTGTATAGAGTCCGCTGGCGCCATGACGGTTATAGCCGCAACCTAATTAAAAGTGATGAATTAATCAGAATTAAGTTTATTTAAGCAGAAAAAGTAAAACTATACTTTTAACATTCTGAAAACTACAAAAATGTATAGTGTTAATTTTCAAACTTCACTTTTCCTACTGTCCGTCAATGAGTTAATTTTAAATGAACAAATCAGCAATATTCGTTGAACAATCATATTTTAAACTAATTGATGCCATTTTAAAGTCTCGCAAATGAATACAAGATAAATTCTGGTATTTTTAATGTCCAATCAATCACTGCCAGTAACAGCCGCTTGTCATGTTATCGCTAAATAGGAGCAAACGTAAATCATAATGGAACTCACGTGGAAGTAGCTTTATTGACACTCAAATTCATTAACTTTTATATTGAGCAATATCAGAAAATTAGTGCTTCATCATATGTAAATATAAATAGTATGTGCAACGTTTGTTGTGTTCTAAACCTTAAATATTTATATTTAAGGTTTAGAACGTTTCGTTCAACTAAGAATGTCCACTAATCTGTTTTAGTTTATAAACCATATACTTCCCGCACATAACACCGAAAGAACGAATTATTTTTAAAGAAACCCAGTCACGTTTTTGGAAAGACACTTCAGCTGCTACTAAGTAATAATATTTAAAACGAATGGATGACTTTTTGAAGCCTATTTTCACACAATGACTGCCATGGGGGTCACCGATGACCGGCACTAAACTTGGCTACAGCTACCGGCTAGAGCCACCGGTAACCTGCGATACATAATTATGGTACATATGGATACTGATAAATTTTTCAATAATATCATTGTTATTATAATGGTTTGAAGAAATTAATGCAATATAGAACATACAAAAATAAGTTTATTAGTACATGAAAAATATACATTTTATCAGTGCATATTGCGATGAGTCAGATTGAAACACTCAAGGGAAAGAAAAGGTGAATCAAAGCAATCGGAAGAAATGTCTCCAGTTTTTTAGTTAAATTCTTTGTTGTAGTTCTTCCTAGATGCTTTGAATGTTAAAGAATGAGAGTAATCACTTAGCAATCGATGCACGATTGTTTGAGAAAAAGGACAATAGTAACAATTGCCTACCACGCCATTGGAATCAACGGTGACCCCCCCCTCGAAAACTGTTTCAAGCCTGATTTTATAACTTACTTTATCTACTGCAAATAATATTTCAGCCTGTGCATCGTAGATTGAAAAGTTCACTTCGGCGCCTTGGGTAAAACATCGAAAATGCGTCTGTTAACGAGTTAAATAAATTCTTGCATTTTTTTACTCAAAAAGTAAGTTTCAATGACCATTGTTGTATATCACTTCACCACCAAATAGCTACAGAATGATTAAGGCTCCAAAAATAAAATGGAATAAATAAGCATCTTCTCTAACAGTATATTTACTAGTTTTCAATATTATGAAGCACCTAACTATTTTAAGACATTATTTGTAAATGGGTAACGTAGATATAGTTCATTAACTTCATATATCTTTAAGCTTGGAATATTTGGATTTAATCAAATTTGATACACCCAGAAAACCTATCGATTTCTTTGAAAATAGAAGCAATAAATTTCACATCACTTGTGATGAGCAAATCAGTTTTTAATTAATCGAGTCGCTATCTCTAAATTTGTATTAAACTAAGTAGTCATATTAAAAAATTCGAATTCCATGTTAAAGTGCATTAAAAATAAATGCTGTCACTTTTAACACTTATTAAATCATCTTTAATAGAAGGACCACGAGGTTAATCCATCACCAAAATGATAACAGACCAAAGATGGAATCAAGTAGTATCTCATCGATCAACATATTCACTACTTTAGAATGAAAGATGGCATTGGATACTTGATAAATAATCCTAATGTATAAATAGATATCGTTTATATTTCCATAATTCACTGAACTTCGGATATTTATATTCAATCAAATCTAAGCCACTTAAAAACAAACGAGTGCTATTTCAAAACCCATCAAAAATAAATAGCGGTAATTTTAACACTCGATAAATCTTCCACAATAGCGCGACCGCGTGGTCATTCCGTCGACAAACAGGCACAAACAGAACCGATAACGGACCCAAATTGGAATCAAATGGCGACTCATCGAACCGCGTATTCACCACGCTATCGAAACTCCAGCTCATTTGTGGGAGGGAAAATTGAAGTCGTGTTGTGCCTTTACGAGGTTATTTATCAGCATAATGAAGTTCGCAAACCTATTTCTTTCTTGATCTATACTGGCCTGCAGCCGCGCGTAAAGGGATTTCAAGGAGAATGAAATTTCCCGTGGAAAGTACGGCGACAATTCATTTATGAATCTTCCGACAATTTCACACGGAATGGTTGACGATCACAAATGAGTCCGGTTTTATAGGGCTTAATGGAAATGGCGGAAAGGAAGGTCCAGTGTAGAGGATTAGATTAGGAGATAATTTTGGGGTAAGAAATTGCATGAAAATATAATTGGAAAGTCTAATAATAATTATTGCTCAATTATTGTACCCGTAATTACTAATACTTGTAGTACAAAATGTTATTGTTTGTAGAATATAATAAAAATATCTTGGGTTGAAATTAAAAATATGTACTGAATAATAAGTTCAAATTAATGATAAAGACTAATATAAGTTCATTCTTCTTTTATGACTGTGGTTTTAAATGCATAATTATTTTTTTTCAGTGGAGGAGGGTGTTTTCCTTTAAATCAAGTATTTATTTAATGTTTAACAGCACTAAAATCCCATCATAAAATTTTTATAATTTTTATAAATATTTTATTCTATTAATATAATAGACATTTTACAAGTTATTTACATAATCGTTACCACTTTAAAATACAATATCAATATATATATATATATATATATATATATATATATATATATATATATATATATATATATATATATATATATATAACAGTATTCTATGTAGATTATTTTAAATTAAGACTTCATTTAAAATTAGTTTTACAAATTATATAAGTCAGTTAAGCATATATAAATACATATCGTAATATTTTACAGCTAATTCACAGTTATATTATTCTCATAAACTCTGCAAAATTATGAGACAAGAATATCTATGTAGATTCGTTTTAAATTAATACATGATTTTAAATTAATTCTAGAAACTATATAAGTCAGTTAAGCATATATAAATACATATCGTAAACTGTTACAGTTAACTCACAGTTCTATTATTCTCATAAACTCTGCAAAATTATCAGACACATTAGGCATGATGCATGCAGAACGATGGCCGGACGGTAGAGAGCTGCTCTTCGGAACCAGAGTTCGCGGGTTTGAATCCCGATGTGGGCATAGATGTTTGTAGCCGTTCGGAATCGCTTTAAGCTGTAGGTCCCGGTCTCATTAGCCCCCGTGTGCAAAACAGTAGACCGTAGCGCTCCAAACCAAACCAAGCCAAACCAACATTAGGCATGATGCATAATTAAATATATTATATGCTTGTAATCAATAATTATCCAAGCTGACTGTCGAAAATTCGTTCATTGCCAATCCTGATCGGTCAGATATTCAATAGAGATTTTTAACAGCAATTTAAATTTTTCTGCGTTACACTGACATTATTCTGTGAAGGTGATATACTCCAAAACTATATGTTAAACTGTTAATTTCACAAGTTAATAAGCAGTTTCCTCATTCCACCTCATTTATCTGTTTCTATATACTATTATTTTCAATTCATCAAAAATAAATAAGCTTTGTCTAAGAAACTGTTTTATTTAATGAGTAAGCATGAAATTTCGTATGTCTTTTAATTTATAATTGATTATTTTTCAAATCCTATTATTAGTTCACACTCTCCTTATATATATTTATATCTCTTGTTCAAATTTTCAATCGTTAATGAAACACTTTTTAGTCCTCCACTCAAGTTCAAATACATTTTTTAAACTTTTAGTGCGTGACACTTGATGTTAATACAGTTATTTCAAATATTAATTCATTAATTAAATATAATTATTTAATTTCCATTAATCACTGTGAAATTTGGCAACAATGGTGTTAACAGAATCGAGCCAATATCAGAGTAATTCCCTGTAAAAAAGTAGAAACGGTACAGCTGAGAGAAGAATGCTACCATTAGTACTATCATCGACATCAACAGTACATAAGATGCAAGGTAGCATTGTTGATTATGCAATAATATATCTAGGATGAAAACTCTTTACAACAGGTAAGTATATGTCCCTTGAATGGTATGAAAGCACTATATGGACAAATTTGTTCAAATTTGTACATCAGTATTGAACATCTTATTATGCAGTATTATATCAGGATGAAAACTCTTTAAAGCAGGTCAAGCAAATGTCACCTTGAGTGGTATGAAATCATTAGATGGACAAATTTGTTCCAATTTGTAAATCAGAATTGAAGAACTGAATTGAAATGACTGCTTCTTGTCCATCAGAATTGAACATCTGATTAAACAGTATTATATCTAGGATGAAAACTCTTTACAGCAGGTCAAGCATATGTCACCTTCAGTGGTATGAAATCATTATATGGACAAATTTGTTCAAATTTGTCCATCATAATTGAAGAACTGAATTGAAATGAATTCTGTTTGTTCTTCTGAATTGAACATCTGATTATGCAGTATTATATCTAGGATGAAAACTCTTTAAAACACGTCAAGCATATGTCACCTTGAGTAGTATGAAATCATTAGATGGACAAATTTGTTCAAATTTGTCCATCAGAATTGAAGAACTGAATTGAAATGAATTATGTTTGTCCATCAGAATTGAACATCTGATTATGCAGTATTATATCTAGGATGAAAACTCTTTAAAGCATTTCAAGAATATGTCACCTTGAATGGTACGAAATCATTAGTTGGACAAATTTGTTCAAATTTGTCCATCAAAATTGAATAACTGGACTGCTCAGAAATCACCGGAAAATTTCCTTGCAATAATAGTGAATTACAAGAAATGGATAGAATGATACCACTATCAGCTTCATAAATTAGAAAGCAAATAAAGAGTAACAAAAAAGTAATAGTAAAACACCATATATAGATGGACTGAATTGGTTGGATTGGTTTGGAGTGCTACGGTCTACTTTATTGCAACACGAGGGCTAATGAGACCGGGACCTACAACTTAAAGCCGATTCCGAACGGCTATGAACATCCATGCCACAGTGGGATTTGAACCGACGAACTCTAGTACCGAAGGTCAGCACCCTAACCCGTCGGCCGTTGTTCGGCACACCATATATAGAAAAGGAAATGGAAAAGTGCAATGGAAATCGCTTCCTTTTTTGTCATTTATTATTATGATTCTGTCATATTTATATACATATTTATATTAATGGTAATTTTTTAATAAAACATAACTAAAATAAAAATTTTTCTTTGTTGATAGTATAATTTATTTTATTTTAATAACTCATCATAAAATTTTGCATTCAGTTGGATTTTACTTATTTTCTTTTTCGTCAGTTGTTTCTAAAATACAATCATCGCATTGTTGTTAAACTTAATTAATGCTTAAAATTCACGTCAGAAATTTTTAATTTACGTAGTACTTCCAAAACTAATTTTAAATATGCAATCCCTTTTCTTTCAAGTCTAGACATAATAGTCTAGACTTGCTGATGAGACACGATAATGCTTGAGAGTCGAAAATTTTCTTGAAAATTTTGGAGACGTCGATTATTCAAATTTATAAATGCTTCTAAAATCTTCTATTATCCCCCCAGTTGAATTAAGGAAGCAAATGAAATTCTTAAAATTCATTGATCTATAACACTTCATTTATATTAAAATAAGTTTGGTGTAAATATTTCTAATTATTTGGGAACTTATCTCAAACTTTTGCCTCCCTCTAAAAGATTATTTTAATGAAAAAAAAACTTTAACTATAACTTATAATTGAAAGAATTTTGAGTGTGTAATTATTATATAGCGCTGCCATATCATTATCACGAATTATATATGGAAATAATTAGGAGATTAAAATCAACTAATTAGAGAATACTGCGTTCTAAAGGGGCATTAAAGTGATAAACGAAGCAAATTAATTCAATTTATTAATTAATTTCGATACAAATAATATTTCACATATTATTTATATAAATGATTCTAAAAAGTTTTATTAAGATTTGCATAATAAATGGTCTCAAACTTTTGCCTCCCTCTAAAAGATGATTTTAGTTTTTAAAAAACTTTAACTATAAGGTATAATTGAAAGCATTTTGAGTGTGTAATTATTATATACCGCTATAACTTAGCATTATCAGGAATTATATATAGCAATAATAAGGAGATTAAAAGCAATTAACTAGAGAAGGCTGCGTTCTAAAGAGGCATTAAAGATAACGAAGCAAATTAATTCAAATTATTAATTAATTTCGATACAAATAATATTTCACATATTATTTATATAAATGATTCTAAAAAGTTTTATTAAGATTTGCATAATAAATGGCCTGAAACTTTTGCCTCCCTCTAAAAGATGATTTTAGTTTTTAAAAAAACTTTAACAATAAGATATAATTGAAAAAATTTTGAGTGTGTAATTATTATATACCGCTATAACTTAGCATTATCAGGAATTATATATAGCAATAATAAGGAGATTAAAAGAAATTAAAATTAGAGAATGCTGCGTTCTAAAGAGGCATTAAAGCTAACGAAGCAATTTAATTGGATATATTATTAAATTTCGATAAAAATAATATGTTATACATTATTTATAATATAAATGATTCGGAAAATTTTTATTTAGACTTGTATATTAAATGAGCATTTTCAATCTATGTTGGTATCTGAGAAAGTACATTTTGAATTAGTACTTGTCTTTACTGAGGAATTCTGAATAAAATGGAATATGCAAATTATAAGTTTTCTTTTAACTTGAGGTAATAAAGGAACTCGATTATTCAAGTTTATAAATTCTTCTAAAATTTTTCTATTATCCCCCCAGCTGAATTAAGGAAGCAAATGAAATTCTTTTTTATATTTTTTTTTTTTTTTTTTTTTTTTTTTTTTTTTTTTTTTTTTTTTTTTTTTTTTGTTTTTTTTTTTTTTTTTTTTTTTTTTTTGTTTTTTTTTTTTTTTTTTTTTTTTTTTGAAATTCATTGATCTATAACACTTCTATTATATTAAAATACGTTTGGTGTGAATATTTCTAATTATTTGGGAACTGATCTCAAACTTTTGCCTCCCTCTAAAAGATTATTTAATTAAAAGTTTTAACGTATAACTGAGAGAATTTTGAATGTGTAACTATTATATAGAACTATAACTTAGCATTATCACGAATTATATATGTCGACAGTTAAGAGATTAAAATCACTTAATTAGAGAATACTGAGTTCTAAAGAGGCCTTAAAGAGAAAAACGAAGCAATTTAATTCAATATATTATTAAATTGGGATACAAATAATATTTCATATATCATTTATATAAATGATTCTGAAAAGTTTTTATAAAGATTTGCATAATAAAGGGTTTCAAACTTTTGCCTCCATCTAAAAGATGATTTTAATTATAAAAAAAACTATAACTATAAGGTATAATTGAGAGAATTTTGTGTGTGTAATTATTATATAGCGCTATAACATTATTACGAATAATATATAGCAATAATTAAGAGATTTAAGAGATTAAAAGCACTTAATTAGAGAATACTGAGTTCTAAAGAGGCGTTAAAGAGATAAATGAAACAATTTAATTCAATATATTATTAAATTTCAATAAAAATAATATGTAATATAACATTTATAATATAAATGTTTCTGAAACTTTTTATTCAGATTTGTATATTAAATGAGCATTTTCAATCTATGTTGGTATCTGAGAACGTACATTTTGAATTACCACTTGCCTTCACTGAGAAATTCTAAATAAAACGGAATATGCAAATTATAAGTTGTCTTTTAACTTGAGATAATAATGGAAATATTTGATGGTTAAATCTTTAGAAATATATACAAAATAGGTACATACATATGCAATATATTCTTTAAATAACGAAATACGCCAAACTTTCAGATTGCTGTATCAGGAATGAGGCAATTTATGCAGCAATTAGTTTAGTTTACCAGCAATGGGTCAAAATACCTAACAAATATAGTATAAAGATAAATAATTGTTAGAGCGTGTCTTAGGGAATGTCAAACAAACATTAAAACAAATATAAGACTTAGCACTTTGTATATGTAGATTCTACAAAATTATGATGCACGAAGAAAGAAAAAAAGTTTTAGTTTAGGAATTGCCGATAGTAAATGTTTATTTCAGAGTAATGCAAATGATATATGACGCTTTAAATTGATAAGGTATGACAAGAATCAAGGATATTTTCTAATGGATAATGAAGTATGTATTAAAATACTAGTTTTAATTTTCAGGAAGTACAATAAAGAATTTCGAAACTCAATTTTATATGAAGAAAATATGTACTATAATTGAGAGTAATATATATTCTGCTGTTTGGGGTAATTTCAGACCAAGCGCCTCCGCAGAATTATTGGTTATGTCTTATGTCGCCAGTATTTTAATTTTTCAATGTTTTATAGAGATAGAGACTTGTTAGAGCGTGATGTCAAACTTTAGTACAAATACGACAAGAGTTCTTTTGATTAAGGAGATTAATAGAAAATTCAGTGTGTTAAGAAACAAAGAATTTTCATTATACGTCACGAAATTTTCATGATCGTTAGATGCAAACACCAACCAATGTTTATTTTCCTACTTAAAAGAAGACTGTTTTAAAATTTGTATTTATAAAATTCTCTATTGTGTGAAACCAGATTTTAGATTAAAATATTAATTTTTTTTTCTTGTGCGTGCAATGAAGTCATGTGTACAAACTCTTTTGCTAGAGTAGATAATTTTAGCCATTCATAAACTAATATAAGAGCAAACTTAAGATATAACTACGGCGTGTAATTTAAAGGTATCAAGTACTAATCAATACAACTATGCAGCTCTCGAAATAGCTACAAACAATACCACAACAGCTATGCACTTTGGCCATCAGTAGTTCATATACAACAATAATACGAATGACTCCTAAATGCAAAATATCCTGAAACCAAAAACCACTGGATATAAAATGCCTTTCATTTAAATATAAAACGTTTCTCATAAGAGATATTCAATTAATTGCATTTTTAAATATTTAAGGATCATATGTCAGTGTTCGTATCACTTCCTCCGACATCTAAATGGGATGACAATCCAATTTTCATACTGAGAAATAAGACATCGTTTAAAACCATTCCTCATCAGTATTGGTCATAATCTGTTCTATTTTGCCTTGCTAGCCTGTACCTATACAAAACAACAACTTTACATTTTAGCCATCAATAATTCAGATAGCTCAAACATTCCAAGAAATCTTAAAAAATTAAAATACGATTATGCCAAAACCTCTGGATGCAAAATGTCGGTTATTCAGATATAATACAATCACCGCAAATGGTAAGATGTTTATTTGCTTGCATTTTTAAATATTTAAGGATCATATATTAGTACTTGTATCACATCAACGAACATCTAAGTGGATGACCATCCAATTATCCTATTGAGAAATGAAACATCATTTAAAAAACTTTCCCAGGCAGAATTAGTCATAATCTGTTCTATTCTGTCTTACGGACGCATACTTATATAAGAGATATATATATATGTGTGTGTGTGTGTGTGTGTGTGTGAAACACCTACAAAAAGGACTCCAACAGCAATGGATTTTAGCCATCAATAGTTCAAATAGCAGAAAACTACGAATAAATTATAACAAATGGAAAATACGACCATGTCAAACCCTCTGGATGCAAAATGTGGGTTTGCAGATATAATACAATCCTTACAAATCGTAAAATGTTAATTTAGTTGCACTTTTAAAAATTTAAGGATCATATATCATTGCTCTTTTCACATCCACTTGCATCTAAGGGGGGTGACCATCCTATTTTCTTATTGTGAAATAAAATATCGTTTTAAAAACTTTCCTCACCAGCATTGAAAATAATCTGTTCTTTTCTGCCTTATGAACTCGTACCTATACAATGCAACAGATACAAAAAAGACTCTAACAGCTATGCATTTTAGCCATTAATAGTTCAGACAGCACAAAAATACGGAGAACTCTTAACAAATGGAAAATACGATCTTACCAAAAACTCTGGATCATAAATTTCAATTATTCACATATAATACAATACCCACAAAGGGTAAGATATTTATTTACTTGTAAATTTAAATATTTAAAGATCATATATCCGTGCTTGTATCACATCCTCTAACATCTAAATGGGATGACCACCCAATTTTCCTATTGAGAAATAAATAAAACATCGTTTGAAAAACTTTCCCAACCAGAATTGGTCATAATCTGTTCTATTCTGTCTTATGAACGCATACCTATATAAAAAAATAGTTACAAAAATGACTCCAATGCATTTTAGCCATCAATAGTTCGGGTAGCACAAAAATACTCTAAAACAAAAATACTAAAAAGAACTCTTAAATAGAAAATACAATCATGCGAAAAATCTCTGGATCCAAATTGTCGTTTATTCAGATATGATACAATCCCCACAAAGGGGAAGATATTTATTTGCTTGCCCATTTAAATGTTTAAAGATCATATATCAGTGGTTGTATCACATCCTCGACCATCTAAGTAAGATGACCATCCTATTTCCTTATTGTGAAATGAAATATCGTTTTAAAAACTTTCCCCACTAGCATTGAACATAATCTGTTCTATTCTGCCTTACGAATAAGTACCTATACAATTCAACAGCTACAAAAACGACTCCAACAGCTATGCATTTTAGCCATCAATAGTTCTGATAGCACAAAAATACGAACTCCTTAGACATGTAAAATACGGTCATGGCAAAACTTCTGGATGCAAAATATCAGTTATTCACATATAATACAATCCTTACAAAGGGTAAGATATTTATTTACTTGCAATTTTCAATATTTAAGAATCATATATCAGTGCTTTTATGACATCCTCTAACATCAAAATACCCAATTTTTCTATTGAAAAATGAAACACAGTTTAAAAAACATTGAGAACCAGAATTGGTCTTAATCTTTTCTATTCTGTCTTACAGATGAGTACCTATGCAGTACAAGTTCTAAAACGGACTCCAACACCTTTGAATTTTTGACGTTAATAGTTGAAATAGCACAAAAATAGGAAGAACTCTTAAGAAATTTAACATACGATCATGCCAAAACCTCTGGATGGAAAATGTCGGTTATTCAGATATAATACAATCCCCACAAAGGGAAAGATATTAATTTACTTGCACTTTTAAATATTTAAAGATCATATAACGGAGCTCATATCACATCCTCGAACATCAAAATAGGATGGGCATCCAATTTTTCTATTGAGAAATGAAACATCATTTAAAAAGCTTTCCCAACCAGAATTGGTCTTAATCTTTTCTATTCTGTCTTACGGATGAGTACCTATACAATAAAACTTCAAAAAGTTCAAAAAATACTCCAACAACTATGTATTTTAGCCATTAATAGTTCAAATATCACAAAAGTAGGAAGAACTCTTAAGAAATGTAACATACCATCATGCCAAAACCTCTGGATGCGAAATGTCAGTTATTCAGATATAATAAAATCCTCACAAAGGGTGAGATATTTATTTACTTGCACTTTTAAATATTTAAAGATCATATATCAGGGTTCGTATCACATTCTCGAACATCTAAATGGGATGACCATACAATTTTCCTATTGAGAAATGAAACATCCTTTAAAAAACTTTCCCAACCAGAATTGGTCATAATCTGTTCTATTCTGGTGCCTCAAAGAAAAACGTCTTCTCTTTCATACCAATAGATTGCCGGAAACCTCTGTGTTACAAAGAACATACATTATTCCGAGGAACAAAAACAGGAATAAAAATAGACAGAGAAGGGAGCCGACATTCAAGAACTAGCTAAACATTGTGAAATTGTGACGGGTTCCAGATAGTACTAATCGTTGGAACGAAAACTTTTCTTTTCAGTAGTGACAAACGAGAGGGTGGGGATGTAACGTGGCGGAAAGAAACTTTGGAGAACACATCTTTCTCTTCAAAAGGCCCGTGAAAATCGTGATAAATGAGTGTGTTTTTTTATTCGGAACATCGCTCCAATTCTTAACTGAAACGCTTATAATAGGATTAAAAGTTCCGTAAAATGTGGGAGAGAAAAAAAACTGTCTTGCCTGTAACAAGTTTTCCTTCGTTTGGGATCGACAAATTTAATGGAATATCTTACTTGTGACACTGAAAAACTTTTAAGTGACAAAACACTGCTTTTTAAGCGTTTTTTCTGAATATTTAGTCTCTTTTTGAAAAGAAAAGAACATTTAAATGTATAATGAATTTTTAGAAGATTTTTCTCTAACTTTCCCAGGATTCTTTTAAAATTTTGATACGTTATTCACTGCAGGGTAAAATGTCGAAAGATCAAAACTTCATGTTAGCATTTTAAAAATACATTTAGTTAAACTGTAAATATTAAATTTAAATAACAAATATTTTCTGCACTTTAAAATACTCCATACACTTTCTTTGTGTTATGTATATGCGCATCTCTACATAATATATATACATATATTTTATATATATGTATATATACATACATATATATATATATATATGTATCTATCTATCTATCTATATATATATATATATATATATATATATATATATATATATATATATATATATATATATATATATATATATATATATATATATATATATATATATATATATATATATATGTATATATATATTCAATTCGGTCACATCAATGTAAGCCTTTATTGTATTTACTTGTCCGGGGTTTGCTTGGCAAGAAAATGACTAATTATTCTAGCATTCGTGGTACTATTAAAGAAAACTGCACAAGTCCAAGTAGAACTTAAATTTTATTCAAGAGCTGCTAAAATGACATGTTTAACAGTCAGCGGCAGACGAATGAACGAACATCGAAACAGGTGCTAGAACAGGATTGGACCCCACAGCGAGAGACGAATAGAGTTTTCCCAAGGGACATTCAACTTTATCAGCAAATTTAACAATAAAAAGTAACTTAGATCGGATGGAAAAACTGAGTCCTTTGACAGCTACAGCTAGAATGTAGAATTGTTGGATAGAAAATTTATGTCTATTGCAGAGAAAGGTTTGTGAAAAGGGTTGGAAGCCTCAGCTAGTCCTTTAATTAAATTTTAGGGCTAGGAAAAGAGATTTAATGGAATACGAATGGAAAGGTGAAAATTTTTAAGGAAAATAAAATGAAATAATTTTGACATTTTACATGTATATATATTGAAGGTTTTACAAAATCTTAAATTCTTGAGTTTAAAAAGAAAAGTTCTTCAGCTTTAAAATATAAGGCAGACTAAATTCATAAAATAAATACCAAGGGAATTTATACCCCATGGTGTGGACTTGGAGCAATGCCAACTGAGACAAAGATATCAACAATCTTGGCTACTTCCGTAATAAGGAAAAATATACCCAACTCTGACCAGCAGGAGAAAATAGAAAAAATCATTTATTCTTTTATAATAACATCTATTCAAATTGAAAGACCTTTTTGTATACACAAATCCGATTAATTAAGAATCATATTTTAGTCCTGTTTTCCATATCACATACTGCATTTATTCGTCCATATGCAACAAATGTGGTTAATTTATTATCAGTGCATGGCATAAAAATATTATGATCACACTTTGTTAGGGACAAAGAAATTCAAAACTATGTTTGCATCCTTTAAGAAATTATATCACTTTGAGATTATTTGTAAAATAGGATATCTAGGATGAAAGAATCCTTTTACTACGATACCATCTTTTAATTGGTTGGAAAAATGTGAACTCGTCTGTTTTATAGAAAATTTTCATATCACTATTAACTCATAAGTATAATATATTAATTCGAAAATTATTTACTGTGAGAGATGTACAATATTTGGTGAGAAAAATGTCTTTTCTTATCATGCTAAAAATCCCTGCGGATACTAAAAAGTAAAACCTGATTTCATCCCGTGCTCTACCCAGGATTATACAAAACCGTATCCCCAATTTTGACTCTTTTGATCATGATTTTGCACTTGACTTAATTTTGAAGTTATATAGACAGGCAATAATGATATGAATAGCAATGTTAACTCTTTATTATAACTTTACAACGACTTGAAGCATTTCAGAAACTAAAAAATTTAACTTACGGCTTAGAAATTTCATTTTATATAACATTCAACTTTATTTCAACCTATACTGGTATGTCGAAAACTGCTAACACAAGCTTATATTTACAGCGCTATTTGATTGTATTTCTAGGTACGTTTCATAAGTGAGACCAAAAATAAACCTCTATCCTTTTATCAAATTGAAATATTTTGAGATAGTTAAAATTACATCAACACACATATTTATGCATTAAAAATTATTGCACGTATCATACCACAGCTCTTTAAAGAGATGAAAGAGATTAATATCCCATTCTCTATGGGTAAATAACAACTAATTTGGAGAACTCATGATGGTAGAGGTTATCCATTTGTGCTTTACATGAGCATAACCAGAAGAGTACTATATTATGCACCTAACTGCATCTACTTATTGTTGCTATATTCTACATTATTTTTCTTTACCATTGCTTTCATGCTATGTAGACGCTGCGACCAAATTAGAAAAATTAAGAATGATTGTTATTTTTCCAATGCAGCAGGTGATTCAGACATTATCCTAACGCCTCAATAAGGCTGAGATCCTGTTACACATTTAGCATCACCCGAGAAGCACGTTTAGCTTAAGGTTGCTCCGGACGAGAGTAACATTACCCCCAAGAATGATTGTAGAGCTTACTTTTATAATTAGTCAATATTCATAATATTCTACAAGTAGAACAGCACTAAAAGTATAAAATTATATGCGCAGTTTATTTTTAAAAATGTTCTAGTCATTTCAAATGCTTAAAAAGGGTAAATGTTTTGTGTTGTAAAATATATTTCTGGGAAGGGAAGTCATGAGTTTAAATTTCTTAGTAAAGGCTAAATTAAGAAATCAAAATAGTAAAGTAACTTTTTTTCAAGTCGTAAGCAAAATAAAACTCTTATAACAATAGTTATTTTAAATTTTCATAAAACAGGGAAGTTAAAATAATAAAAAGCTGTTATATCAGAACAATTCAATTTTGGAGACGATCATTGAACAGTACTTCTTTATTTGAATTAATATTAACAAATTTCAAGAAGACAAAAATACCCTAAAGAGAAACTAAAATTAACAATGTCATCAAAATCAAATCTAAACAATGAAAAGGTGTGAAAGCATTAGGGGTAGTCATCAGCTTCAGCGGATTAACTTATGTTCCTCACCAGCTTGGAATAATCTGAAAAAAAAAAAAAACCACGAATCTGCAAGTCATGTTTAATATTGAGTTTTAATGAATTTCATCCAAGAAAAATACTATGAAATTAAGCAATATTTTCTTATTTTTTCTTCGAAAGACCTTTGCAGGCCCCCAATAAGAAATCCTTATTCTAAACAATTACTTAAATTAAATAAATATATTAACATTTTAAACAGAAATTAGTTTTTATAGTTAATATATTGGAATATCATTATATGACAAAACTATTAATTTTAATTTTTTTAAACTTCATTTAGAAAAATCTTCAAATTTCTACCAAGCAGGTAAAATTTCTTCCTTTCGATCACAATAGCTCAGTCTCGTATATCATTCCAAAAATTTTCAAACATTTTTATTTAAACGAAAAAATAAAATGTATGAATATTTTCAAACGAAGTAAGACATTCATTTCGGCTTTTTCCAGTTTTTCTTTTCTTCATATTTGATGGAGGTAGGATCGAAAACTTTAAAGCTCAGTTTTTACTCCTTTCTCGTCAATCATCATATTCGAATGTTAAAACCTTCCTTTTGAAGAAAAAAATGCAGGACGAAAGTATAAATGTTCGACGGTGTTAAAGCTCACCCCGTTTGCAAATTTTACAATGTCTGAGTCATGAAGAGAAATACGTGTGTCATAAAACTCACACAGATTCACAGAACGTAAAATCTGTAATAAGAATAAAGTTATGCATGTTATTGTAGAAGTAAAAATGTAAAATGTAAGTCACAGACTATTGTTGTTTAAAATTTCTTACAAAAGAAATTTTTGCTGTTGTGCGAGCTGAATAAAAAACCCTTACAGTCATCGATAACCGTAATTGAATCGATAAAAAAGTCATTAAGAAAATAAAATGAAAACAACAATTTAACAAGACTCTCCATGTCTTAAATGACATTTATCTATTAAAAAGATTTTTAGTGTAATTAATCATATAAATTTAAAAAAAAAACGAAATGGTTTTTGTAGTATATAGATATCAATAAACTATACGAGTAATTCTATATAATAAGGTAATGATTTAAATTAATATAAAGAATTGTACCGCCTAACAGGACTGTTTAAAGAAATTTGTACATTGGAAATGTCAGAAATCTGATATCTAGAATTAATCTATAGAGATTTTTTGTCTTAGAGAAAAGAAAATTTTAAAGAGTAACATTTATTTGGAGAAATCATTAATTTAAAAATTTTAAAAAACTACAAGATATTAAAAGAAACTTAGTTTATTATATAAGACGGTGTAGATAAATTAAGCCAACGGAAATTTATTAGTGTAACCAGTAATTACAAGAACATAGTTAATAGAATATTTGGTATAAATCTCATTCTCTGTGATATAGGTATAGTTATAAATTATGGTAAAAGAATTACATTCAGTTGAAAAAAAAATATTAATAAAAAATATATAAAAATTGGTTTCTGTAAGTACATTTCCTAGGAACATTATGATTTATGAATAAATGTAAATTTTCAAATTAACTTTGTCTCAGATTTTATATATCTGTATGTATAAAATTCTTCTGTCAGTGTATTTGTAATAGAACTCCTACTCAACCGCTGTACTGATTTTGATGAAATTTTGTGTATGTAACTAAGCTGATTCGAGAATGGTGTAGGTTCACAATTTGGCTCGATTTAAAATGTTTTTGTTATTAAAAATCCATAATTGTAAGCTTATTCAATTTATTATAATGCCGCTTGAAACCCTTCACTGTCACGTATCTGTGGTGCAGTGGTCATCGCAACGGACTTCAGTAAGAGAAATATCAGGATCGAAACCCCGTACAGGCGATATGGGAATTTTTATTTTATCTGATTACGTTTGGGATGACTGTTTGTGTGGTTTCGTCAAGTATTTTTAAACGGTAAAATTTATAATTTATTTACAAACATGTTACAATTTTTTTGGATTTACAGCTTTGATACAGGACAACGTCTGTCTAGTCTTTTAGTCTATATATAAAGATATTATTTGTAATACATATAAATCCACATCACTGACGTATTTTGATGAAATCTGTTACACTTAGTTTTTAAGAACTGCAAATCAACATCGCCTCCTTTAAAAAGTTCTTAAACTACCCTTTGATATATTGTCTGAGTTTATTTTATTTCTAGTAGAAGTTTAAAACCTAGTGGAATAAATATACTTTGGTAGTGACCACAGTGGTAAAGAATAAAAACTGGCTCTAAAACTGTATTTTTACTGCAATTCATCACAATTATAGGGACAGTGAACATTCAATAGTAATTTGTAATCTGCGAAATAGATTTCCAAATATTGGCTAAAGCTGTACATAATTCATTAGGGTTAGCTGGGACTCTATGGTGGACTTTCACGCTTTGTTCCAAAACATCTCATAGATGCTTAATAGGAATTTAGTCTGGGCTTCTGGTGGCCAATTTATGTACATTTAATAGTAATATTTAATTTGTGAAATGGATTGCCAAATATTGGCTAAAATTGCCCATAATTCAGTAAGGTTAGCTGATACTCTGTGACGGCCTTTCACTCTTTGTTCCAAAAGACCCCATAGATGCTTAATAGGATTTTAATCTGGGCTTCTGGTGGCCAATTTATGAACATTTAATTGTAATATGTAATCTGTGAAATGGATTGATAAATATTGGCTAAAGCTTCCATAATTCAGTAAGGTTAGCTGGTACTCTGTGATGCCCTTTTACTCTTTGTTCCAAAAGATCCCATAGATGCTTAATAGGATTTTAGTCTGGGCTTCTGGTGACCAAAATGTGACAGAAAAGTCAGAGGAATGCTCATCCAACCAGAAAGCAGCCAACATGGATATGTGATTGGTACAGTTGTCTTTCTGGAAAGCTGCATTACAGTGCGGATAACAGAACAGCATAAAATGATCGAGTTTACTCATAAACAATCTGAGAATTTAGTATAATGAAAATTTAAGTATGTTCATTCAAAAATAATCTTTATTTCAATGTAGTTAAACTAAAATTTATTAATTAACAATTCTTTCAAAAGTAGTATTTTATATTAAACAACCTAAATGTATTGTGTATGAATCAATTACAGTTTTTATTTACACCAGAGACCCTAAACTCAAAGTTTCGATGTTTAAAATAAAAATTCAGAGATTGTCTTATCGGTAAGAGTAGGCAAACGAATATATTCAGAAATTAAAACAGAAATGCAGGGAGTAGTAATATGTTTACAAGACATTTGAACGGGTTATTGCAACCTACTGTTTGGTTTTTGTCAGCAACCACATTGTCGCCACATAAACATTTAAATAGAGAAGAAACTTACTCAAATGAAATTTACCTAAATTTCAACGGGAATCATAATATAACAAGTAGCTTTCTATCAAATAATTTATGCAAAGACCTTTTACTGTTATCATGCTATATATGTTGAGTACATAACTTTTATACCTGCTATGGTAAATTCAAGAATCCAAAGAAAATATGGAAAACACAAACCAATAACAGAGGAACATATATTTTTCCAGAGCAAAGTGGCAATAACAGCATATTTAAACACGAAATCAAAATGTTTCGTTATGTCAAAAATATTTTAGCAATGAATTGTTATAAAGCAAATAGTTTATAGGGGTGATACATATTCATAATTTCAAAAGGATGTGTCTGAAACTTTTATTTAGAATACTTCAAGTGTTTTGAATGTTGGAAATATCGAAAAATAATGTTTTGTAAACCTGTTTAGAGTTATTCTTTGTAACAGTTAGACTATAAAGACCTGATAAAACATATGTTTACGCTCGCTGGTTATAATTTTTATCCCTTGCATTCAGCGAAGTGAAAAAACAAGTAACAGGGAAATTATCTCATATTCAAACACTATATTACGAAACAATAATTTTTAACTATTGCATACTATAAGGTAAATAGTCCAAAGAAAACATGGATATATTACACTTTGAACACTATATGTACACGTAAAATCATCAAAGGAATATGCTAAATAGATATGTTTTAAATGTTCAAAATGTTTTGTTGTGAAACTCCGTTTAAAGTTATAATTTCTGGAAGTTAAATTCGGGAAGTTTATTAGTAATTATACTTATTTTAGAAGTACAAAACTTTTGATCAGATTATATAACATTGTAGTATTTGTCGAATATTAATTTTATTTAATATTTAATAGAATTGTACAAATATTTGTGTAATATTCAAGAACATTTCAACAATTTATAAAATTATATCTCCTAATTAATCTCAATAAGAATGTAGAACAGTTTGTACAGCATGGTTCTAAAGTATAATAGATCATTATTTAAAAGATTAAAAATATTCTTCTCGACACAAAATAAAGCATCTATTTTTATTTGTGTGTAAAGCTGTATACATTTAGACTGTTTATAAGAATTAATTAATTATAAGTTCATTCTGATTCTACTGTTTTGTATATTTTCATGATGTTGATAAGTTCTATATTATTGTATCATTAAGTACAACGTAGTTTTGAGATTTACGGTAATGTTTAGGTAAATGGGAATAATATTAGGAATAGGAATAATTTGCAGAATCAAAATGGATTGTTTCATGATTTCGAAAGTAGTGAAAGAGGTCTTAAACGGTAAGATTTTCATTGTAACATCTTAATAAGTTTTTAAAAAATCCAAACTTATGGAAACATATACACTTTTATCATATATATTAATTATCTTCCAAAAGATTCGTCTCCCAACGAGTAGACTTATAAAACTTATAAATTTCTAAACGCATTTAAAATTATTAGACTTTACACCCTGCTACGTACCTCAAATATAACAAACATTTGATTTCGTTGTGCTTTTAAAAGACATATTTGTTGATTCTTATTGTGGAGGGCTGTGAGTAATATAATTAATAGTAAAATTTCTATTAAACGTCCTTACTACTTTTATTATACACTTATATATATATATATATATATATATATATATATATATATATATATATATATATATATATATATATATATATATATATATATATATATATATATATATATATATATATATATATATATATATATATATATATATATATATATATATTGCATTTATTATAATTTGAAGAGAGAATTAAGGTTATTACTGAAAGAAACATTAATTATATTAAATTAAAAGAAGTGTGAATGTGACAGTGAACAATAACAGTTTATAATTGCTTGTAGCACAATTTAAGTTAAATTAGTTATGCAAACAAATTTTCGTAAAATTTCTTTCAAACGTCCTTGCTAATTTTAATTTTCAAATTAATGTTATATTTTTAATTTAAAGAGAGACAAGCGATTATTACTGAATGAATCACTAACTTCGTTAAATTTTCAATTAAGTGTGCAGATGACAGAAATTACAAAAGACAGTCTATGATTACTTGTAGAGAAATTTAGGTTAAATAACTTATGAAATAAATTTTCTCAAAATTTTTATCAAACGTCCTTACTAATTTCATTATTTATATCAATGTTATATTCATATTTTGACGAGAGACAAGGGTTTATTACTAAGGAAGCATTAATTTTATTAAATTTAATAAAAGTGAAGATGACAGACGTAAAAAAACACAATTTATGATTACTTATAGCACAATTTATGTTATATTAATCATACTAACAATTTTTACGAAACCTTTTGTGAGTAATATGCATTTTTTAATAGAAAACATACCTAACGATTAATAAAGTTTAATTTTATGTTTCAAGTTTTCAAAAACTATTTTTTTAAATGATGAATTTTTAAAATGACTAATTTTTGAAATGATGTATTCCAAAGTATGAATGTTCTAAAGAATGAATATAAAGTATGTAAGTTCTGATGTAAAGTGAACATTTTTCAAATCAAATTTGTAGATATTTTTCCAACTTTTATCTAGCCCGAACCCCAGCGTAGCAAACGGCTACGGAAAACTTAAATCAGGGAATTTATTATTTACTTTTGTCCTGCTTTTCAGGACAAAATAAAACAAAAGGAATAAATACTATGGCTTGAAAGTCTCTGTTCATGTCTAGACCAGCACGTCTGGTCTAGTGATTCGAATCGATGGGTTCGATTATCTATAGAGAAATAATCGTAAATAGCAAAATTTTTATTTTGAGGTGTATTGTACAATGTAAAACCATATTCGTTTATATATAGGAAGATTTGTGAAATATATAAAATCCAGATACATGTAACATACAATAGTTAAACAATTACAGTTAATAGGAGACTAACATAAAAAATAATTTTACATATTTGGCTAAAAATTATTATAAACAAAATTCTTCTACAAATATTGTTTAAGAATATATTAATTACAAAAGCAGCTATTGAATTTCTATATTACTAAAGAAATAACCCATACACTTTGTTAGAATTTAAAGTTATTTTATTTAAAAAATATTCATTTTTAAAAATCCCCAAAATTAAACTAATACACACACACACATACACACACACATATATATATATATATATATATATATATATATATATATATATATATATATATATATATATATTATATATATATATATATATATATATATATAAATCTCTTGAATGTTCATATTTGACATTTTCAATGAAGTACTGTGATGTATTTTTTCTATATTTCTTTCTTGATAGTCTTTGAGGTTTTCAATTCAAATAATGATAATAATAATAAAAGTAATAATGCAGCAAACAGGAGTTCGAATAGTAGATTTCTGACAAACCGCAAATTGCTATTTAAAACACGACTAAGACATTTGTTTGGTTATAATTTCTAAACACTAGCTACAGAAAGCCATTTCGTTTTACTTGTCTAGATGTATACAGAAAGTGTTGCATTGCAAACATAAAAAGTCTTGGATGTTAAATTTCAACATATATACACATTTAGAACATGTTTTAATCCTTTCGACTAGTTTCTATGATACATCTGTACCCATGTACAAGGAAACATTAATAGTGTAACTTCAATTATTGTTTTTAGAGTAGTTTCGGATTGGTGTACATATGCACGTATTTCGCATAGCTTTCAACCGATTAGACGTAGAATGTTGAAATCTATATTTTGGACTAGAAACACGCAGGTGTGTTTCTACCCTAATTGATTTCTATATAATCTTTAACCTTATGTTCACTAGAAATATATAACAAGCATTTTTAATGGAATTGCGTAACAAAAGAAAGTAACACGCGAGAAAAAATAGATGCCGATAATGCAAGTAAGAAATAATTAAAAATAACTGCTTCTCATTTCTTTCTGTCAATGAAATGAATTCAATATAATTAAAATGACGCTAAGATATCATAGTTTTACCTTTAATTTTTTATAATTCATTTTGTTGAAAGGAGCATAGTAGATCACATATATATTACAATATATATATATATATATATATATATATATATATATATATATACACACCAGTTCTTTTGTTTGCATAAAACAATTACATATCGTAAAAAAAACTTAATTTTAATTGAAATTTAAATAGACTTCAAGATCATTATGAAGATAAAAATTGGATATCATTTTTTAACGTTTAATTTTTATAGTTCCCCTTTATATTTCTGTAAAGTGGAATAATCTTTATCAATTGAACCACTTTAAATATAGAGGCATTTATATATATATATATATATATATATATATATATATATATATATATATATATAAATTTATTTATTTATATATACATGAGTTTAAGTGTGTCTCTTACATATCACAAAGAACCATTCATTTTGATTAAAGTTAAATGGACTTTAAGGTCATTATGAGGATAAAGAAAGAAAAAGACAGTTTATATTTTTGACCGCTTTTTTGCAGAAAAAAAAAGTGTTAAACAGCATAAAGTCTCGGTACACGTCTAGACACTTTCGTCTCGTCTGAGGTCCGAATCAATGGATTCGATCGCCTAATGGCCGATTATTGACGATCGGGATAAAAAATATGACATACGTCATTAATATAAGAGGGATTAGTCTTATCGTTTACTTGGAATTGACTCTTTGAAGTATATTATGAAGGAAATAATGAAATTAATTTCTGTTAATGTGAGTATTATTTTTCTTATCACAACTCATTTATTAATGGATATTCAAAAATTATTGATTCATCCGTCACGTCCAAAATAATCGTATATCAGGAAGTGAAGGAATGAAACAAATATTGAATTAAATATTGAATACCGGCTTTGATAAACTACAGTATTACTATTCCAATTTATTTATTTGTTTGGACATTTTACCTACGTGTGAGAAAAAAGTAGTTTGATTGTAAAAAAACCATCTCAGAGATTTTGATAAATACCGTTGATTCTTTTAAAAGTGGTATTAGAAGTCTTAATTATATTCTGATTTTGAATTCCAGTATGATAATATACTTGACATGACGTTGCAAATTAATTAAACATATTACAGATGAATAACATTATTGAAGACAAATAAATACGCTTGCTAAAAAGAATCATAAATCCTTGTTATAAGAATTTAAATGCAATTAATCAAAAATATCTTCATGGCCATAAATTAGGATTCTATAAGTGAATTCACTGCACACAATGACAGCCGATAAAGGTGAAATTTAACCACGTGCATAGATATTCATAATTTACAATGCATTTGTACCATTTTGCAACTAAAAATAGTTTTTTTCTTTTGGAGGTTGGCTACCTTTATAGTACTGGAACCTTTGATTCACCTGCTTAGCATATTGAAGAAAAAAATAAAACGTTAAGTTTTTAATCAGATATTTTTTAGGAATTAAATAAGTTTGATACATTTTTAAAATCGTTTTGGGATTGATTTTTTATATATTTCTGCAAAATATCGCCAAACTTTTCTCTTTTGGAGGTTGGCTACCTTACCAGTACTGGAACCTTTGAGCCACCTGCTTAACATATTGAAGAAAAAATTAAATCATTAAGTTTTTAATCAGATATTTTTTAGAAATTAAATAAGTTTGATAAATTTTAAAACTCATTTTGGGATTGAATTTTCATATACTTCTTCAACATTTCACGTAAACTTTTCTCTTTTGGAGGTTGGACACCTTACCAGTACTGGAACCTTTGATTCACCTGCCTAACATATTAATGTAAAAAATAAAGTATTAAGTTTTTAATCAGATATTTTTTTAATTAAATAATTTTAATAAATTTTGAAACTCATTTTAGGATTGAATTTTCATACATTTCTACAAAATATTTCCTAAACTTTTCTCTTTTGGAGGTTGTCAACCTTCCCAGTACGCTGGAACCTTTCATTCACCTGCCTAACATATTGAAGTAAAAAATAAAGCATTAAGTTTTTAATCAGATATTTTTTAGGAATTAAATAAGTTTGATAAATTTTAAAACTCATTTTGGGATTGAATTTTCATATATTTCTGCAAAATATTACCCAAACTTTTCTCGTTTGTAGGTTGGCTACTTTACCAGTAATGGAACCTTTGATTCACCTGCTTAATATATTGATGAAAAAAATATAGCATTAAGTTTTTAATCAGAAATTTTTTATTAATTCAATAAGTTTGATACATCTAAAACGCATTTTGGGATTAAATTTTCATATACTTCTGCAAAATATTTCCAAATTATTATAATAAATATTTCAAAATATATCAAATTATCTAAAATTTTGACTTCATTTAGATTATTTAAAACTAATTTTAGATAAATCAAAACACAGGCATAAAAATATTTTCTAAAAACTAACTATTCAATTTATAAATATAAAAGTACCTCAGTATGTTCAAAATAACGTTCAACTAATGATAAGCTAAAAGCAGAAAATAGAAAAGAAAAATAATTCAAATGAACATTAAAAGAATTACATATATTTTATTTTGAAAAATATAAAAAAAGTGGTGAACATTATAAAGTTGTTTAATGTAATTAAGTTAAAATTAAGTTTTTGTTGTTAATTATTTTCACATCTTTAAGTTGAAAATTCTCAGAAACGTTCCCTCTCTTTTTATGTGTTCAGCATACTTTACCTATGTTTTTCAAATTTTATAAAGTAATTGATTTATTTCAATTCATATTTGTTATAATCTTAATAAATTAAAGTTAATAATTTATAAAAACACTCTGTAACTTTCATAATTACATTGCGTTGAACAGTTATTATCTTAGTAAACAAGTAAAAAAGCAATTCAAAATTTCTAATGTATACAAAATTTAAGAAAAGTAAATTTTTCTCAATTTTCTCCTCAAACTTATAAAAGAAAGAAGATTGACTGAAAATAAAAAGGCGGAATCTTAAAAAGAGATGAATGAAAAATGATAAAGAAAAATGAAAAGGGAATCATGCCAATATTTTTCTACGACTATTTTTAAAACATATGGTTGTTGAATGAATCAAATTCCTCGAATCTTATTATTCACCAACAGAGCATGTAATTCGAACGTCTGGCACACCCCAGGGAGTTCAAATGGTAATATTTAGACATATCATTTACCATCTTTAGTTCCACTATGAGACAAATGTATAAAACGATATAAAGAGATGATATACGTAATATAGAATGAACGTCAGAATATTCAAGAAATGACATTTATTTAAACTGGCGTATCAAAATATATGAAACCCGTTAAGCACAATTGCATGTAAATGTGATCTTGTTTAGCAGACAGCAGTCAGACTAAAGTCTAAAATAAATGCATTACAGTAATTACGTATTTTTGTTTCTGTTTGAATAACCTGCCATATTGAGATATTTGTAGCAGCCTCTAACTGACATTTAAAATTCAAAAGAGGGGGATATCAATGATCTAAGTAAACACTGATATCAAACGATTTTGTAATTTTATTTAAAACTATACATTTGCCATGAAATGTATTGCATTTTAAATATATCATGTTAAATATATTAGGAAGTAATACACAATACAAAATTGTCTTTAGATTTGTAATAGTTTAAACTGCAGTACAATTCAATTAAACGTAATATGGAAATTCAAGAAAATATACGAAAATACTTCGAGAATTCCTGTCTTAAAATCTAAACTGAATACAGTTCTAGCATAAATATAAATAAAACTTTACTTTTTTTTCCCAATCATACACGCATAAATCCATCTAATGCGTTTAGAAAAAATCCTATATTTCACAGCATGTATAAAAATAATTAACACTAATATTTTGATTTCCTTAATTTACTATCAAACTGAATGAAGCCAGCAAAGGTAAAAAAAAATTAAGAAGATGTAGCATATGATACGATATGTGATTAATATTTTATTACTCTATATTTTAAATGTTTTAATGAATATTTAAGAATATGTAGCATATGATACGATAAATGATCAATATTTTATTACTCTATATTTTAAATGTTTTACATTTAGATTATTTAAAACTAATTTTAGATAAATCAAAACACAGGCATAAAAATATTTTCTAAAAACTAACTATTCAATTTATAAATATAAAAGTACCTCAGTATGTTCAAAATAACGTTCAAGTAATGATAAGCTAAAAGCAGAAAATAGAAAAGAAAAATAATTCAAATGAACATTAAAAGAATTACATATATTTTGTTTTGAAAAATATAAAAAAAGTGGTGAACATTATAAAGTTGTTTAATGTAATTAAGTTAAAATTAAGTTTTTGTTGTTAATTATTTTCACATCTTTAAGTTGAAAATTCTCAGAAACGTTTCCTCTCTTTTTATGTGTTCAGCATACTTTACCTATGTTTTTCAAATTTTATAAAGTAATTGATTTATTTCAATTCATATTTGTTATAATCTTAATAAATTAAAGTTAATAATTTATAAAAACACTCTATAACTTTCATAATTACATTGCGTTGGACAGTTAATATCTTAGTAAACAAGTAAAAAAGTAATTGAAAATTTCTAATGTATCCAAAATTTAAGAAAAGTAAATTTTTCTCAATTTTCTCATCAAACTTATAAAAGAAAGAAAGTTGACTGAAAATAAAAGACGGAATCTTAAAAAGAGTTAAAAATGATAAAGAAAAATGAAAAGGGAATCATGCCAATATTTTTCTACGACTTTTTTTTATAACATATGGTTGTTGAATGAATCAAATTCCTCGAATCTTATTATTCACCAACAGAGCATGTAATTCGAACGTCTGGCACACCCCAGGGAGTTCAAATGGTAATATTTAGACATATCATTTACCATCTTTAGTTCCACTATGAGACAAATGTATAAAACGATATAAAGAGATGATATACGTAATATAGAATGAACGTCAGAATATTCAAGAAATGACATTTATTTAAACTGGCGTATCAAAATATATGAAACCCGTTAAGCACAATTGCATGTAAATGTGATCTTGTTTAGCAGACAGCAGTCAGACTAAAGTCTAAAATAAATGCATTACAGTAATTACGTATTTTTGTTTCTGTTTGAATAACCTGCCATATTGAGATATTTGTAGCAGCCTCTAACTGACATTTAAAATTCAAAAGAGGGGGATATCAATGATCTAAGTAAACACTGATATCAAACGATTTTGTAATTTTATTTAAAACTATACATTTGCCATGAAATGTATTGCATTTTAAATATGTCATGTTAAATATATTAGGAAGTAATACACAATACAAAATTGTCTTTAGATTTGTAATAGTTTAAATTACAGTACAGTTCACTTAAACGTAATACGGAAATTCAAGAAAAGATACGAAAATACTTCGAGAGTAAATTCCTGTCTGGAAATCTGAACTGAATAAAGTTCTAGCATAAATATAAATAAAACTTTACTTTTTTTAATAATACACGTATAAATAAATCTATTGCGTTTAGAAAAAAATCATATATTTCACAGAATGAATAAAAATAATTAACACTAATATTTTGCCTTCCTTAATTCACTAGCAAACTAAATGAAGCCAGCAAATGTAAAAAAAAATTAAGAAGATGTAGCATATGATATGATAAATGATCAATATTTTATTACTATATATTTTAAAAGTTTTAATGAATATATCTCATAAATTTAGTTGGACCTCTAAAAATGAGAATTTTTGTTTGCGTATATAAATGCATACACACACACACACACACACACACACATACACATATATATATATATATATATATATATATATATATATATATATATATATATATATATATATATATATATATATATGTATATATATATATATATATATATATATATATATATATATATATATATATATATATATATATATATATATATATATATGTATATATATATATATATATATATATATACATATATATATATATATATATATATATATATATATATATATATATATATATATATATATATATATATATATATATATATATATATATATATATATATATATATATATATATATATATATATATATATATATATATATATATATATATATATATATATATATATATATATATATATATATATATATATATATATATATATATATATATATATATATATATATATATATATATATATATATATATATATATATATATATATATATATATATATATATATATATTAATATATACAGACTTGACGTAGTATATGTTCAGTGTGTGCATACAAGAAGACTCACAAATTTATAGAGCGGTTTGTGAAATAAAAAACCTGAAAATATGTTTTT